>OY759152.1:5671190-5698690 GCA_963662125.1 Diplazon laetatorius | reverse complement strand
CGCAAGGAACGTATCCGAAAACGACCGAATTCGGCTTCTGGAGCTATTTGAAGCGCGAAGGTGATAGAGAACAAAACGTTCAATAGCGATCTAGTGTGCGATATCTCTGACTGGCCACTTATATAATCAGGCGAAGTTGTGCCGTTGTTTTTGATCAATAGTATACAGCATAAGACGACGACGACGACGAAGACGACGACGACGAAGACGACGACGACGAAGACGACGACGGTGGCGATGACGACGACGACGACGAGGGCGATGACGGTAACGACGACAAGTACGACGACGACGAGGGCGATGCCGGTAAAGACGACTACGACGACGAGGGCGATGACGGTAACGACGACAAGGACGACGACAACGATGACGACGCCGACGCCGGGGGCGATGACGACGACGACGAAGACGAAGGCGATAACGGTAACGACGAGAGCGATGACGACGCCGACGCCGGGGGCGATGACGGCGACGACGAAGACGAAGGCGATAACGGTAACGACGAGAGCGATGACGACGAATAAGACGGGGGCGATGACGACGATGACGATGAAGACGATGACGGTAACGACGATGACGACGACGAAGACGACGAGGGCGATGACGACGACGAAGACGACGACGACGAAGACGACGACGGTGGCGATGACGACGACGACGACGAGGGCGATGACGGTAACGACGACAAGTACGACGACGACAAGGGCGATGCCTGTAAAGACGACTACGACGACGAGGGCGATGACGGTAACGACGACAAGGACGACGACAACGATGACGAAGACGACGACGGGAGCGATGACGACGATGACGACGACGAGAGCGATGGCGACGACGATGACGACGACGGTGACAACTCATAAAAGTTGTTCGAAATGTTCACCGTTGACGTCGAGGCAGCAACGGCTCCTTCGAACAACACCCATGACACTTCGTCGTATCATATCCGGGGGTATGTTTGCAGCCGCCTGCAGAATCCGTTGTTGCAGTTCCTGCTCGTTCTGGACGCTCGTCGCATACACCTCGTTTTTCATATGCCCCCACAGCCAGAAATCACAGGGCGTTGAATCGGGCGACCGAGGAGGCCAGGTGACAGGTCCACGACGACCTATCCACCGTTCTCCGAACGTCCCATTAAGGTGGTTCGTTATCACCGTCGCCGAATGAGCCGGATGCCCATCTTGTTGAAAAATTAAATTTTCTGCGACCTCATTCGGCAGCGCTTCCACAATTATCGGCAATTCGTCTTCGATAAATTTCAAATAATTTGTGGCGTTCAAATTATCCGGTAGGAATCGAATGAACTGAAAAAGAAATTACTGTTATGATACTGTTCTTCTATTTCTAACTATGTTAATTTCGAGTCAATACGTTACCAATTGCTCGTCGATGATTCCCGCCCAAACGTTCACCTTGAATCGATTCTGAAACGATCGTTCCACGACGCAATTTGGATTTTCTTGTGCCCAATTGTGCTCATTGTGCACGTTGATCGTCGGGTCTCGAGTAAACGTTGACTCGTCGGTCCACAAAATATATCGAGGAAAATCGTCGGGATTGGCGTTGTGTTGATCGTTGAACCACTGGCAGAAGTTCATGCGACCAACTGGATCGAGCACTTTTAGGTGCTGTACCTTGGTTTTGTGGTAGGCATGGTACTTTTCCCGTCGCAGTGTCCGCCACACGCGTGTTTTTGAAACGTTCAATCCTGCTGCGACTCTCCGCGTGCTCGTAGTCGGATCCGCCCTCACGCGATCGATGATTTCGTCCTCCATCTCGACATTTCTGTTTACACCCGCGTCCGTTCTTCGAGGTCGAAATGACCCTTCCGTGATGAGGTTATGCCGCAAGCGGACTAACACGTTACGGTCCGGTTGACGCCGATTCAGCCAACGTTCCGAATATAACCGGGCCGCGTTTCCTTCGTTCCCCAGACACGTCCCCAGGGCCATCATCATATCGAAATACTCCTGGTTGGGATATGCCATTACAGGAAAGTTTCGCCAATCGACGAAATTCAATATGGCTTATGACTTAATTTTGCAATCGTCCGTCATTTGTTTATTTTTTCGTTGCCTCATTCCGGTTGTTTTACGAAAATTAAACACACACACGCGCGCGCACGCACGCACGCACGCACACACACACGCACACACACACAGTGTGCGTTGCATATGCGTTGCAATTGCGCTGCCCGTGCGTTGCATGTGCGCTGCAATCTCGCTGCTCATGCGTTGTCATGCTGCTCATGAACGTCAGAGGTTAGAAAAATGATTTCAAATGCTATTGTTAGATACTTTTTGAAATACTCAATTTATTTAATGATTATAAAAACGTTATTATCATGAAAAGAATTCTAATTAATAAATTTTCACGGAAAAAACAATTTTATAAATTAAAAAAACGATAATATGAACTTATTGTTCGTTGGAACAAGAAGCAATGCATAAATTAATTTTTGACGATAACAACGACGGTAACGACGTCGACGACAGTGCCTAAGACGACGACGACGGTGCCCACGACGATGACGACGACGAGGGCAATGACGGTAACTACGACAAAGACGACGACGAGAGCGATGACGGTAAGGACGACGAGTACGACGATGACGACAACGACTACGGGGGCGATGACGACGACGACGACGACGACGAAGACGACGGGGGCGATGACGGTAAGGACGAGAAGTACGACGATGACGACGACGACGAAGACGACGGGGGCGATGACGGTAAAGACGACGAGTACGACGATGACGACAACGACGACGGTGGCGATGACGACGACGACGACGAGGGCGATGACGGTGACGACGACGAGGACGACGACGAAGACGACGACGAAGACGACGGGGACGACGACGACCACGAGGGCGATGCCGGTAAAGACGACTACGACGACAATGCCGACGACGACGACGACGAGGGCGATGACGGTAACGACGACAAGTACGACGACGACGAGGGCGATGCCGGTAAAGACGACTACGACGACGAGGGCGATGACGGTAACGACGACAAGGACGACGAAAACGATGACGACGCCGACGCCGGGGGCGATGACGACGACGACTAAGACGAAGGCGATAACGGTAACGACGAGAGCGATGACGACGCCGACGCCGGGGGCGATGAGGGCGACGACGAAGACGAAGGCGATAACGGTAACGACGAGGGCGATGACGGTAACGACGACAAGGACGACGAAAACGATGACGACGCCGACGCCGGGGGCGATGACGACGACGACGAAGACGAAGGCGATAACGGTAACGACGAGAGCGATGACGACGCCGACGCCGGGGGCGATGAGGGCGACGACGAAGACGAAGGCGATAACGGTAACGACGAGAGCGATGACGACGAATAAGACGGGGGCGATGACGACGATGACGATGAAGACGATGACGGTAACGACGATGACGACGACGAAGACGACGAGGGCGATGACGACGACGATGACGGTAACTACGACGAAGACGACAACGACAACGACGACGACGACGACGACGACGACGACTTTGACGACGACGACGACGACGACTTTGACGACGACGACGACGACGACTTTGACGACGACTTTGACGACGACGACTTTGACGACGACGACGACGACGGTAACAACGACAACGACAACGACAACGACAACGACAACGACAACGACAACGACAACGACAACGACAACGACAACGACAACGACAACGACAACGACAACGACAACGACAACGACAACGACAACGACGACGACGACGACGGTAACTACGACGAAGACGACAACGACAACGACGACTTTGACGACGACGACGACGACGACGACGGTAACTACGACGAAGACAACAACGACGACTTTGACGACGACGACGACTTTGACGCCGACGACGACTTTGACGACGACGACGACTTTGACGACGACGACTTTGACGACGACGACGACTTTGACGCCGACGACGACGGTAACTACGACGAAGACGACAACGACAACGACGACGACGACGACGACGACGACTTTGACGACGACGACTTTGACGACGACGACGACTTTGACGACGACGACGACTTTGACGACGACGACGACAACGACAACAACAACGACAACGACAACGACGGTAACTACGACGAAGACGACAACGACAACGACGACAAGGACGACGACGACGATGACGGTAATGACGAGAGCGATGATGGTAACGACGACGACGGGGCCGGTAACGACGATGGCGACGATGACGAGAGCAATGCAAAAATGCGTTGCTCGTGCGTTGCGGGTTCGCAGCTCGTGCGTTACATGTGCGTTGCTCGTGCGCTGCAAAGAATCTCACCACAAATAAAAATGTATGAATATTCAATCTAGCTGTATTTTGTCAGCCGGTTCGAGTCGCCAGTCTAAACAACGTATCCGTACTGTCAGGTAAGTAACCACCATTTTTTCCAATCTTTCCATCAGTTCCAATCTTTCCATCAACGGCCAATTCCTAAGTAGCCGTAAAAAACATTTTAAAACACTCCCGACTGTGAAAAAATACTCGGACACGAATTTGTTCAACTCGGGCGTTGCAGATGCGTGGCAAGTGCGCTGCTCGTGCGTTGCATGTGCGTTGCTCGGGCGTTGCAGGTGCGTTGTGTGCACACGCAGAGGCACACGAACACGCAAACGCACACGCACACGAACACAGACACAAAAAGACACACGCAGACAGCGTGCGTTGCACATGTGTTGCAGAAGCGCTGCAAGTGCGCTGCAGGTGCGTTACGAGTGCGCTGCGTGCAACCGCACAACAGCAAGCATAGTTACACACACAGACACACACACACACACACCCACGCACACACATACACACACACCAACGCACACACATACACACACACACCCACGCACACAGACACACACGCGAAAACACCCCCAGGGTGTCCCGTAATAGTCGACTGTGGCTGGAACCGGTTCATTCCTTGTTAAATTCCTAGACGAGAATCAAGTTGCGAAATTTTAATCCGATCAGTAGTTTCCGGAAAAAATGGGTCATAAGGGGACCAATGAGAGGCGGGTAAGCCGGAATCGTAGGCGCATTGTGCCGGAGGTTACGGAACCCAAGACGATAACTGCAATTGCGGTGCTCATCTTCGTCATCGCCCCCGTCTTGATCGTCGTCATCGCCCCCGTCTTGATCGTCGTCATCGCCCCTGTCTTAATCGTTGTCATCGCTCTCGTCGTTGTCGTCATCGCCCTCGTCGTCGTCGTCGTCATCGCCACCGTCGTCGTCTTCGTCGTCGTCGTCTTCGTCGTCGTCGTCGTCTTCGTCGTCGTCATCGCCCTCGTCGTCTTCGTCGTCGTCATCGTCGTTACCGTCATCGTCTTCATCGTCATCGTCGTCATCGCCCCCGTCTTATTCGTCGTCATCGCTCTCGTCGTTACCGTTATCGCCTTCGTCTTCGTCGTCGTCGTCATCGCCCCCGGCGTCGGCGTCGTCATCGTTGTCGTCGTCCTTGTCGTCGTTACCGTCATCGCCCTCGTCGTCGTAGTCGTCTTTACCGGCATCGCCCTCGTCGTCGTCGTACTTGTCGTCGTTACCGTCATCGCCCTCGTCGTCGTCGTCGTCGGCATCGTCGTCGTAGTCGTCTTTACCGGCATCGCCCTCGTCGTTGTCGTCGTCGTCGTCTTTACCGGCATCGCCCTCGTGGTCGTCGTCGTCCCCGTCGTCTTCGTCGTCGTCTTCGTCGTCGTCCTCGTCGTCGTCACCGTCATCGCCCTCGTCGTCGTCGTCGTCATCGCCACCGTCGTCGTTGTCGTCATCGTCGTACTCGTCGTCCTTACCGTCATCGCCCCCGTCGTCTTCGTCGTCGTCGTAGTCGTCTTTACCGGCATCGCCCTCGTCGTCGTCGTCGTCGGCATCGTCGTCGTAGCCGTCTTTACCGGCATCGCCCTCGTCGTCGTCGTCGTCGTCTTTACCGGCATCGCCCTCGTCGTTGTCGTCGTCGTCGTCTTTACCGTCATCGCCCTCGTGGTCGTCGTCGTCTTCGTCGTCGTCCTCGTCGTCGTCACCGTCATCGCCCTCGTCGTCCTTACCGTCATCGCCACCGTCGTCGTTGTCGTCTTCGTCGTCGTCCTCGTCGTCGTCACCGTCATCGCCCTCGTCGTCCTTACCGTCATCGCCACCGTCGTCGTTGTCGTCATCGTCGTACTCGTCGTCCTTACCGTCATCGCCCCCGTCGTCTTCGTCGTCGTCGTAGTCGTCTCTACCGGCATCGCCCTCGTCGTCGTCGTCGTCGGCATCGTCGTCGTAGTCGTCTTTACCGGCATCGCCCTCGTCGTCGTCGTCCTCGGCATCGTCGTCGTAGCCGTCTTTACCGGCATCGCCCTAGTCGTCGTCGTCGTCGGCATCGTCGTCGTAGCCGTCTTTACCGGCATCGCCCTCGTCGTCGTCGTCGTCGGCATCGTCGTCGTAGCCGTCTTTACCGGCATCGCCCCCGTCGTCGTCGTCGTCGGCATCGTCGTCGTAGCCGTCTTTACCGGCATCGCCCTCGTCGTCGTCGTCGTCGGCATCGTCGTCGTAGTCGTGTTTACCGGCATCGCCCTCGTCGTCGTCGTCGTCGTCGTCTTTACCGACATCACCCTCGTCTTCGTCGTCGTCGTCGTCTTCGTCGTCGTCGTTGTCTTCGTCGTCGTCGTCGTCTTCGTCGTCGTCATTGCCCTCGTCGTCTTCGTCGTCGTCATCGTCGTTACCGTCATCGACTTCATCGTCATCGTCGTCATCGCCCCCGTCTTAATCGTCGTCATCGCTCTCGTCGTTACCGTTATCGCCTTCGTCGTCGTCGTCATCATCGCCCACGTTTCAATCGTCGTCATCGCTCTCGTCGTTACCGTCGTTGTAATTGTAAAAAATGATTTTGTAAAATTCTTTGTATTCGAATGAACAATAAATTAATTATACATTTTTTTTTCTATGAAAATGTGTAAATGGGAATTATTTTCGTGATAATAACGTTTTTATGATCATTAAATGAATTTAGTATTTGATAAAGTATCTATATAACGAAATCATTTTCAATTATTCTTTTCAAACCGGACGTTCATGAGCAGCATGACAACGCACGAGCAGCGAGATTGCAGCGCATATGCAATGCCCGAGCAACGCGATTGCAACGCACCTACAACGCACGCCGTCTGCGTGTGTTTCCGCGTGTGTATGCGTTCGCGTGTGTGTCTGTGTGTATGTGTGTGCGTGGGTGTGTGTGTGTATGTGTGTGCGTGGGTGTGTGTGTGTGTATGTGTGTGTCTGTGTGTGTAACTATGCTTGCTGTTGTGCGGTTGCACGCAGCGCACTCGTAACGCACCTGCAGCGCACTTGCAGCGCTTCTGCAACACATGTGCAACGCACGCTGTCTGCGTGTGTCTTTTTGTGTCTGTGTTCGTGTGCGTGTGCGTTTGCGTGTTCGTGTGCCTCTGCGTGTGCACACAACGCACCTGCAACGCCCGAGCAACGCACATGCAACGGACGAGCAGCGCACTTGCCACGCATCTGCAACGCCCGAGTTGAACAAATTCGTGTCCGAGTATTTTTTCACAGTCGGGAGTGTTTTAAAATGTTTTTTACGGCTACTTAGGAATTGGCCGTTGATGGAAAGATTGGAACTGATGGAAAGATTGGAAAAAATGGTGGTTACTTACCTGACAGTACGGATACGTTGTTTAGACTGGCGACTCGAACCGGCTGACAGAATACAGCTAGATTGAATATTCATACATTTTTATTTGTGGTGAGATTCTTGGCAGCGCACGAGCAACGCACATGTAACGCACGAGCTGCGAACCCGCAACGCACGAGCAACGCATTTTTGCATTGCTCTCGTCATCGTCGCCATCGTCGTTACCGGCCCCGTCGTCGTCGTTACCATCATCGCTCTCGTCATTACCGTCATCGTCGTCGTCGTCCTTGTCGTCGTCGTCGTCAAAGTCGTCGTTGTCGTTGTCGTCTTCGTCGTAGTTACCGTCGTTGTCGTTGTCGTTGTCGTTGTCGTTGTCGTTGTCGTTGTCGTTGTCGTTGTCGTTGTCGTTGTCGTTGTCGTTGTCGTTGTCGTTGTCGTCAAAGTCGTCGTCGTCGTCGTCGTCGTCAAAGTCGTCGTCGTCGTCGTCGTCGTCGTCGTCGTCGTCAAAGTCGTCGTTGTCGTTGTCGTCTTCGTCGTAGTTACCGTCGTCGTCGTCGTCGTCGTCGTCAAAGTCGTCGTCGTCGTCGTCAAAGTCGTCGTTGTCGTTGTCGTCTTCGTCGTAGTTACCGTCGTCGTCGTCGTAGTTACCGTCGTCGTCGTCGTCGTCGTTGTCGTTGTCGTTGTCGTTGTCGTTGTCGTTGTCGTTGTCGTTGTCGTTGTCGTTGTCGTTGTTACCGTCGTCGCCGTCGTCGTCGTCGTCGTCGTCGTCGTCGTCGTCGTCGTCGTCGTCGTCGTCGTCGTCAAAGTCGTCGTCGTCGTCGTCGTCGTCGTCGTCGTCGTCGTTGTCGTTGTCGTCTTCGTCGTAGTTACCGTCATCGTCGTCGTCGTCGTCGTCGTCGTCGTCGTCGTTGTCGTTGTCGTTGTCGTTGTCGTTGTCGTTGTCGTTGTCGTTGTCGTTGTTACCGCCGTCGTCGTCGTCGTCGTCAAAGTCGTCGTCGTCGTCGTCGTCACCGTCATCGCCCTCGTCGTCCTTACCGTCATCGCTACCGTCGTCGTTGTCGTCATCGTCGTACTCGTCGTCCTTACCGTCATCGCCCCCGTCGTCTTCGTCGTCGTCGTTGTTGTGCCCCGAAAATTCAAAATTGTTAAACTAAATTAATTATAACCTATCGTCATAATTAATCATACTTTACTTGGGAAATATTATTGGGAAATATTATTGGGAAATATTATTGGGAAATATTATTTTGAAACATTATTTCGAACGGAATTCCGCGCGAACTTATTTCAACACTTCGGAATTCCGCGCAAAATCATTTCGACACTTTCTTTCGACAGAAAGCTGACGTTAAATCGCGCAATGACCCAAAGGTCATTGCACCAATCTAACCACGCAATTTCGAGTGCACACGGGCCGCGAGTGACCATCAAAATTGCATTTTCGAAGTGCACACGCGCCGCGAGTGACCGTCAAAATTGCTGACACAAAATCACGCGACCGTTGAACGACGATCGCGACGATCGATCCGAAGCATCGATTGTCAGTCTGAACTGAAACACCAAATCGAAAAGATCTCCTCCAAAAGACTCTCGCGACGCGATCCGCTGGACTTGTATTTCTTACATGTATCACGACTCGCGACACGACGTGAGGAGATAACCCGACGCGCGCCGACAAGTAGATAACTCGCGCCACGCGACGGGCGAATACGATTCCCTAAGATAACGTTTATTATTAACGTGACATCGCTACACCTGTAAAGCGATATCACGAGCTTGTACAATCAAAAGAACAGTTCATTCTCACCATCGTAAAATAAATTCAAAACCCATTGTTAATTTATTGAGTTAAACTCTTCATTCGGTAAACGATCCCTACAAAACATACATCCCCTCCAACCCGCATCCTTTCTGAGACGCGTGTTAATTTCGGGGACATAACATTGGTGGCAGCGGTGGGATCTGCCGAAATAAATTCAGTGCGGTAACGAATTTAAACACCCAGAGCCAAAAGTAACAAAAAATCCCGACACGCAGTCGTCGCGATTACTTTGGCCTGGCTATGCGGTGCTGCACAAGTAGCAACGTCAGCACGCGCGCGAAAAAACCCCAGAGTTACGAGGATTCCTGACACGCAGACGTCACGAAATTAACCTGGGTACACAGTGCCGTTTTAAGTGAAAAAACAGTGCCTGTGTGAAAGCAAACCCAGAGCTCGATTCGACACGCAGTCGTCGAAATCCAGCCTGGTCCTCCCACGACCACAAGGACATCGCGAGGAGGCGAGGAGCAGCCCATCAGCCACTCCAGAGGGTCAAGGACAAGGACGAGGACTGAGGGAAGGACCTGCTCGGAAGGACATCATGCCAACAAGGATCATCTACCTGTAAGTGGCAGTTATATTGTACCTTACTACCAAAGCCAAAAAATCGAGTCGAGAAAAAATTTATATTATTGAGTAGTTCGCGCCGGGGGTAAACAAAATATTGCGCAACCAAAGATAATTAAATAGATCGAACCCGAGAGGTCGCGGACCGTCGCGGAAAAATTTTTAACAATAATTAACCCGCGTCCGCGATAAATAAAAAAAAAAAAAAAAAAAAAATTTTTTTTTTAATTTTTCAATAAATATTTCAAATCGACCGATCGATCGTGGAATTTTGGAAAATTTCTTGTACGAAAAATGTCGAACGACCCCCGTCGAAGCTCGCGCAGGGCGCACTCAACTGAATCCCCCTTGCCGGGGGAGGAGGTTAACGCCCTGGCCATGCTCGATGCCGCCATCGGCGACATCGCATTCCGTACGAACGAGGCTTTGAATCAGGTGTCACCGGACGGAGCGATGCTCCCCGGCCAACGGGCCGCGTTGTCAAATAACCTACGACAACTCGGTGGCACAACCGAGCGCGGAACGTCGCGCGCGGAAACGATCGAATCCGATTTCGATCTCCCTCGATTAAGTCGGAATTCGCGTCGATCAGTAACGGAAGACATGATCGACGAAGAAATTCGTAGTCTCCGAAACGGAGCAAATTATAGTCGGACAAGCTATGCCCTAGCTCGACCCAGTCAGCCGCGAAATCTCGGAGCAATCCCGCGGGAGATATCGAGAAATAATCGCAACGCGAACCCCACGGTACGATACGATCTAGAGGACGTCGAAATACCTCAACGTGATTCGGACGATCAAGACACCGTCCACCGCGATTCGCCCGACGACGACGCACGTCGCCGGGATTTCGAGTACAATGAATCGCGGCGACGCAGGTTAGAGAATAACGAATCACGCCGGCGTGACGTAGATAATGACGCTTCACGTCGATACGATGATATAGATGATCCGCGCCAACGCGATTTAAATCGCAATGTCACTCAGAGACGAGATAACTCGCCACGATGGCACGTGCTAGACAGTACCGGTCCCGACCGCCGCGGAGACGATCGTTCGCGCATGCAATCGACCACTCACGACACGACGGTGCGTCGAGACATGGCCGAAACGCTCCGTGATGCAAACAGCGACCCGTACGAATTAATTCGGATTTTGCAAGCCCAAAACCGCGAATTACAAGAACGAATGGACCAGCTCGAATTACAACGAGCGAACCAGGATCTTCGGGAAGATACCAGACGCCGGACAATCGATCTGAACACAGCACTCAAGCATGTTCGATCATTTTCCGGAGGTGGTCCCGACCGATTGGACGAGTTTCTACGCTCGTGCGAAACCGTGTTCCGCCGGGTCGCGTACGATGACCACGAAGTATTGCTAGAATTAATAATATCTAGCAATATCACTGGTCGACCGGCTCAGGAAATAAAGCATAAAAATATCCAAACGCTCGGCGTGCTCAAGGCCGAGCTACAGGCCCTGTACGGCGTGAGAAAATCTCTGGCGGCCTTACAGATGGAATTTAGTTCCCTCCGACAAAATAACGGAGAAAGCGTAGCTTCCTATGCAGCTCGAGCCGAAACAATTACGGTCGAACTGATAGGAAAATTGTGCGAACGCGTCTCCACGCCGGGCGAAGCACGAACCATCGAAGATTCGACTAGAAGCAGTGCTCAGGCGAATTTCGAAAACGGTCTGCGTGGAGACGTGCAGCTACTCGTGCGAGCTCGGAATTATGCAACGCTGCACGAGTGCGTGAATGGAGCCCTGGAAATCAGCAATATGATTCAACAGAGGGGCTCCGGGGGAACCTCGACGGTCCCCCAACGGAGGAGCGGTGTCTCGCGACCGAGTCACGACGGTGGCTCGCGACCGAGTCACGACGGTCGAGGCTGTTTCCACTGCGGCAACTCCTCGCACGTTTCCAGAAATTGTCCGCGACGATCGGGACGGGCAAGTCTCCCCGCTCCCGATCACAATCGGACGGTCCACAATGTGGAAATCGTGTGCAGTTATTGTCATATGAAAGGACACTTGTGGAAGGATTGCAGGTCGAGACTCGCAAAAGAACGAGATTCGAAGAATCAATCCTCCCGCAAGCCCTCACCACGTCCCGAGAGAAACGAGCGGACGAATAAGCCGAATAAAAAAACCGGCCAGTCGCACAGATCGGAACAGGATGGCCCCCCGAGAAAAATTTTGGGAGCCATAACCATTAGCGCTCTGTCGGCCGTCTCAAACGAACCGAACGAAAACGCGACGTCGACCGGAAACCAACGTACGTTACGGTTGTTGAACTTGTCGTTCGTGACGAAAGCAAACCAAGATGACGGCCTGGAAAATCGTATGGAGAACCAAATGGAAATCGATCGAGAAATCCAACAGGCGCCGCCGCCGGGCAATCGACGCATGTTGCGATTCCTCAATGGATCGCCACATGCGTGGATGGCCGGCGAAAACGATACAAGATTACCGCGTGCTGGCAATGAACAATTGCAAAGTGCACCGGCGCTGGCTGATGAGTGCACGCTGCGAATACTAAATGTTTCGCTTCCTTCTGCGTCAGTGGCCAGCGATTTTGATATCGAATCACCGAGCTCCACCGACGGGATAATAACCCTGAAAGCGGACACCGGAGCTCAATGTTGCGTGATTAAACGCGGCTGTTTGCAGTTGGAAACAATCATCGAGGACACGGATGTGACACTTAAGGGCATATCGGGAATGACGTTTCGACCAATCTGCAAAGCGGAAGTGCTCATCGACGTTCCAGCCGTCACCGTAAAACATTGGTTTTACGTGGTGGAAGACGAAGTACCGCTCGAAGTAAATGGATTACTCGGCATGGACTTCATAAAAAAACATAAAGCCGATATCCTCGGCGGCGAGAAAATAAAAATATACGGTCACGAGATGCCCCTCATCGACGGAACCGAAAAAATTACTTTGCCTCCACGAAGCGAAACAATCGTTCGTGGAAAGACAAAAAGTAAAACAATCGGTCTCGTCGAAAAAATAGAAATCAACAAAGATGTTTTTATGGGAGCATGCGTCACCCCGCCGAGAGGTAGCACGTGCGCGGTCAGCTTGGTAAACATCAGCGAACGCACGTGCTCGCTACTACGACCAACCGTAGTACTCGAGCCGCTGAGAGATAACGCGGCCGCGGCCTTGAGCGTAAATGCGGTGCGCGCGGGGCGCGGGGCCGAGCGCCTTGAGAGATTACGAGGCGAACTCGATCTCTCACACCTCAACGCCGAAGAAGTATTGTCTCTCGACGGAATTATTTCCGAATTCGAAGACATATTTCACCTCCCCGGGGACACATTGCCGTGCACTAACATGGTCGAACACCATATCCTCCTTAAGGAGGGTACGTTACCCACGAAGGTGCACCCTTACCGTCTGCCGGAAGCCCACAAAAAGGAGGTTGAAAAGCAGACGGAAGAAATGTTGTCCGAGGGAATAATACGACCGAGTAAAAGCCAGTGGAATGCTCCGCTGCTCGTCGTAGCAAAGAAACCGGACGCAAACGGTGTGCGACGCATGCGAGTCGTAGTGGATTTTCCACTACGACTCGCATGCGTCGCACACCGTTTGCGTCCGGTTTCTTTGCTACGACGAGCAGCGGAGCATTCCACTGGCTTTTACTCGGTCGTATTATTCCCTCGGACAACATTTCTTCCGTCTGCTTTTCAACCTCCTTTTTGTGGGCTTCCGGCAGACGGTAAGGGTGCACCTTCGTGGGTAACGTACCCTCCTTAAGGAGGATATGGTGTTCGACCATGTTAGTGCACGGCAATGTGTCCCCGGGGAGGTGAAATATGTCTTCGAATTCGGAAATAATTCCGTCGAGAGACAATACTTCTTCGGCGTTGAGGTGTGAGAGATCGAGTTCGCCTCGTAATCTCTCAAGGCGCTCGGCCCCGCGCCCCGCGCGCACCGCATTTACGCTCAAGGCCGCGGCCGCGTTATCTCTCAGCGGCTCGAGTACTACGGTTGGTCGTAGTAGCGAGCACGTGCGTTCGCTGATGTTTACCAAGCTGACCGCGCACGTGCTACCTCTCGGCGGGGTGACGCATGCTCCCATAAAAACATCTTTGTTGATTTCTATTTTTTCGACGAGACCGATTGTTTTACTTTGCAGGAGCACAATGGACGATTGAAAGAAGTTTTTCATCGTCTCAGGGAGGCTCAATTGGTCCTCCAGCCGAGCAAATGCCGACTTCTCCGAAAAGAGACGCATTATCTCGGCCACATAATTTCCGAAGACGGAGTGCAAGCCGATCCAGAAAAGGTTGCAGCCGTAAAAAATTTCCCGGTGCCGGTCAACGTGAAAGGTGTTCAGTCTTTCCTCGGGTTGGCCGGCTACTACCGCAAATTCATACGAGATTTTTCTAAAATCGCGAAGCCTCTAACCGAACTCGTGCGAAAAGACGCAAAGTTCGAATGGACTGCAGCCCGAGACGCGGCTTTCGAGCAGCTGAAAACGGTCATGACGACGGCACCGATATTACAATATCCGGATTTCGGTAAACCGTTCGTTGTGACCACGGATGCGTCCGATAAAGCCATCGGCGCTATCTTATCGCAGGGAAAAATCGGTGAAGATTTGCCTATCTGTTACGCCAGTCGTACCTTAAACAAGGCGGAGCAGAATTACACCACAACCGAGAAAGAATTGCTCGCGATTGTGTGGGCAATAACGCAATTCCGACCATATGTTTATGGCACCAGGTTCACCGTCGTAACGGATCACCAACCTCTCACGTGGTTGTTCGGTGTTAAAGACCCCGGATCTCGCCTCATGCGATGGAAAATAAAATTATCCGAGCATGAGTTCGACATCGAATACAAAGCTGGAAAAAGAAACACGAACGCTGACGCGCTCAGTCGCATATGCGCCGTTACGAGAGCGAGAGAGAAAGAGCGACAACAAAACAGCGCGCGTCTCCGTCTCGCCGAGAACGACACGAATGGCCGCGAAAAGAATACCGCCAAGACGAGTGAGAGACGCCGCGAAACGTCAAAAGAAAAGGACGGAGAGGCATGCCAGCGTCCAGCTGAAAATACTACGGCCTCCACGTGCGATCGCGTAGTAAAAAGCAAGAGAGAGAGAAACGACATCTCCCCCACGCGCGAAACAGAGAAAGAACCTCCTCGTAGCAACCGTGCGCGTGTTACGAACCACGGCACAAAGAGGAGAGGCGATAAGAGCGAGAGCGCAACTGTCCCGCCGTGCGAGAGAGAAGCAAGCGGGGCAGGCGATCTCGCCGCACGGAGCCCTCGCGCCCTCCCTCCCGCTCGACCGAGTGCGAGCGACGGAGAGGAGGCGGTGAGCGAGAGCGACAGTAATAGCGATAACGAGCATAGCTCGCTATCCGGAGACGACGATGACGGCCATTCTGAAAAGAAAAATGGCCTCCGTCCGGAGATAACGTGCCCACGAATCACTATCGGGTATAGGGGTATTGGCTTTGGTAGGGGTATGCATAGTAACTGCCCAAGGTTTCAGCGTCCGGACAGGAAGACGAATCACGCAGGCGGTCAACGAGGACTACCTACCGCCTAGAAATCTCTCCCTGACAGACATCGAAAAGACCGTGCCTGCAGCCAGTGAAAGTGAACACCCAATCACCTTGAAAAATGTATTCCGCAACCCTTCCGAACTACGAAATCTCGGAGAAAAAATCCGAGATATTAAAAGAAAAATCGACGAAAAGTTCGATCACCACGTACGATATTCCCTCGCAATCGGGACGTACGTGACCATATTTACCGCAACGGCAGTACTGGTCAGTTACGTTGCGTATAAAATAAAACGTAAGCGTTTCGCGTCAACGAACGCGCAGCCGTCGCCTTCCGCTACGGTTGCTATCAATCTGGAGGACATCGCCCCGAGCGAAGGCCGAAGCGCGCATGTAGATGACGAGAAAGAACTCGAAACCGCGCGTCAGCTGGCCCAGTACTTCCGATGCGTCCGGCCAAAGAAACCAAGGCCTACAATTTTGAAATAATTTCAATGTAATCATGTAGTAAAAATTCACTGTGTAAATTTTTACTTTTCAGGGGGGAGGGATGTTGTGCCCCGAAAATTCAAAATTGTTAAACTAAATTAATTATAACCTATCGTCATAATTAATCATACTTTACTTGGGAAATATTATTGGGAAATATTATTGGGAAATATTATTGGGAAATATTATTTTGAAACATTATTTCGAACGGAATTCCGCGCGAACTTATTTCAACACTTCGGAATTCCGCGCAAAATCATTTCGACACTTTCTTTCGACAGAAAGCTGACGTTAAATCGCGCAATGACCCGAAGGTCATTGCACCAATCTAACCACGCAATTTCGAGTGCACACGGGCCGCGAGTGACCATCAAAATTGCATTTTCGAAGTGCACACGCGCCGCGAGTGACCGTCAAAATTGCTGACACAAAATCACGCGACCGTTGAACGACGATCGCGACGATCGATCCGAAGCATCGATTGTCAGTCTGAACTGAAACACCAAATCGAAAAGATCTCCTCCAAAAGACTCTCGCGACGCGATCCGCTGGACTTGTATTTCTTACATGTATCACGACTCGCGACACGACGTGAGGAGATAACCCGACGCGCGCCGACAAGTAGATAACTCGCACCACGCGACGGGCGAATACGATTCCCTAAGATAACGTTTATTATTAACGTGACATCGCTACACCTGTAAAGCGATATCACGAGCTTGTACAATCAAAAGAACAGTTCATTCTCACCATCGTAAAATAAATTCAAAACCCATTGTTAATTTATTGAGTTAAACTCTTCATTCGGTAAACGATCCCTACAAAACATACATCCCCTCCAACCCGCATCCTTTCTGAGACGCGTGTTAATTTCGGGGACATAACATCGTAGTCGTCTTTACCGGCATCGCCCTCGTCGTCGTCGTCGTCGGCATCGTCGTCGTAGTCGTCTTTACCGGCATCGCCCTCGTCGTCGTCGTCGTCGGCATCGTCGTCGTAGCCGTCTTTACCGGCATCGCTCTAGTCGTCGTCGTCGTCGTCGGCATCGTCGTCGTAGCCGTCTTTACCGGCATCGCCCTCGTCGTCGTCGTCGTCGGCATCGTCGTCGTAGCCGTCTTTACCGGCATCGCCCTCGTCGTCGTCGTCGTCGGCATCGTCGTCGTAGCCGTCTTTACCGGCATCGCCCTCGTCGTCGTCGTCGTCGGCATCGTCGTCGTAGTCGTGTTTACCGGCATCGCCCTCGTCGTCGTCGTCGTCGTCGTCTTTACCGACATCACCCTCGTCTTCGTCGTCGTCGTCGTCTTCGTCGTCGTCGTCGTCTTCGTCGTCGTCGTCGTCTTCGTCGTCGTCGTCGTCTTCGTCGTCGTCATTGCCCTCGTCGTCTTCGTCGTCGTCATCGTCGTTACCGTCATCGCCTATATCGTCATCGTCGTCATCGCCCCCGTCTTAATCGTCGTCATCGCTCTCGTCGTTACCGTTATCGCCTTCGTCGTCGTCGTCATCATCGCCCACGTCTTAATCGTCGTCATCGCTCTCGTCGTTACCGTCGTTGTAATTGTAAAAAATGATTTTGTAAAATGCTTTGTATTCGAATGAACAATAAATTAATTATACATTTTTTTTTCTATGAAAATGTGTAAATGGGAATTATTTTCGTGATAATAACGTTTTTATGATCATTGAATGAATTTAGTATTTGATAAAGTATCTATATAACGAAATCATTTTCAATTATTCTTTTCAAACCGGACGTTCATGAGCAGCATGACAACGCACGAGCAGCGAGATTGCAGCGCATATGCAATGCCCGAGCAACGCGATTGCAACGCACCTACAACGCACGCCGTCTGCGTGTGTTTCCGCGTGTGTATGCGTTCGCGTGTGTGTCTGTGTGTATGTGTGTGCGTGGGTGTGTGTGTGTATGTGTGTGCGTTGGTGTGTGTGTATGTGTGTGCGTGGGTGTGTGTGTGTGTGTGTCTGTGTGTGTAACTATGCTTGCTGTTGTGCGGTTGCACGCAGCGCACTCGTAACGCACCTGCAGCGCACTTGCAGCGCTTCTGCAACACATGTGCAACGCACGCTGTCTGCGTGTGTCTTTTCGTGTCTGTGTTCGTGTGCGTGTGCGCTTGCGTGTTCGTGTGCCTCTGCGTGTGCACACAACGCACCTGCAACGCCCGAGCAACGCACATGCAACGCACGAGCAGCGCACTTGCCACGCATCTGCAACGCCCGAGTTGAACAAATTCGTGTCCGAGTATTTTTTCACAGTCGGGAGTGTTTTAAAATGTTTTTTACGGCTACTTAGGAATTGGCCGTTGATGGAAAGATTGGAACTGATGGAAAGATTGGAAAAAATGGTGGTTACTTACCTGACAGTACGGATACGTTGTTTAGACTGGCGACTCGAACCGGCTGACAGAATACAGCTAGATTGAATATTCATACATTTTTATTTGTGGTGAGATTCTTTGCAGCGCACGAGCAACGCACATGTAACGCACGAGCTGCGAACCCGCAACGCACGAGCAACGCATTTTTGCATTGCTCTCGTCATCGTCGCCATCGTCGTTACCGGCCCCGTCGTCGTCGTTACCATCATCGCTCTCGTCATTACCGTCATCGTCGTCGTCGTCCTTGTCGTCGTCGTCGTCAAAGTCGTCGTTGTCGTTGTCGTTTTCGTCGTAGTTACCGTCGTTGTCGTTGTCGTTGTCGTTGTCGTTGTCGTTGTCGTTGTCGTTGTCGTTGTCGTTGTCGTTGTCGTTGTCGTTGTCGTTGTCGTTGTCGTTGTCGTTGTCGTTGTCGTTGTCGTTGTCGTCAAAGTCGTCGTCGTCGTCGTCGTCGTCGTCGTCGTCAAAGTCGTCGTCGTCGTCGTCGTCGTCGTCGTCAAAGTCGTCGTTGTCGTTGTCGTCTTCGTCGTAGTTACCGTCGTCGTCGTCGTCGTCGTCGTCGTCGTCAAAGTCGTCGTCGTCGTCAAAGTCGTCGTCGTCGTCGTCGTCGTCGTCGTCGTCAAAGTCGTCGTCGGCGTCAAAGTCGTCGTCGGCGCCAAAGTCGTCGTCGTCAAAGTCGTCGTTGTCGTCTTCGTAGTAGTTACCGTCGTCGTCGTCGTCGTCGTCGTCAAAGTCGTCGTCGTCGTCGTCAAAGTCGTCGTTGTCGTCTTCGTCGTAGTTACCGTCGTCGTCGTCGTCGTCGTCGTCGTCGTTGTCGTTGTCGTTGTCGTTGTCGTTGTCGTTGTCGTTGTCGTTGTCGTTGTCGTTGTCGTTGTCGTTGTCGTTGTCGTTGTCGTTGTCGTTGTCGTTGTCGTTGTCGTTGTCGTTGTCGTTGTCGTTGTCGTTGTCGTTGTCGTTGTCGTTGTCGTTGTCGTTGTCGTTGTCGTTGTTACCGTCGTCGTCGTCGTCGTCGTCGTCGTCGTCAAAGTCGTCGTCAAAGTCGTCGTCGTCGTCGTCGTCAAAGTCGTCGTCGTCGTCGTCGTCAAAGTCGTCGTCGTCGTCGTCGTCGTTGTCGTTGTCGTCTTCGTCGTAGTTACCGTCATCGTCGTCGTCGTCGTCGTCGTTGTCGTTGTCGTTGTCGTTGTCGTTGTCGTTGTCGTCGTCGTCGTCGTCGTCGTCGTTGTCGTTGTCGTTGTCGTTGTCGTTGTCGTTGTCGTCGTCGTCGTCGTCGTCGTCGTCGTCGTCGTTGTCGTTGTCGTTGTCGTTGTCGTTGTCGTTGTCGTTGTCAAAGTCGTCGTCGTCGTCGTCAAAGTCGTCGTCGTCGTCAAAGTCGTCGTCGTCGTCAAAGTCTTCGTCGTCAAAGTCGTCGTCGTCGTCGTCAAAGTCGTCGACGTCGTCGTCAAAGTCGTCGTCGTCGTCGTCAAAGTCGTCGTCGTCGTCAAAGTCGTCGACGTCGTCGTCAAAGTCGTCGTCGTCGTCGTCAAAGTCGTCGTCGTCGTCAAAGTCGTCGTCGTCGTCAAAGTCGACGTCGTCGTCAAAGTCGTCAAAGTCGTCGTCGTCGTCAAAGTCGTCGTCGTCGTCAAAGTCGTCGTCGTCGTCGTCGTCGCTGTCGTTGTCGTCTTCGTCGTAGTTACCGTCATCGTCGTCGTCGTCGTCGTCGTCGTCGTCGTCGTCGTCGTGGTCGTCAAAGTCGTCGTCGTCGTCGTCGTCGTCAAAGTCGTCGTCATCGTCGTTACCCTCATCGCCGTTACCGTCATCGTCATTACCGTCATCGTCATTACCGTCATCGTCGTTACCGTCATCGTCGTTACCATCATCGTCGTCGTTATCATCAATTTAGATTATAATTATCAAAACGATTACACATAAGTTCAAGACGTAACCTTGACCGTATACTCCAATCGTAAATCAGCGATTTTCAAACATTTTATCAGCTTCCGGAAGAAATCAATAAAGGAATTCATATTATTTGTAGTGGATTAAACTGATCGACAGCGAGCGGACAGCGCTCGACGCAGTGGCTGGGCAGGCGCTGTCGTTCATCGATTTACCACCGACCAAACGGGCCTCCGTTTAAAGTAGCGACGATGCTCTTTTATCGCGATACTGCAGCGGCGAGAGTTTGAATATAACAATGACCAAATTAACTTCTATATCTCGCCCCTGATTGGTTCTTATCTCGCATCTTCTAAGCCTCATATCTCAGAAACTAAGCGGAATATGAAAATTCTGAGGATGTACGTATTTCTTAGAATTTCGCGAGGAATCCGGTGGTATATCTCACGTGCGCCTTTTTTGGGGCACCCTGTATATATATATATATATATATATATATATATATATATATATATATATATATATATAAAAGGCTATATATAATTTCGATTATAAATATAATTATGATCCTAATTGCACGTTTCTATCTGCAAGAGGGGGTCAAAACTGTTAAAGGTAGAGGAATGTGTGAGGTAGAATAAACGACTCTATGACAAGTTTTCTATGAATATAATGCGATACATTTATTCTTTAATATTGCGATGAGTTTGCGATTTCAGTTTTACACGTTGTTCCTGTTATAGTGGTTCGGATCTAACTGATTTTCAATCTCAAGATCACTTGCTACCCTCCCGCTGCTCGCTACAGTCCAAAGGTTCGGATGTTTCCGAACGTAGACGAGTCTCGAGTTCGCGATCGTACAGCGACCTATAGCTGTACATTCTTCCATGGAACGCGAGATCAATTCTTAACACTACCACCGATCGAGCATTTCATATTGAGCTTATTACACAGCTTTCTGAACCTGTCACGAGCTAACGCTTTTGTCAGGATATCAGCAAGTTGTTCTTCTGATGAGACATACTTCACACCGATTTCACCATTCTCAACTCTTTCTCTTACAAAATGATAATGGATGTCAATGTGTTTGGTTCGTCTGTGGAAGACAGGATTTTTAACCAACTGTATTGCACTTTGGTTATCGATAAATAGAGAAGTCGATTCTTCACCTGGACATCCAAAATCTTTTACTAGTTTTCGTAGCCGAATCAACTCTCTCGCTGCCATCGACGCAGCAACGTATTCCGCTTCTGTAGTGCTGAGTGTAACTAATTTTTGTCTCTGGGAAGACCAGGTTACCGCACCGCTCGAAAAACAGAAAATATTTCCCGTTGTTGATCGCCGATTTTCGACGTCACCAGCAAAATCGGAATCGGAGTAGCCGATTAATTTTGCCTCACTACCACCGTTTTTGTACTCTATTCCATGGCCTGTGGTACCGACTAGGTACGAGAAAATTCTTTTTACTGCACGCCAGTGCTCATCGCCGGGATTGTTCAAAAACTTACTAACTGAATTTACAGCGTACGCAATATCTGGACGTGTTACCGCAGCTAGAAAGACTAGAGAACCTACTGCCTCTCGATAGGGCACCTGACTTGTTTTTTCTTCTTTCTCTAGCGGATACAATATCACATGCGGATCTGACGGAATGCTCACTGACTTTGCGTTTGACATATTGAATTTTTCAATTATTTTCTTGGTGTACGCGCTCTGATTTATGATCAGACTTCCCTCTTCCCGTTTTCGCACGATTTGAACACCTACGAATACATTTGAATCACCTTTAGTAATTCTAAATTTCGCACTTAATTGCTTCACTATGAAATCCAACGCTTCTTGACTTTTTGATGCGATTAACCCGTCGTCCACGAATAAGGCTAGATACACCGGTTCGCCCTTGTAACTACCTATGAACACACACCTATCAGCTTCGCCTTCGACAAACTCGAAATCGTTGAGGAACTGAGTGAATCTCTGGTTCCAGCACCTTGGTGCTTGCTTGAGGCCATAGAGCGATCTCTCGAGTTTGCACACTACACTTTTCTTGATGCCGTCATTTTCTTCACCGATGTCGAATCCTTCCGGAACCTCCATTTAGATACTCTCTGTCAGCTTTCCATACAGAAATGCAGTTTGGATATCGAACTGTCCCAGCTCTAAATCCTTCGATGCAACCAAAGACAGAAATACACGTAGAGAATCTTACCGAATAACTGGTGCGAAGGTCTCCGTATAGTCAATACCTTCTCTTTGCTTGAATCCTCTGGCACATAGTCGAGCTTTGAACTTGTGCGTGTGTTTGTCTTCGTCTTTCTTCACACGAAAAACCGATTTTGAATCAATGGTTACCATGCCCTCTTTTCTTGGCACAATCGACCATGTTCCGTTTTGTACAAGAGCCGATAGCTCTTCCTCGATAGCATTCGACCACTGCGCGGCATCATTGCTATGTATTGCTTCCTCGTACGAATTTGGAGTCCAATATTCTGCGACGTCAGCTGAATATCTGCTCGGCAACTTAATGCTCGCTCGGTCTCGAAGTACTCTTGATGTACCAACCGGATTTTCAGCTCGAGCGTCTTCGAACACGTCCTCTTGTACCTCTGGTTGCTCGTTTTCGTGCTCTTCTTGTCGTTCGGTTTTCGTCATGGGAATGACCATCTCGTCCTCATTGTCTTCGTCGTTCTCGATTTCTGACACTATTCCGGTTCGTTCGTTGAACACGACATCCCTAACTTCGCTCACCTTCTTGGTAACAGGATCGTAAACCCGATAGTTTGAAGAATTTTCCTTGTAACCGACGAAGATCACCTTTCGTGCACGTGCATCCAGTTTTCGAGTAAACTGTTTGGGAATGTTTGCGAAAGCTTCAGAACCAAAAATCTTTAGATGACTCAAGTCCGGCGGTTTTCCAACCCAGACTCCGTACGGCGTTGCTCCACCAGGATACCACACGGTTCGGTTAAGAACGTATACTGCACAATTCACTGCCTCCGCCCACAAGTTTTTCGGTAAGTTTTTCGCTATCAGCATGGTACGTGCACTCTCCACGATGGTACGATTATCGCGTTCGGCCTTGCCGTTTTGCTCAGGAGTGTAAGGCGCGGTTGTTTCGTGATTGATTCCTCGCGACACGAGGTAGAGTTTCATTTCTTTGTTGCAAAATTCACGGCCGTTGTCCGATCTTAACATTTTGATAGCTCTTCCGAATTTATTCGCGACCATCTTCTCGAACTCTTTGAATTTTGCACACACTTCCGATTTTTCTTTTATGAAATACACATGACGAAAACCACTCGCGTCGTCTTTGAACGTCAAGAAATATCGTGACTTTCCCGGCGACTCAACGGACATGGGTCCGCACACGTCAGTGTACATAACCTCACCAGGTTTCGTTTTTATTTTAACCACACTTTTATTAAATGGAAGTCTGTGGGACTTCCCTAGTTTGCACGCCTCACAGAACAATTCGGATTTGTCGTTCAGATTCACTCCTTTAACTAAACCTTTTTTCACCATTTCAGTTATTGCGCGTTGTCCGACATGACCCAGGCGTTCGTGCCACACGTTCGGATTCACTGTCCACACGTTCACTTCTTCAACGCTGCCCGGTTCCACGGTTCGGAAAAATAAACGATAAAAGCCGTTGTTTTGAATTTTTCCACTCGCGATTGGAACTCCGTTCCGTGTTATCTCGACGTTATTTCCGCGAAAGCTCACATCAAAGCACTTTTTGGCACACGCATCAACCGAAAATAAGTTTTTTCGTATATCAGGGACGTACAGTACTTTTTCGATTCGCGCGCTTCGCCAAACACCGTCGACGAGTTTGTTTATGTGTACCGTTCCTTCGCCGGCAACGTCACATACCTTGTTGTCGCCTAGAGACACCGTGTCTCCACTCACACATGGCTGATAGTCGGTCAGCCAATCTTTTCGATTTGTGAGATGCCGCGAGGCGCCACTGTCGAGAATCCATGCGTCTGTCTGTTTCATCGACATTATTTTATCCACTTGACGCTGGGTCGACTCGGCTCGCCGAGATGGCGCTGTCGTCGCAACAGTAGCTTCCACTAGAAACGCGCAGTCGCCCTCGCGGGATCTTTCGTCGCCATTTTTGGGTTTGTGACGTGGCTTTTTACAAAAGCGCGCGAAATGTCCAATGCCTTGGCACTTGTAGCACTTCACCGTTTTTTTGTTTTTTTTCTCGAATTTTCCAGGCTCCGTTTTATTAGATGCGACTAATGCACTCACTGCATTTTCTTCCTCGACTCCTCTCATATCTTCGCGAATGAGACGTTCCTGTAGAAAGTTTAAAGTTTGTCTGGAGGGATCTACGCTATCCCACGCGACCTGTAGCGTACTAAACTTTGGAGTTAGACTCGCTAAGATCTTTGCCATTATCGTAGTATCACTCACTGGTTCTCCGATATCTTTGAGTTGACCCGCCATATTTAACACTCTCGACACGTGTTGTACAGCACTATCACTTTCACGCATGTTGTATGAATGAAATTTTTGCATGAGTCCCAATTTATTCGTTACTGATTTTTGTTCGTGTATCAGGACTAGTTTGTCCCACATTTCTTTCGCAGTTTCGTAGGATAATACGCAGATTTGTTGCGATTCTTCAAGACTTGATAGAATAATAAATTTTGCCGTCGCATTGTCCTTTTTAAACTGTTTTTATTCGCCCTAGCAGGTTCCAACACCGACGACGCACCGTAAAAGCGCTGAGTGCTTTTCTAACGTTTAAATCACCAAAATTTTGGTCGAAAGCTCTGGAAAAGCACCGAAAAAATTTAGTGTGGGAGCCACACCAGTGTCGTGCTTTTTGTACCGGCGGCAACGAAGAAGCACGACACTGCTATGACTCCAACACTAAAATTTCCGGTGCTTTTTCAGTGCTTTTGATCGAAATTTGGTGATTTAAACGTTAGAAAAGCACTCAGTGCTCACCGGTGCTTTTTCGGTGGCCGGCCTTTGTTCTTTCCGTGCTTTTTTCGGTGTGCGAACCTGCTAGGGCGGCCTCGTTTGTAGCCGTTGACACCGGTCTCGCACGCGACCCGTCTACGACATCTAGGACCTCGTTCATCACAAATAATGCGCTTATTTGCGATTTCCAACCTTGGAAATTATTTCCATTGAAAGGTTTTATCCCTTTTGCCGAGATGCCTACAGACATCGTGGATGCAAATCCCTTGCACACTCGCGCGCGATTTTCTTCTCACACGTGCCGACAAAGATGGCCGTCTTTTTTCGCGAACCCGTTTTACTCGCGAAAATGTTCTATTCTCACACAGATTTTCTACGCAGGAGATGGCACTGGGCCAATAACCTGTTAAAGGTAGAGGAATGTGTGAGGTCGAATAAACGACTCTATGACAAGTTTTCTATGAATATAATGCGATAAATTTATTCTTTAATATTGCGATGAGTTTGCGATTTCAGTTTTACACGTTGTTCCTGTTATCGTGGTTCGGATCTAACTGATTTTCAATCTCAAGATCACTTGCCCCCCTCCCGCTGCTCGCTACAGTCCGAAAGCTCCGATTGTTTCCGAACGTAGACGAGTCTCGAGTTCGCGATCGTACAGCGACCTATAGCTGTACATTCTTCCATGGAACGCGAGATCAATTCTTAACAAAAACAATTGTTTTTTTTAATTTACAGTTTTTTTTTAATTTTTCAATTCAATGTCTGTATACCACATTACAGTCCGACCTCGAAATAAGAGACTCGGCAATAAGGGACTTTCTCCAGTTTCTCACTCGAGCGCTTCCCCCACTCCGACTCGAACTGCGAGCTCAAGAATTTCGTGCTCGGACCCGTGGTTAAGAGACTAGACTGGGAGAGATTGTTCGGGCAAAATAGAGTAAACGTGTTCGGTAACTCAGGGGTAGTTTGCGTTCGGACCATTGTGATCTCGCTAACAGCCGCGTTCGACCAACTCGGGTCAACAGAGATGCCAAACTTCTTGTCGATCAGTTGGACGAGCGTGCGCATGTCAACCAGTCGGTCGCGGTCGTCCCACGAGAGACGATCGTCAGTAATACGCTGGGACTGGGCCCTAGACCCTTTCTCAAGGCTCTTCGGAGTAACAATACGAGCAACTCTTCGGAGTATCAATACAACCGACTCTTCGGAGTATAAAAAAAGCAACTCTTCGGAGTATAAAAAAAGCAACTCTTCGGAGTATCAATACATACAACTCTTCGGAGTATCAACAAAAAGCAACTCTTCGGAGTATCAACACAAACGACTCTTCGGAGTATAAAAAAGCAGCTCTTCGGAGTATCATCATACAGCTCTTCGGAGTATCATCATACAGCTCTTCGGAGTATCATCAAACGACTCTTCGGAGTATAAAAAATCGAACATACAGCTCTTCGGAGTATCATCATACAAACTCAGACCAAAACGCGCGAGATCGCAATGGCACGAGCCAAACGGGCCTTATACGCAACAATACATAATATTTAAATCATCGTGGGTTTTTATGCCGCAAGGCTTTTCCCACAAGAGCCAATAAACATACAAAATTATACGGCTCAAAAACGCGAGTTTTTCATTTCGTAAAAAAAACCTAAATCTCCATCCTTCATAAAATATATATCCAAAACTACGAGGTAACTTCGCATTTGAAGGAGCTTCGACAATACAAAACGTGTAGTGTTAACTGATGTGTGCATGCGTGCGTGAGTATGTGTGTGCGCGTGTGTGAATGTAACACAAAATCTACAAGTTTATTAGGGTAAGTCATTTGATGATTTAGACACAGAAGTACAAAATAATATTCAATAGTATATTAACGTCGCGCAGTCGAAAACGTTTCTGCATGGGCGTGGTGAATGCTCTAACAATAAGCTAGATCCCGTTCGCGCGAGTCTTTTGTTGAGAGGATCGCATGCGAAAAAGAGTGAGAGCGACAGACAGAGGTAGTGAGCGCGGAGCGCGCGCCTGGTAGGGGTATGCGATTTCCGCGGAAAACTTTTCCCATTGGGGGCTTCTGGTCTCTTATTCTGAGGTCGGACTGTAAATCTCAATAGATAATAAAATAAGAGGATGACAGGACTCTGTAACATATACAGACCGACGGACCTTTATTAGCCAGGGTTGATTCAATCTTGCACCCCGACTGACACCGAGTTTCACCCGACTGCAAGTAATGGGGTTCACTTCA
>OY759152.1:5668458-5670990 GCA_963662125.1 Diplazon laetatorius | reverse complement strand
ACGCACGCACGCACGCACGCACGCACGCACGCACGCACGCACGCACGCACGCACGCACGCACGCACGCACGCACGCACGCACGCACGCACGCACGCACGCACGCACGCACGCACGCACGCACGCACGCACGCACGCACGCACGCACGCACGCACGCACGCACGCACGCACGCACGCACGCACGCACGCACGCACGCACGCACGCACGCACGCACGCACGCACGCACGCACGCACGCACGCACGCACGCACGCACGCACGCACGCACGCACGCACGCACGCACGCACGCACGCACGCACGCACGCACGCACGCACGCACGCACGCACGCACGCACGCACGCACGCACGCACGCACGCACGCACGCACGCACGCACGCACGCACGCACGCACGCACGCACGCACGCACGCACGCACGCACGCACGCACGCACGCACGCACGCACGCACGCACGCACGCACGCACGCACGCACGCACGCACGCACGCACGCACGCACGCACGCACGCACGCACGCACGCACGCACGCACGCACGCACGCACGCACGCACGCACGCACGCACGCACGCACGCACGCACGCACGCACGCACGCACGCACGCACGCACGCACGCACGCACGCACGCACGCACGCACGCACGCACGCACGCACGCACGCACGCACGCACGCACGCACGCACGCACGCACGCACGCACGCACGCACGCACGCACGCACGCACGCACGCACGCACGCACGCACGCACGCACGCACGCACGCACGCACGCACGCACGCACGCACGCACGCACGCACGCACGCACGCACGCACGCACGCACGCACGCACGCACGCACGCACGCACGCACGCACGCACGCACGCACGCACGCACGCACGCACGCACGCACGCACGCACGCACGCACGCACGCACGCACGCACGCACGCACGCACGCACGCACGCACGCACGCACGCACGCACGCACGCACGCACGCACGCACGCACGCACGCACGCACGCACGCACGCACGCACGCACGCACGCACGCACGCACGCACGCACGCACGCACGCACGCACGCACGCACGCACGCACGCACGCACGCACGCACGCACGCACGCACGCACGCACGCACGCACGCACGCACGCACGCACGCACGCACGCACGCACGCACGCACGCACGCACGCACGCACGCACGCACGCACGCACGCACGCACGCACGCACGCACGCACGCACGCACGCACGCACGCACGCACGCACGCACGCACGCACGCACGCACGCACGCACGCACGCACGCACGCACGCACGCACGCACGCACGCACGCACGCACGCACGCACGCACGCACGCACGCACGCACGCACGCACGCACGCACGCACGCACGCACGCACGCACGCACGCACGCACGCACGCACGCACGCACGCACGCACGCACGCACGCACGCACGCACGCACGCACGCACGCACGCACGCACGCACGCACGCACGCACGCACGCACGCACGCACGCACGCACGCACGCACGCACGCACGCACGCACGCACGCACGCACGCACGCACGCACGCACGCACGCACGCACGCACGCACGCACGCACGCACGCACGCACGCACGCACGCACGCACGCACGCACGCACGCACGCACGCACGCACGCACGCACGCACGCACGCACGCACGCACGCACGCACGCACGCACGCACGCACGCACGCACGCACGCACGCACGCACGCACGCACGCACGCACGCACGCACGCACGCACGCACGCACGCACGCACGCACGCACGCACGCACGCACGCACGCACGCACGCACGCACGCACGCACGCACGCACGCACGCACGCACGCACGCACGCACGCACGCACGCACGCACGCACGCACGCACGCACGCACGCACGCACGCACGCACGCACGCACGCACGCACGCACGCACGCACGCACGCACGCACGCACGCACGCACGCACGCACGCACGCACGCACGCACGCACGCACGCACGCACGCACGCACGCACGCACGCACGCACGCACGCACGCACGCACGCACGCACGCACGCACGCACGCACGCACGCACGCACGCACGCACGCACGCACGCACGCACGCACGCACGCACGCACGCACGCACGCACGCACGCACGCACGCACGCACGCACGCACGCACGCACGCACGCACGCACGCACGCACGCACGCACGCACGCACGCACGCACGCACGCACGCACGCACGCACGCACGCACGCACGCACGCACGCACGCACGCACGCACGCACGCACGCACGCACGCACGCACGCACGCACGCACGCACGCACGCACGCACGCACGCACGCACGCACGCACGCACGCACGCACGCACGCACGCACGCACGCACGCACGCACGCACGCACGCACGCACGCACGCACGCACGCACGCACGCACGCACGCACGCACGCACGCACGCACGCACGCACGCACGCACGCACGCACGCACGCACGCACGCACGCACGCACGCACGCACGCACGCACGCACGCACGCACGCACGCACGCACGCACGCACGCACGCACGCACGCACGCACGCACGC
>OY759152.1:5620958-5663458 GCA_963662125.1 Diplazon laetatorius | reverse complement strand
ACACACACACACACACACACACACACACACACACACACACACACACACACACACACACACACACACACACACACACACACACACACACACACACACACACACACACACACACACACACACACACACACACACACACACACACACACACACACACACACACACACACACACACACACACACACACACACACACACACACACACACACACACACACACACACACACACACACACACACACACACACACACACACACACACACACACACACACACACACACACACACACACACACACACACACACACACACACACACACACACACACACACACACACACACACACACACACACACACACACACACACACACACACACACACACACACACACACACACACACACACACACACACACACACACACACACACACACACACACACACACACACACACACACACACACACACACACACACACACACACACACACACACACACACACACACACACACACACACACACACACACACACACACACACACACACACACACACACACACACACACACACACACACACACACACACACACACACACACACACACACACACACACACACACACACACACACACACACACACACACACACACACACACACACACACACACACACACACACACACACACACACACACACACACACACACACACACACACACACACACACACACACACACACACACACACACACACACACACACACACACACACACACACACACACACACACACACACACACACACACACACACACACACACACACACACACACACACACACACACACACACACACACACACACACACACACACACACACACACACACACACACACACACACACACACACACACACACACACACACACACACACACACACACACACACACACACACACACACACACACACACACACACACACACACACACACACACACACACACACACACACACACACACACACACACACACACACACACACACACACACACACACACACACACACACACACACACACACACACACACACACACACACACACACACACACACACACACACACACACACACACACACACACACACACACACACACACACACACACACACACACACACACACACACACACACACACACACACACACACACACACACACACACACACACACACACACACACACACACACACACACACACACACACACACACACACACACACACACACACACACACACACACACACACACACACACACACACACACACACACACACACACACACACACACACACACACACACACACACACACACACACACACACACACACACACACACACACACACACACACACACACACACACACACACACACACACACACACACACACACACACACACACACACACACACACACACACACACACACACACACACACACACACACACACACACACACACACACACACACACACACACACACACACACACACACACACACACACACACACACACACACACACACACACACACACACACACACACACACACACACACACACACACACACACACACACACACACACACACACACACACACACACACACACACACACACACACACACACACACACACACACACACACACACACACACACACACACACACACACACACACACACACACACACACACACACACACACACACACACACACACACACACACACACACACACACACACACACACACACACACACACACACACACACACACACACACACACACACACACACACACACACACACACACACACACACACACACACACACACACACACACACACACACACACACACACACACACACACACACACACACACACACACACACACACACACACACACACACACACACACACACACACACACACACACACACACACACACACACACACACACACACACACACACACACACACACACACACACACACACACACACACACACACACACACACACACACACACACACACACACACACACACACACACACACACACACACACACACACACACACACACACACACACACACACACACACACACACACACACACACACACACACACACACACACACACACACACACACACACACACACACACACACACACACACACACACACACACACACACACACACACACACACACACACACACACACACACACACACACACACACACACACACACACACACACACACACACACACACACACACACACACACACACACACACACACACACACACACACACACACACACACACACACACACACACACACACACACACACACACACACACACACACACACACACACACACACACACACACACACACACACACACACACACACACACACACACACACACACACACACACACACACACACACACACACACACACACACACACACACACACACACACACACACACACACACACACACACACACACACACACACACACACACACACACACACACACACACACACACACACACACACACACACACACACACACACACACACACACACACACACACACACACACACACACACACACACACACACACACACACACACACACACACACACACACACACACACACACACACACACACACACACACACACACACACACACACACACACACACACACACACACACACACACACACACACACACACACACACACACACACACACACACACACACACACACACACACACACACACACACACACACACACACACACACACACACACACACACACACACACACACACACACACACACACACACACACACACACACACACACACACACACACACACACACACACACACACACACACACACACACACACACACACACACACACACACACACACACACACACACACACACACACACACACACACACACACACACACACACACACACACACACACACACACACACACACACACACACACACACACACACACACACACACACACACACACACACACACACACACACACACACACACACACACACACACACACACACACACACACACACACACACACACACACACACACACACACACACACACACACACACACACACACACACACACACACACACACACACACACACACACACACACACACACACACACACACACACACACACACACACACACACACACACACACACACACACACACACACACACACACACACACACACACACACACACACACACACACACACACACACACACACACACACACACACACACACACACACACACACACACACACACACACACACACACACACACACACACACACACACACACACACACACACACACACACACACACACACACACACACACACACACACACACACACACACACACACACACACACACACACACACACACACACACACACACACACACACACACACACACACACACACACACACACACACACACACACACACACACACACACACACACACACACACACACACACACACACACACACACACACACACACACACACACACACACACACACACACACACACACACACACACACACACACACACACACACACACACACACACACACACACACACACACACACACACACACACACACACACACACACACACACACACACACACACACACACACACACACACACACACACACACACACACACACACACACACACACACACACACACACACACACACACACACACACACACACACACACACACACACACACACACACACACACACACACACACACACACACACACACACACACACACACACACACACACACACACACACACACACACACACACACACACACACACACACACACACACACACACACACACACACACACACACACACACACACACACACACACACACACACACACACACACACACACACACACACACACACACACACACACACACACACACACACACACACACACACACACACACACACACACACACACACACACACACACACACACACACACACACACACACACACACACACACACACACACACACACACACACACACACACACACACACACACACACACACACACACACACACACACACACACACACACACACACACACACACACACACACACACACACACACACACACACACACACACACACACACACACACACACACACACACACACACACACACACACACACACACACACACACACACACACACACACACACACACACACACACACACACACACACACACACACACACACACACACACACACACACACACACACACACACACACACACACACACACACACACACACACACACACACACACACACACACACACACACACACACACACACACACACACACACACACACACACACACACACACACACACACACACACACACACACACACACACACACACACACACACACACACACACACACACACACACACACACACACACACACACACACACACACACACACACACACACACACACACACACACACACACACACACACACACACACACACACACACACACACACACACACACACACACACACACACACACACACACACACACACACACACACACACACACACACACACACACACACACACACACACACACACACACACACACACACACACACACACACACACACACACACACACACACACACACACACACACACACACACACACACACACACACACACACACACACACACACACACACACACACACACACACACACACACACACACACACACACACACACACACACACACACACACACACACACACACACACACACACACACACACACACACACACACACACACACACACACACACACACACACACACACACACACACACACACACACACACACACACACACACACACACACACACACACACACACACACACACACACACACACACACACACACACACACACACACACACACACACACACACACACACACACACACACACACACACACACACACACACACACACACACACACACACACACACACACACACACACACACACACACACACACACACACACACACACACACACACACACACACACACACACACACACACACACACACACACACACACACACACACACACACACACACACACACACACACACACACACACACACACACACACACACACACACACACACACACACACACACACACACACACACACACACACACACACACACACACACACACACACACACACACACACACACACACACACACACACACACACACACACACACACACACACACACACACACACACACACACACACACACACACACACACACACACACACACACACACACACACACACACACACACACACACACACACACACACACACACACACACACACACACACACACACACACACACACACACACACACACACACACACACACACACACACACACACACACACACACACACACACACACACACACACACACACACACACACACACACACACACACACACACACACACACACACACACACACACACACACACACACACACACACACACACACACACACACACACACACACACACACACACACACACACACACACACACACACACACACACACACACACACACACACACACACACACACACACACACACACACACACACACACACACACACACACACACACACACACACACACACACACACACACACACACACACACACACACACACACACACACACACACACACACACACACACACACACACACACACACACACACACACACACACACACACACACACACACACACACACACACACATACATCTGGACATTTTTTCTAAACGTGTTTTTTAGATGTTTTGAGACATACTGAACGGGTTTTCATGAAAACCTCGAAAAAAAAAAAATTCACGACAACAAAGCTTCCTCTATGAGGAAGCAAAATTTCGAAATCTTAGATATTGGCGCGAGTTTTTTTAGTTAATAGCGTCATAAAATATTATGTAAAATCGCAAGCTTTAGAACGCTGTTATCGAATTTCTCGCTATCAATTTTTTGCACCCCATATCCGCTTTCAAACTTTGTAAAAATTGAGGGACCATTATCCTTATATTTCAAACGTTGGCACAGAGCAGCAGGGGATGGTAACATTCGTTGAGCTTTTTGCTCGGAGATTCTAAAGTATTGGCTTTCAAATGATTGGTGGATCATCTAAATCCAACCGTTTTTCGCAAAGATATAACTGTTTGAACTTTTAATAATTTTTTGCCGTTTTAAACTTATCTTTTAATTATTTCCGAGGAGTGTATGTACCAATATGGTGCTGAAGGACAATCATGGGCAATTAATGCTCACGGTGCTCCGCAATAATTAGACTGGGAATAGTATGTAAGGCCACGTGTTAGAGCTACGAATTCATTACTTTTAAGATACGCATTATGCTTTAAACTATAATTTTTCGACATTCCATTTATGGTATATCAATAAAGTGAAGCTTACGATAAATGTAGGCATTTTCTAAACTTGGAATCGGGCTGCGAACGCTGATTTGACTTCCAGGGACATAGAAGCTGCATTTATTCAAAAATCGACCATATGTACAGCTTAACCTGTGGCCACCCTGCTCAACGCGCTAGTAATCGATAGAACACATGCGCCCTACTGCTCGCTCGCGATTTCCCCTTACTTTCTGTAAGTCGAATCTCGGGACCTTGCTGTTGCTCAGCCCCGATAGCTGTTCTACGCACTGCAGTTGTGACAGTGTTTATTCTTACTCAGTGATTTTTTGTCATTCTTTTTTCAACTATTTCGATAGTTATCCCGGTAACTTTGTTGTCAGCACTGACGGCATGACATGGTCATACTTCTAGGTAGTGACATTGTTGGACGTACTTTTATTGTGTGAAATATTCCGTTCAGTCATCTATTGATACCGTGAGTATATTATCATAAGTGAGGTGAGTACATATTATAAACAGAAAATAAATACTAAGTCGGAGTCCTCTAATTTCAAGTGTACTACGGATGATCGCCAATGGTTTGATATCCTTAAATAATCGCGGCAGTTTTTGTAATCTCGACCTGTCCTTTTTGTACCGTCAAATGTATTCAAGCCCAAAAAGATTTGATATTTGCCATTGTACGCGCTGCTAGAACGAATTGTTATGGTATGACGTCTAAGTCGGATTCTCGATGTATCTTCAACGTATCGTCAATAAATTTACCGGTTTTAACTCATTATCAATTACGAATTAAAGTTTGTTATGTATGGTCCATGGAAATACTTATTTCCAAGACGTAATTTTTATGGGCGCGGATCGAAATGCCGAGTGTTCAATGGTTCGACGGCTCAAAATTCCGAATATGCAATATTTCAATCGTCAATGTTTCGACTGGGCACGGTACCGACAGCTCATGAGTCCGAGTGAACTACGACTTAAGTGGTCGTAGTTACGGAATAAAAATTGCAATTCATTGTATCGAAAGTTTAATATCCCGAAGGTCCACGACAGCGACACGCAAATGGTCCGAACGGCAGTGTTTCGACGGATCAGAATCCCGAAAACGTGTATGAGGCATTCCACATTACTTCAGCTAGTAAAACAAAAAAAATTTCCACAAATAATTTTTAAAAATTGAGTCATTTTATTGAAATATATTCACCGAGTGCCGAAAGTTTTAAAATTTTTCTGACGTTTTTCTCGTTAATTAACTCTTTTTTATGTTTCCATTCAAATGGCTGTGTCTTCAGCAGGATTTGACGTATTTACATTTGTGAAGAACGAAAATGTACGTCTTTTTATGGCCTTCCAGAATAGAATCAATTCAAATTTTATCGAGCAAGTTGAACGTCCGTTTCAGGGTGAAATATGCAAAAATATATTTTTTTTTTTCAAAAAATGCACTTGTTATTTTAGTTTTCAAAATTACCCCAAATTCTGAGTACGAAAAACGAATGTTTGATATTTGTGCTTCCGCTTAGAGAAAGCTTTGTTTTCTTGAAACAAATTTTTTTTCGAGATGTTCATTAAAACGTGTTCAGAATGCCCCGGAAGATCTTAAAATCACATTCAGGAAAAAAGTCCTGATGTATGTATGTGTGTGTGTGTGTGTGTGTGTGTGTGTGTGTGTGTGTGTGTGTGTGTGTGTGTGTGTGTGTGTAACATTGCTTGAGCATTCGTAACTTGAGAACGGTTCGAGATATCGAGCTAAAACTTTTCACACGTCACACATCTACATGGTTCACGGCGCATAGCACGATTCAATTTTTAGAAAATTCCATGGTGTTCTTTTGTTTTTACAGAATTAAAAAAAATTCAAAAATTTATTTTCGGTCTCCAGCTCCCACAATTTGAGAGATATCGAGCTGAAATTCAGTATAATGTTGTACGAGTACAGGGAGATGCTCGCTACTGAATTCGAAAAAAAATACCATGCGGTGCTTTTGTTCTAAGACGTTTTGAAAGGTGTAAAAAAACGGCGTGCGCAGTCTAGCTAGCGCAATTTTCTAAATATCGGATTAAAATTTGGCACGAAGTTGCATTATTATCCAATGGTGTTTCGGATTAAATTTATGAATAAAACGACATAAAATATGAATATTTTATGTCGTTTTAAAATTTTGAAAGATGTTTGGTATTAAATTTGGGCGAAATCCATCCAGCCGTTCGGATTTTATGCGAGTTGCAAAAATAGATGTGCTAGCTTCCGCAATTTTCGAGATATCGGGTGACAAAATTATCACTATTATCGAAAGATAATAGTGCAACTTTGTATTGACTTGTGACTTGTGGTATTGACTTATGACAAAATCCATCCAGACTTGAAGATTTCATACGGATTTTATATGAAAACAAGGTGCAAAGTAGAACCTTGCACATTGCTTCCTCATAATTTTGTACTGTTTTAAAAATTATTAAGATGTAAAGTCGAACCTTGCTCATGGCTTTCTTATCATTTTACACATATGCCAAACCTTCCTCTATGAGGAAGTCAAAAATTGGCCGACGACTAGTTCCTCATAGAGGAATCTTTGGCAAATGTGTGAAATGATGAGAAAGCCATGAGCACGGTTGTACTTTACATCTTGATAATTTAAAAAACGGTAGAAAATTATGAGGAAGCAATGTGTTCGTTAACGTTTTCTCTGAAACTAATGACGCGATCGATCACGCGATGTGTCTCGACGGAACTTAGAGCTGATTAGATTTTAGTCTAATTCCATCAAGTAGTTTTTTTTGTTTTTTAGCAAAAAACATAATTCAAGAACGGATTTTATACTGGGGGGTAGCAATTTGCAAGTCGCCACGCAGTGGCAATAACATAAATACGTTGTTGTTGTTGTTGTTGTTATCGTTATTGTTTTTTTTTCCGTTGCCGTGAATGAGGCATGCAGCTCGGGGGGTGGGGGAGGGGGGGGGGGGTGCATGCAATTTAAAAAAGAATATCTGGCACCCCACTTGGGGGAAATAATTTTTCCTCCCGTCATTCTCAAAGATTTAGGTGTGCAAACGTTTGTAGTGAACGAATTTTCATTTTTATTAGGACCGAAAAAAAGTTATGGGACTTTGAAAATGTTTCATCTCCCCAAATTTGAAGAAACTCGAATAGATTCAAACCCGCGAATCGGGAAATTACTTGTGGAGCCCGTAAAAGGTCCACACAGAATAAACATGAATAGCTATTGGCACTACTAACCATGGGCACTAGTAGTTTTTCATGTGCTCCAGTCGCCTTATGCGATTCAACGAGCATTGATTATCATTAATTTTCCTTTCAAGGAGGCTCCTGAACAATAAAATCTGAATTTTTTTCTGGAAGGCCGTAAAGAGACGCACACTTTCGTTTTTCACAAATGCAATTACGTCAAATCCTGCCAAAGATACAGCCATTTGAATGGATAAATCGAAAAAAAACGTTCATTAACGAGAAAAACGTCAGAAAATTTTTAAAAATTTCGGCACTCGGTAAATACATTTCAATAAAATAACTCAATTTTTTAGAATTATTTGTGGATTTTTTTTTTACTGGCTGAAGTGATGTCGAATGCCTCATATATAGGTATAGTCGCGGAAAAATTGCAGAACCTGCACAAAATGGTAAACTTGATCCAGAATGATGACAATATAAATACAAGCATACGTTGAAATGCATTGCAATACGTTTATCATACGCATCCAAAGAGTGCTATTCAAAGCGATGCCCTTCAAATATTCCAGAAAACTCCGATTAGCGTAGTCATTGACAGACGTTCGTAGGCAAGATAGCGCTTGCGACTTGCAACCCAACGAACCCAAAGAAACTGAGGAATCCAATTACCCCAAAGAACATAGTGGCTATAAGAACAGATGTATCTACTCGATCGAACCCGAGCCGAAGCGGATAATGACAGTCTAATACTATTCCGAAAGAAACAGAAATTTGCAAAAGTTTTCCAAACTAGTTTGTTCAGGCACAGCTGGTTTTGGAAAGAAAGTTTCGTGTAGGAGTTGTTATAACACAGGTTGTACATGAGAAAGACTCTACTTTGACAGGAGTTGTTTTTGGATATGTTTTTTTGACCAAGTTCTTTTGACGAGGTGTTCTATTGCCAGGCCGTTTAAACGAGCTCCTTGAAACATATATCAATGTACAATCGTCGTACTCGTTATTTATTCGTATGAAATCCCGTTTTGTGTCTGCCACGCAATGTCTACGACTCGGGGGGACGTAGACATTGGAACTCGAGTGTCAAAGCCGCACAGTATTACAGTGTATATTACATTTGTATTGCATGCATTTCAGATTTCAGCACAAGCCGCATGTTTCCTCAACGCTCTCACGCTATATTTAATGTTAACACTTGTTCGATTGTCATAGAATCAGTCACGAGATAGTACAGGTCACGCGATCGTAAGCCTTGCGCGCCTGTTGGTACGTTGTTTCGACCAGAAAACTTATACCCATGCAGAAAAGTTACGCGAATGCTACCCTTATGCTCGCAATGGTCGAAGGTTAAAACGTAAAGTACATGCAAATATAAGCCGTACTTAACACAATGTCGGAAGGAGAATCGTAAAACTTGGAAATCAAGCGATCACGCTAGAGTTTTCCCTAGTACTTCTTAATTCAGTGCATTTATTGTATAAAAATACCGGCATCGTCGTACATGAGGATTTGAGGTGAAAGATTCAGAAAGTGGAATGTCAATGTATAATTTCCTGAAAAATGATTCGTGTCTCGGAACATTTTGTGTTCAACCTTATCGTTGATGCTGGGCCCGTTACAAGTGCTGCTTCTTCTTGAAAATCGATGGGAAATGCTTACTCAATTCCAATATGGCATACAATTAAATGAGAAATGGCGGAAATTCGTGACACTCAACAAGCGGCTTACATATTTTCGAGATAATCTTCATACATCTATTATTTAGAACTGAACGCTTCCGTGGTTTCCTTCGTGCATTGGCTGTGGGACCAGTAGGTCATTTTAGCCTATAAGCTTACTATTATTTCGTTACCGGTATCTCAAAATTCAACATTATACCTAAATCTACATAAATCGAGTTGGAAGACTAAAATTTCTCATTTCAAATAACAATATTCGGTTAATTCTTAATTCGAAAATACGAATACAAAATTCAGAGTCAAATCTCAAACTAAGAATTTCAATTTTCAGTTCATAAGTGGTTCTTCAATCCAAACAATGGAAGGAGGTGCAGAAAATGATGGTGGCGAGACGACAGTACTCCCAGCGGTAATAAATGTCACGGATGCTTCAGCAGTTATTGAAGTCGAGGCAACGACGACGGAGAAACCAGCCACTGCTAGTCCACCCGCAACGAGTGCAGGGTCATTTGTATCGAGTTTCAAGACCTTCTCAAAATTCGGTGATACCAAGAGCGACGGTAAACTGATCACTCTAAGTCAGAGTGACAAGTGGATGAAGCAGGCGGGGGTCATAGACAGCAAAAAAATTACCACCACGGATACTGGAATATACTTCAAGAAACATAAGTATGACAATGCACTATCTCGCAACCGATAGCGCAGGCCAACAAAGTTTTATCGATTTCCAAAGGCATGACAAATTATATGATACAATTAGTTTTTGAGATAAACAGGCGCAAAGGGCCCAAAAAATGTATTCTTGACCATCAGTAGAAAAATGACGCAAGCCAAAAGAACCTTCTGAATGAAATTCAAGCAAATTTTAGATTTGTTCTATTAGTCTATGAAGGGAGAAATTAGATGTCGTGACCATAGAATACTCGGGAACAATTTTTTATCCGAGCGCGAACCATTTTCAGCTCTTGCTTTTCGGTCCGCACGGGGCATTGCGAGGTAAGAGAAAAACCCGTGGATAAATTGACTTTCGGACCTCAATTCTTATCCGATTCAAACGATTTTTCTTCTTATTAAATCTAATAAGATTCTGTATAGGGGAGACCGGAGCCAGTTGTAACATTTTTGGCAAAAATCTGAACATCTAGCGATCTACTCAGTATATTCACTAGCTTCTCGCGGCATATTGTTCATTGGTTATTGAACTATCATCATGAATTGATTTTTAATTACTCGAGAATAGAAAGTTATTGCACTTTGTTTGGTCAAATATAGAGTGCTATGTTTTACCCCGCCTCGGGGTCAAAAGTAACAGTGCCGGGGCAAGTTGTAACACGTTGTTGAAAAGAGATCTCAATCGAAGAAATTGTATAATAATCAGTGTTTAGATCACCGAAAATATTTTAAAGTTTCGGACAAAATGTCAATACATAGCTAAATCCTCGTATTTTTCTTCGCAAAGAAAAAAAACACGGCAAATAAACGTTTTCAAAATTTCAAAAATGTCGGTCAACCAGTGTTAGTAATGTTTCGCGCCAATCTCAATGTATAATCATGTCTAACAACATCGGAAATGATAATTCTATCGTAAAATACCATGTTTATATGCCAGTGGTCGGACTTCGCAGCGTAAAAGACTGTCACATCTTGTCCCAAGTAAGTGTTACTTTTCACCCTTAATGTTTTATTTGGAAGTTTGGGAAAAAAAATACAAACAAACCTGTAAACGTAATCGTGCGCAGTTGTTTAACAAATGTTCTCAAGCTCTAATCATGCATCTCACTTTCTTGTTTTAAAGGATATCCCACTGTTACAACCTACCCCTGTTAGTTCCGGCCCCAGTCTCCCTCACATGATCTATCACCAATCAGAAAGGGGAACCCCCAATATTAGTATATCCGATAAACAACAAAAAAACAAAAAATAATAAATTATATTTTTTTCTTTTTTTCTTACTGGTATCGGAAAACATTTTTCGATAGTGGCGTCTTCGATGTTAGGCGTCTTGGGGTGGACCTGATCTTTGGAGAAAACGGTACTCTTCGAAAGTAAGAGAATGTATTTTTCTCATATTGTTTATTGGATAAACATATATTGGGAATTTTCCATCACTTTCGGTATTAGAGAATGTATGCAGAATAGGGTGGTCGTTAAGAAATGAAAATCGTAATTTCGAAAACGTACCCCCCTAGACTGTTTCCATTCAAGAAAATGAAGTTCCTGGAATTTTTTCGGATTCTTCGAAAAAAGTCTTAGGGCCGTCGGGAAGTCAATGAAAATTTGAAATTTTTATTCTTTGTTTTTCAATAAATTTCCATAATTCGGATCGTCCGTAAACAAGAAGAACAACTATTAACAATCAAATCAACTCAATACATTTGCATCACAGTTTTCTTCGAGCTGCCTGGGAATCGAAGACGATGATCTTTTACAACCCGAAGGAGATACTGCTCCTCCTGGTCTTCATCACTTTTCAGCAGTACGTTAAATTTACTTATCAAAGCAGTGCCTCGTTTTGCCGTATCGTTCAATACACGCAGATCTTTCGAGATCTTCCGTGAAATGCCGAAGCGTTCGAAGAGAGACAGTGAGTTTTTCGAAATGAATTCATCGATGTTCATCTCGGCGATTTTTTCGAGCTCTTTCGAAGTCACTGGGGGACGTTTGATGCTGTGACTGTCAGCGGTACCTTCATTAGTTTTGACCGCCTTCACTATTTTCCTCTTTGTCTCTTTCTCGTTGTCTTTTCCTCTTTGTTCGGTCAGATACCACAGGCAGTCCGGAAGTTTGTGAAAAGCCACTTGTGCTACCTTCGAGTTACACTTCTTGTATTCAAGAAGTTGTTTCAGTAAATGAAGATGATTGTTTGAAGCACCAGCTGCGTCTGGACTTGACAACCACATTTTCACGTAAAAAAGTACAACGCAGATGCATACATTTCGGATCCCATTTTCTTCATGTAGTGTCAAACAGAACTGCCCACGGAACAGGATGATCTTAAGACTGTATATTGCCTTCGCCATAGAGCGTGCTTCATGTAGTGCGCCAGGTATACGGAAATGAATTCCCCCGAGAGAAGTACCACCGAGAAAAATCGTTGAGAGTTCCAAGAATTCTCGATAATCTTCCCTGCAGTGCTCACTCTCCAGCAGTTTCAGATTAAAATCAATCAAATCATTGATCGTTATTGGAAAGCTCTTGGCTGCGTCAAGAAGAGCTTTTTGAATAAAAGGATCTTGCATTCCAGTCATATAATTGTCGGTCTTTATTTTACCCCAAGATTGCGGAAACGCTTGCAGATTGACACAGCTGGGCTTTTCAAAGGTCCCATACAGAATTCGAAAACCCCTTTGAGAACGATTTCGCTTATGTGATGTCTACAAGCTAAGAGCAGAGGAGACCTTTCCAACAATTGTTCCAATTTCACAAATGTTCCATTCAAGGTCCCCGTATTGGATGCAGTGGTGTCGCAGCACATTGCTTGTATGCGATCAGTAAGAACCCAGCTTACTAGTAGTTCAAATACGGCAGAAGCTTGTTTTAAGCCTGTACCTGACTTCAATTTTGGTACCCCTAAGAGCTGTTCGTTACCTTTTCCTGACGTGTGCACAGTGAGTCTGTCTACTCGATCATTTCCGGTCAGATCGGGAAGTAGTTTCGAATCCTAGTGTACTTCTAGCCCTTTGGAGGTATCGAATTGATCTTTGATCCGTTTTGCATATTCGGCTCTTATTTTTTTTCGTTCAAGATGGAGAGTTGTTGGGTTGATCTTCGATGGGGCTACGTCGTAACCAAAACCTTCAGCAACAGCAACGATAACTTGAGTGCCCATCCTTTCACTCAGTTTGGCTCTATCCAGCGTGGCACAAAGCTTTGGATTCAAAATGTTTACTGTACCTCTTTTTTTCTTCAGAGGTTTATCGTTCACCACCTTGTTGAAGGCAACTTGCAACCCAGAATATCTCCCTCTGTGTTCCCTATCATTCTATGTTTGTTTTTTTTATCGACTTTTCGTAGACATTTTTGATGAAATATTTATTGGTAAAACTTCACTAAACGAACATCACTTCACTAAACAACTTTAACGATTTTTAAATTGAATTATTTTTTTAATTTTTGCAAATTACTTACACTTTCTTCGATGGATAACTTCGATCAGCTGAATGAGTCTTCTTGTGGCTGACTGTAATAACAGTCAAAAATAAAACACTATGGAAACGAAACACTCTGGAAACGAATGACGCCGAAAACATAACACTACGGAAGCAGATCAAGACGAGAACAAAACACTATGGAAGCAAAACACGACGCTAGGGTAAACGCTTTTCAAGGAAAAAATCGGAATATATTATAAAAGACTGAAATTCACTTTTAATATCGCTTGGATATCACTTGAATATTATTAGAGTACCCCTTGAATATCACTTGACAAACAATGAGATTATGATGGACAATTAGAATCACATTTATTTCCATAAATTTTAGTAACGAAACTTCATGTCTAGAAAATTGGACAAAAATACGAAAAAATCAAAATTGTCTTTTTTCATTAACTTCCCGGCATCCCTAAAACTTTTTTAAAACATCTGAAAAAATTCCATGAACTTTATGATATTGAAAGGAAAAAGTCTAGGGGAGTAGGTATTCGAAATGACGATTTTCATTTTTTAACGACCACCCTAATGCAGAATTCTATTCGCTTCAATTAGAAAAAAAAAACGTTTCAATCGGATAAAAATTAAGGTCCGAAAGTCAATTCATCCACAAATGTTTTTCGACCAAAAATCAAAGACTGGAAATGGTGCGCGCTTGGATAATAAACTGTTCCCGAGCATTGTATGGTCACGACACCTTATTTCTCGATTGATAGACTAATAAACCAAAGTCTAAGCCTTCATTTCATCCCATTTAGAAGGTTTTATTGGCTCGCGTTATTTTTCTACAGGTCTTCAAAGATAGTCACAAACACGTGTCTTGGCCAATTTGGCCCTGTTTATCTCGAAAACTGGAGCCAATCTGATAATTCTGAAGCCGGATTCGTATTCTACGGGAGAAAACCTATCAGAATCGGGTCTCACTTGTCTTGACTTTTTTTGTTAGCCTGTGTAGTATTTATATAATATTGATTGCACTGTCCTTATTCAGATGTAAGGATGTAAATAATGTATAAATGGTGCTTAAGGAAAACGATGAAGCCGCATTAGAAAAACATGTTGATAAAGGTCTTTCTATACAGGGCCAACAAGCTGAGCGTCGAACAGTACAAAGCTTTCCTCGGAGAATTAGCAAAGAGTAAAAACGTTGAACTCACCGATATGAAGACCAAAATGGCGAATTGTGGACCTCCAGGATTCACAGGCGGAACATCCGCAGTACGTACAATTAATTGGGAAAACTTTCTGTATTTTTATTTGGAATGACTAGAACCTTTTTGATATTCACATACGGTAAAACCTCGTTTATCCGAGGTAATGTGGGGATGGGATACCTCAGATAAAATAAAACTCGGATAATACGGAGAAAAAATTCGAAAATAAAAATCTTCTATTATTCTTATATATTTGAAATGGTCAAATACTATTTATCCACATGAGCACTGTAACGCTTTTTTTGAAGAACGTACTGAAAGAAAAGGTTGGTTAATATAGCCATATATTCGTGGTCAGGGAATAGTCGGTCAGAGCAGCAAATCGGATGGATAAGCCTGATATCGCTCATGGTGACAGTGACTATTTTTAATTGTCACGAACTAGATAGTCACACTGAAAAAAAAGGTTGGTTAAGATAGCTATTTATTCGTGGTCAGGGAATAGTTGGTCAGAGCAGCCAATTAGAATGATACGACAGAAACGATGCATGGTGGCTGGAAACATTTTTAGTCGCGGCAGTAATTCATTATAGTTCCTCCATATAGTCGGTAGATGGCGTTCGCTGTTCCAACGCGGGCGCTGGAACAGCGAACCCATCGCGCGTATCGCATAGATCGTAGAGCGTGATGTCACCATTCCATGAGACCACGCGGTTTCGGGTGAACGTTTCGGTATAATTGCAAGTGTTTTTTTCGAGTGTTCGAGTGAATTCTACCGGCATTTGACGATGGATGGAAGAAGCGTCGACTTCTTAGAAAAGTGCGGTGTATCGAAATATATATATATATATATATATATATATATATATATATATATAAATATATATATATCATAAAAGAAAATTGAGAGGGCCAACCGATTCAGAGCCCGCGAGCTTGCATTTCTTGTAAGCTGTTCTGACCAATAACACAGTCGCACTGTCTGCTTGCGTTGGATGAGGCAGCCAACTTGGCTGCCTCATCGGTCATCTCGAGATGGACGACGTGACCAACATATCCTTATCTATTAAAAATACCTATCCCAACGAACTAATGGGACGGCTCCCCAGAGTCCAACAAAGTTGGATACCGCAACCAATTCACGGGTGAACCAACCAATTCTTTCTCATCCAACGCAAGCAGACAGTGCGACTGTGTTATTGGTCAGAGCAGCTTACAAGAAATGCAAGCCCGCGGGCTCTGAATTGGTTGGCCCTCTCAATTTTCTTCTGTGATATCTATATATATATATATATATATATATATATATATATATATATATATATATATCTGAGGTATTCCACCCTATTTCGAACGGTCAAAAAGTTTTGCACTCCCAAAAAAATTGAAATTTGGTCAAATTATTCAATTATATGAAAAAGAGTAGTGTGCATTTTTTCAAATTTTTTGGATCGCATTTTTTTGAGTTTTTCAACATTTCAAAATTTTCTAAATAACGTTATATATTGAAAGCATACGATTAAACAGAAAAATGTTTCAGACAAAAAAGTTGCAGTTTTCCATAAACTTTGTGAAAACATTCTTCTTGGAATTTTTCGAGTTTAAAAAATGACCATTTTCATCAAAAATATAGGAAAATAATTTTTTTCGGTCGGAATGTCACCTTCGATTTATCTCAAAAAATTCCTGAAAATACTCTGAAATGTGTAAAATAGACACGTATTTTTTTTGTTATGGCTCGATTAGTTGTTCCAAAGCTATGCCTTGGTTTATTAATAATATTTATTAAAGTTTTTTTAGAAAAATGCATTAGGGAAATCATAATCTCCCGAATTGTTTTTCTCAAATTTACAGATGAAAGAACATTTACAATAATAATATTGATGTTTTGGAGCTTATTGGATAATCGATAACGTAGATGGAACTCCATTGAACTCGTTCGAAAGCTACGCTCTATAATCACTCGTTCAAAAAATTCAATGATTAAGTGAATAATTTTCTGTCCTAACATCATATTTTTTTATTATTGTTGTGTAAATGAATCACAATGTAAGAACTGGGAAAAAGTGAAGCATAAACAGATCGTTTTAAGTTATTTATTTTTCCAGACTCGGTGAGTTACGAAGTCCGTGGCGAGAGAATATATTTTGCATTGGAGAATCCCATCCGGTCCTGGTATAATGCAATGGTGTTTTTGGGTCTTCGGTACAGCTTTCACTCGCTTAAATCTCGATTCCATCTACGTTATCGATTATCTATGCTCCAATAAGCTCCAAAACATTAATATTATTATTGTAAATGTCCCTTCATCTGTAAAATTGAGAAAAACAATTCGGGAGATTATGATTTTCCATAATAATGCATTTTTCTAAAAAAACTTTAATAAATATTATTAATAAACCAAGGCATAGCTTTGGAACAACTAATCGAGCCATAACAAAAAAATTACGTGTCTATTTTACACATTTCAGAGTATTTTTAGGAATTTTTTGAGATAGATCGAAGGTGACATTCCGACCGAAAAAAATTATTTTCCTATATTTTTGATGAAAATGGTCATTTTTTAAACTCGAAAAATTCCAAGAAAAATGTTTTCACAAAGTTTATGGAAAACTGCAACTTTTTTGTCTGAAACATTTTTCTGTTTAATCGTATGCTTTCAATATATAAACGTTATTTAGAAAATTTTGAAATGTTGAAAAACTCAAAAAAATGCGATCCAAAAAATTTGAAAAAACTCACACTACTCTTTTTCATATAATTGAATAATTTGACCAAATTTCAATTTTTTTGGGAGTGCAAAACTTTTTGACCGTTCGAAATGGGGTGGAATACCTCATATATATATATATATATATATATATATATATATATATATATATATATATACGATACACCGCACTTTTCTAAGAAGTCGACGCTTCTTCCATCCATCGTCAAATGCCGGTAGAATTCACTCGAACACTCGAAAAAAACACTTGCAATTATACCGAAACGTTCACCCGAAACCGCGTGGTCTCATGCAACGGTGACATCACGCTCTACGATCTATGGAATACGCGCGATGGGTTCCCTGTTCCAGCGCCCGCGTTGGAACAGCGAACGCCATCTACCGACTGTATGGAGGAACTATAATGAATTACTGCCGCGACTTAAAATGTTTCCAGCCACCATGCATCGTTTTTGTCGTATCATTCTAATTGGCTGCTCTGACCAACTATTCCCTGACCACGAATAAATAGCTGTCTTAACCAACCTTTTCTTTCAGTGTGACCAGAGGTCGGACACTTCCATGTTAAAGTGGGGGTACAGCGTTTGCGCGCCCTCACATTATGAAACCCGTAATATGGAACTAAAATCCAATATGGCGACCATGGCGACCTAATGCCGCGAAATTTTGAATCGTATTGATGAATTCGATTTGTGAAAAAAGCTACAAGTATTGACATATAGAAGAAAGAAGATTGAAAAATGTGACAAGTATGATCAATTACATATTTCTCATACTTCCAACATTTTTCAATTTCTTTCTCTTATATGCCGAATACCTGTGCCTTTTCTTGTGTGTAAAGGCAGGTTGAATGATGTTATACAAACTTTTCGATGAATAATTTATTATTATTTTCAAGAAAATGTACAAGGTTTTGTTTGGTCGATGAACAGTCAAGACAATTGGATGAAAAGGCGAAAAATACATTCGAAAAAACAAATTTCTTCCAATTATTTAACATCTAAATAACGAACATAACCTCAAACTTCGCATCTTAGCTTTGCGTACCCTTTGCTTTTTTCTCAGCAATATCATTTTTAACCACTTTCATTTCTCACTCTTCTCCGATTACGAGACACGAAATAGTTTATATATATATATATTCACTTCACTCAACTTTATCAATTCGAACAAAAATTACAAGAACAATAACAAAGTATTCGTCACGGGCCTCTGGCGAATGCTTTCGTTGTGTGCGAGAAATAGCTTGTGTATGACGTACACCAACGTACACTAACACTACGAAGCTGCTGACTACAGCGCCACCACTTTATGAAACCCGTTTGTTTCCGGTGAAAACGCTGTTCCGGAAGTCCCTATGCCTGTGTCCGACCCCTGAGTGTGACTATCTAGTTCGTGACAATTAAAAATAGTCACTGTCACCATGAGCGATAGCAGGCTTATCCATCCGATTGGCTGCTCTGACCAACTATTCCCTGACCACGAATAAATGGCTATATTAACCAACCTTTTCTTTCAGTGCGATAACCAAAAATCCAAAATTCGCGCGTCAAATATTTTTGTACCGGTTTGTCGGGGATCGTTCCCTCCCCCGATCGCTTGTCTCGACCCGCTGAGCGTTACGCGATTCGACTCCAATATTTCAGGGAACGACATAATTAATAACTCTGGAAAACCCGAGGGAGAGTACATCTATACTCCGACACTTTACTCGCGGGATTAACGGCGGGGTGAGGTTAATTCGGTGAAAAGAAGCATGTTTTTAAGATTTTTTTCTGGCGATAAAAAAAGTGTACATTTTTTAAATCAATTTTCATATAATAATGCAACATTTGAACAATATTGGCCTAAATTTTCATTCTAGAATATTCAAAATTAAGCGGGTGACAGTGAATCTCCGGAGGCGCCTCGAAAAAAAGTGGCTTTGCAGTGTTCATCATAACTCGAAAAAGAATCACCTGAAACGAAAAATAGAAATGCATTCGGTAAATGAGATGTCTCTCGAGGTAATCACGAGGAGATTTTTTTTTATTTTCGATTTTTTCGTAGCATTTGGAACCAAAAAAAAAGATTTTCGCTATGAAAATCAGCTAATTTCTTGCTGTGAAATTAATTATTTTAAAAAAAAAGCTTTCGTCAATACCTGGCGAATTATGTAAAAAAGTAGTGTGCAACATTTTGATGGCCCGGAGCAACAGACACCCAAATACTCATAACGTCGTCAATTTTAATCCAATCGACTTGAAAATTTAACACAATATTCTTGAGATATCATGCATTCAGTTAAAAAGATAATTGAAAAATGCAAAAAAAAAAAATACCTTACTCCGCCCTTAATGTCGAAACGCGGCTTAATATTCGACCAAAAATCAAATAATGGATATGAGACCTGACCTTTCGAACTTTGTCCCGAAGCTGCCGAACAGTCGTACAACGCGAAAACAAGCCATTTTTTCCGGGGAAAATTATCGCGAACAATCACATAAATTTTACGGCGATGAAGAAATCTTACCTTGGTCGAAAGCTGCTCGACCTTGCCTCTAAAAATCTCTTGGAGTTCACTGGAAAAACGTGCGTTACACGCCGGCTTCCTTCTCTTTCGCCGATCAATCGCAGCTATGCCGTCGAATCTTCATTCTATTTCTACTCTAACCAAAAAATCAATCGGTCTGACGCGGACTCCACGAAACTTCTTCGCGACGTTCGAACGAATTTACGGGATATATTTCTACAGTGTCGGTAATTGATATCAATCGATGTCAATGAATCGATGTCGATGAATCGATTATCGTTATATCTTATGCCGGGATTATTATTACGCAGTCCAGCCGAACGTTTCGTGTTTTGCCAAATACAGGGATGGCCTTCGGTGCGTGGGCAAGTCGTTTTCCTCCTCTTTCGTTATTCTGGGAAGCGAAATTAAAAAGCAGAGAACATGCGAATATGTTGTTGTTTACTGCCCTCCGCCGTGGTCTCGGCCGGAATTTTTTTTCAAGCCGGATATTTAGAAGCTTTCTTGCAACGCTTATATTGTGCGTTACAGCATATAAGAGTGAAAATCTAACAAACGTTCACTCATATTTGCTGTACAAAGTATTACTCGTTACTGTCGGGGTTTGAGGAAGTTAGTAATAAAACAGCGCTGCAACGAAGTAACAATCGCGTATGGACATAGCGGCTTCATTCGTTTTATCCGAGTTTTTCTGTATTATCCGAGCATAGATCTCGATTAATGCTGAGTGTTCGGACGAGTCCGGTGCCTCGGATCATGCAGAGACCGGCTGAACAAGGTTTTACTCTATGGTATACGAGGCATTCCACTGAATTTTGCCAGAGTTTGACAGTCGACTTAAAATTTCTGGCCCATGATTTTTTACATCAGTATATGTGAAAGCTGAAAGGATCCGTCTATGAGCGTTTTCTGTTTTGAGCCCCTGCTGTCTCCTTGGTCTTTCAAGCACTTATCGTTGTTGATTTATATCTCAACAACGATAAGTTACAAATTGAAAAACAACGTGTTTTCTCTTCGTTTTTGCACGCGCCATAAGATCGAGATATTCACGATTATGATGTACCGATAAAATAATTATTTATTCACAATTGTATAGTTAAAAGTTGCGTAAAAAAGAGATGCTGATTTTATTTTTTTCTAAAATTCCTTGAACCAAAACGAAAACTTCAAAACGTCGCTGACTTAGCGTTCAGCTTCGTTTGAAAGTTATACTTCTTTTTTACGTCAAACGTTCAGTGGGTTAAGCAAATTGATCAATCTTAACAACGGTTAGTAATCGATTGAAAAAATATATGTTCTTTTCAGTTCTTGCACGCGCTATACGATGATGATCTTCACGATTATGTGACACCTATGAAACAATTATTATTAACAATTTGATAATTAAGAATTTCATAAAACAAAAAACGCTGATTTGATTTTTTTGATTCATTCTTTAATGCATTCTTTGAACGAAAATAAACATTGTAAGACCATACAGAGCTTGATCCGACGTTTCGTTCGAAAGTTATTGCTCGTTTTCTCATGACAACACGAAAACACGGAAAAGAGAATCTTCTTTTTTTCATGCGACCACGAAAAAGAGCTACAACTTCGGAATGAAACGTCGGACCAAGCTTTGTATGGTCTCAAAATGTTTGTTTTCGTTCGAGAAATCCATAAAAAATAGATTGAAAAAAAATTCAGCGTTTTTCGTTTTATGAAATTTTGAATTATCAAATTGTTAATAATAGTTGTTCCATAGTTGCCGTATAATCGTAAACATTCTCATCGTATAGCGCGTGCTAAGACTGAAAGAAAACCTCGATGGTTTTCCAATCAATCGCTAATCATTGTTAGGATTGATTAATTCGTTTAACACACTAAACGCCTTTGACGTGAAATAAAAGTCATAACATCTAAACGACGCCGAACGCCAAGTTGATGCGCGGTCTTAAAATTTGGTTATTGTTCTAGAAATTTTAGAAAAAAAACTCAGCATTTTTTGTTTTACGCAACTTGTAACTACTCAATTGTTAATAGATACTTTATCGGGGCAACATAATCATGAATATCTCAATCTCATAGCGCGTTCAAGAACAAAGAGAAAACACAACGTTGGTTTTTAATTTATCACTTACCGTTGACATCGATTTGAAAGACCAAGGACGATCAATAGTTGATAAACTTCATTCAATTGTATCTCAACAGCAGGGGCTCAAAACAGAAAAGACGGGTCTTTTCAGCTTTCTCATAAATTAATGTAAAAAATCATGGGCTAGATATTTTGAGTCGACTGTCGAACTTTGGCGATATTTAGTGGAATGCCTTATATGTAAATCGCCCGAGAGTGTGTGAGAGAAAATTGTACGTCCAATATTGTACAAGCTTCTGAACATATAATTATTATAAATAATACACATGCTTCCAATGGACTGCATTCAAAGGTTAAGAAAGAAAAAAACAAATTCATTACATTTTTGCATTGTTCCAACCAGTATATCGTCACACATAATCGACGGCAGACGGTCATCGTTAATAAAAATCTAACATGCCTTCACAAACGTAGATCATACTGTGAAAAATTATTGATCAACACAAGGCAAAATGAATTCCAAATATACAATAATGATTGTCATCAGTGTGCAAAGACAATTTCTGTAAAGAGCGTAGGTGATCGACCATGAACAACTAAGAGATTTTTAAGGGAGTCCAGCTATGTTACGGCGATTTTCAGGTGTCAAACGGTGTTAAGAGTGGAATGAATTATAAGTTTACATATTTTTATCGTTTCGATATTGTATGCGGACCCTCTTAAAAACACACCGTTTTCGATAACAATATACAAACAATGAATACACATGTGTATTAAGAGTCGAGTGTTAAAGTGAAAAAACTATGACAGATGCGTCAATAACCATCAAATTCGAAGATAAATGATTCATAAAGAAAATTATTCTCGACGGTTTATTGCCATCATGATACCTAACCGTTCTACGTGCAAATCGGCAAAAATGGACCAGGGGAACCGAAAGCATATAGAGACAATATATGTCCCGATTGCGCCCGACCACTACGACGAAATAGCATTTTTTGCTTCGCTTCCGATAAGCGAGGACTATATCGAGCAGCTCGGTGAGGGCAGGAGAGGATGGGGGGGGGGGTGATATAGTAGCGACATAGCGGCCAGGGGAGGGCTTTCTGTGAGCAACTCCGGTATACGTCAACTTTTAGCAGTCCTCGTATAATAAGACCTTCCCAATTACCTATTAAGCATTGACACTTTCGTGACGTTGAGCATGAGAAATACAAACGTGATTAGAAAATTTGAAAGTGTTGGGATCATGTCAATCTTGTGAATGATAGAATCGCGCAATTCAGAGGCATATTTGATTTTCTCACTTATTGTTAGACCAAGAGAGACAATCTTATCCCTGTACTTAACCAGTACACAACCTCGGCGTATCCGTTGACGGTTCACTGGGATACATTTTTTTCCTAATCACTCGAGGAACTTGTAACACGCGACGATCTCTTTCTTAGACAATCAAGAAAAGATCCATGTACATTTTTTTCGATTTGCCAAATTTCGATTAGCGAGAAATAAATATAACGCATTTAATTCCGGAGGGTCGACGGCCGGAACAACAGTTCCTGCAATTCTCAAGTCATGATCTACCAAGGTTTTCCCGATTATATATGAGAATAGCTATGAGCGTACGGAGGATTTTTTTCGATACATTGATTTTTGTCGAAATAGCGCAGTTTTGCAAAAAAGTATAAAATGCGGGTTGGGGTCGAAATCCAGAACGAGCAATGTCCAGAAAGGGCAAAATCCCGAACGCGCAATCCTTCGAATGGAAATGTCCCGAACGGTAAAAATCCCGAATCAGATTGTAGGGAACTTTTTATATGCCGAACGCCTACCCGTCGGCGCGGTTTTCAACATTTCCTGACTTTCGAGCTTTCCCACGCGTAAATTATCAAAGTTAGATATATGCCGTCACTGACTTTTTTTTAGGAAATTTAATTCTCTACAACATTGTTTATGTGAACTTTTGGTATATATAGCGTTGTTTATCCAGCGTTTGGACAGAAAAAAATAAAACGATAAGAGAATCGATGCATTTTTACCTTCCCGTCAAAATGCTGGTTAAACAACGCTATATAGGCGAAAAGTTCACATGAACGATGTTGTAGAGAATTAAATTTCCTATAAAAAAGTCAATGACGGCATATATCTACCTGTGATAGATTACGTGTGGGAAAGCTCGAAAGTCAGGGAATGTTAAAAACCGCGGCGGTTTTTTATTTTTTTAAATTATCGCTAATTCAAAAATTAGCGTAAATGACTACAGTTAGATATATGCCGTCACTAACTTTTTCATTGGAAATTCAATTCTCTGCAACATTGTTTATGTGAAGTTTTGGTCTATATAGCGTTGTTTCACCAGCGTTTTGACGGGAAGGTAAAAATGCATCGATTTTCTTATCGTTTTATTTTTTTCTGTCCAAACGCTGGATAAACAACGATATATAGACCAAAATTTTACATAAACAATGTTGTAGAGAATTATATTTCCTATAAAAAAGTCAGTGACGGCATATAACTAACTTTGATAATTTACGCGTGGGAAAGCTCGAAAGACAGGAAATGTTGAAAACTGCGCCGACTGGTAGGCGTTCGGCATACAGGGTGTCCCAAAAACTATTAGGACCTCAGATATCTTCGAAACTACTAGGTTCACAGAACTATTTGCTGAATGAAAATTGCACAGCACAAAGGGGGCCATCCAATGATACCAAAGTGCCTACTCCCACCCCCACCCCCAGCCCAGCGGGGGGGGGGGGGGCGGGCAACTTTAAAATTTTAAATGGGAACCCCCATTTTTATTGCAGATTCGGATTCCCCATACAAAAATACGTAACTTTTATTCCAAATTTTTTTTTCGATTCGTGATAGATGGCGCTGAAATAAAATTTCTAAATCGTTGGATTGGACGCGGCGGTCCAATATCGTGGCCAGCTTGTTCCCCAGACTTAAGGGGACTAGGCAGCGAGAATAGGCCAAAAATGCGATAAAATTCAAATGGCATTTGTACAGAAACGAAACAACGTACATAAATTTTTGTGATAAAGATGGCGACGCGTTTCACGCATTGCTTCAGCTTAACCACCATTCCGGGTAGCCGATTCAAGTTTCGTCGGATTTTCAAACGCCATTCTCTTTGGAACATGTTCCTCCACCGAGTGAACCAAACATTTTTGAAAAACCATGAAAATTACGGGAATGGCGGCGAAAATTCGGAAAAAATCGAAAAACGGGAGAAATTTTTTGACATTTGTTGTAATAACAATAATGACAAATTAATTTCTTTCCATAGAGTTTGGTTCACTTGGTAGAGATCATTTATAGGTTTATTTTGAAAAAAAACAAGGTGATATCTTTAACCTTCTTCTCGAGTTATCGTGGTTAAGCTAGCGTTTATTTAAAAAAATGCTGTTTCGAGATAAACGCGTTTCAAGTTCTGACGCCTCTACGGACTCCGTGCTCGGCTAGGCGCGGCGCGCCAGCCGTGTACGGAGTGTTTTTTCTCTCCTGAGCTCAATTTTGCGAATTTTTTAGTCTGTTTTGTACCAGAATATTTGGAAGAGATTGCAGTAACAGAATATGACAAAAAATCAAAATGAAAAAATTCGAATTTTCTCGCTGCCTAGTCCCCTTAACGCCTTTAGAGTTCTTTGAAAAGAAGTGAACAATTTTGTGAAAAATCTCACAGCATTTAGATAAGTTATATGGCTATGGAAACATTTGAAATGATACCTAAGTGTAGGTACTTTATGAGGGTAAAATCGATTTTCAATTTGGATTGGCCGTGTCACGAAAAAAAAAATCGTTTTTCCAATTTTTTAGGCGACTCAGTCCCCTCAAGGGGGGATATAGACCCAGATAACAAAAAACAACACTAAAAATAAAAACGTTCTTTATCGAGATGGCTCACGACATCAATGCAATTATCTTTGTTGCTCCAATTATTTATTAAACTCGTTGTGCGCCAGCCCACGACCCGGCTCAAGAATAAAAATATCAATAATAATAATAATAATAATAGGAAAAATTATTAATTATCAAAAAAGGGGGGCTGCTCCGTGTAGGTACAGCCCTGACAATCGACCGGGGCTTCGGGAGCCCGGTCTCCGGCACCACGGTGCCCCGAGGCGGCTGAGGTCGAGTCTCGGCCGCTAGGTGGCGAGCTGCGGCGGTCGCGCCCGCAGCCGGGTAAGCGCCACACGGGCCATATAACGGCAGCCACTCAGCCGAGTAAATGTCCTCCAGGGGTCGGACACAGGCATATGGACTTCCAGAACAGCGTTTCCAGCGGAAACAAACGAGTTTCATAAAGTGGTGGCGCTGTAGTCAGCAGCCTCGTTGTGTTAGTGTACGTTGGTGTACGTCATACACAAGCTGTTTGTCGCACACAACGAAAGCATTCGCTGGAGGCCGGTGACGAATACGTTTGTTATTGTTTTTGTTATTGTTTTTGTCATTTTTTGTTCGAATTGATGGGTTGGGGTCGAAATCCAGAACGAGCATTGTTCAGAAAGGGCAAAATCCCGAACGCGCAATGCTTCGAATGAAAATGTTCAGAGAGGGCAAAATCCCGAATGAGATTGTAGCGAACGTACATATTATATGCCGAACGGCTATACCAGTCAGCGCGGTTTCCAACATTTCCTGACTTTCGAGCTTTCCCACGCGTAAACTATCAATGTTAGATATATGCCGTCGCGGACTTTTTTATAGAAAATTTAATTCTCTACAACATTGTTTATGTGAACTTTTGGTCTATATAGCGTTGTTTATCCAGCGTTTGGACAGAAAAAAATAAAACTATAAGAAAATCGATGCATTCTTTATCTTCCCGTCAAAACGCTGGTTAAGCAACGCTATATAAACCAAACGTTCACATAAACAATGTTGTAGAAAATTGAATTTCCTATAAAAAAGTCAGTGACGGCATATATCTAACTGAGAAATTTTTTTTTGGTCAAAAAAATTTCGACCAAAAAAAAATGTCTCAAAAAAATGTTGAAAACATCATAAAAAGCTCAAAATGTTCAACTAAGAAGATTTTTTCCCGTGATAATTGAGTCCGAACTCAATATTCTACGAGTTTGAGCCGCTTAACTTATTAGAGGCTCGACCCAATATGGGGAAAAAAAAATTGAGTGTGTTGGAATCACACACCATGGAAGTGAATACTTGTATGCATTTCGCTGGCGCGATAAATTATTTCTGCCGATGATTCAAGAGAGAGAGAGAGAGAGAAGGGGAGGAGAGGAAGAGTCAGTGATCGAATTATGAATTAGCAAGGAAGTCGAAAGTAGCCTGCACGTTGATATTTGTGTTTTCCAATTTTTTATTTATTTATCAAGTGGGGGATGTAAGGGCTGGAGCGTAAACATTTTGTTTCATAAATATGGATAACATTCGATAACATTCTGTAATCTTTTAATGCGAAAATATCGCCAAACATGCCGCTGACAAAGCTTTTCGAAGAACATCTTTGGGCAAAAACAATTTGCAGTGTTAACTGTATCACAGCTTAAAATTATCTGAAATTAAAGATCATTTAAATATAGTCAAAATATGAAATCTATTTTTTTTCATTTTAAATTTTTTGATGGTCATTTAAATTGAGAACTGCTATTTTTACGAAAAACGACCACGGAATTTTACTTTAAATGACCACCAAAAATTTAAGAATGAAAGAAAAATTAGAGAACGTAAGGGGGTGGATTTAATGATACTTCGACTGAATTTAGATAATCGTTGATTTCAGGTAATTCAGCTGAGCCACAGTTAACGGCGCAAATAGTTTTTTTCCACAGACATTGTTGATAAAAGCTTTGTCACCGGCCTGTTCTTCGATATTTTCGCATAAAACAATCACAGAGTGTTATCGAAATGATACATAATGATGTGTAAAAGGTTTAAATGAATCATCTCTATACGTATTTATGAAAAAAATCGCAAAAAAGTGTTTATGTCACGCTGTCCGTAAAAGTGCGGTTTTACGCTCACTACGTTCGCTTTAAACCGCATTTACGGACCTTGTGACATAAAAATTCGTACGACACTCGTTCGAAAAACGTTTTCTGGACTCGTGTGATTGCAATACTCGCCTTCGGCTCGTTCTGCAAACTCACACTCGTCAGAAAACATTTTTTCGTCCTAGTGTCATAATATACTATTTTTTTTAACGCTCCAGCCCTTACCCGCCCCTTAATACTAAAGTAATGAAAATCATTTTTGTTCAGCTTTTCTTTTTTTTCAGCATTCGTTCTTGTGTGTTTGTGTGATTATCGTGATTTTAGGAATTTGACAGATGAGCGATGGTTACGATTGGGTTGTGGTAGCTGAAGTCTCTCCGGACTAACACACGTATACTCCGGGCATACTGCCGATGACGAGGCACGCGATCCTGCCCCCCTCTTTTCAATGACTGGCTTGCTCTCACTCGCACACACACGGCTCACGCATCATTCTCTTCCCCTCTCTCTCTTTTTTCATTCCTTCATTCTCTTCTCCTGTCCCACAACGCGAGCCAATCCTTTGTCGTTTAAGAAGTATTCACTTCAAAAAAATTTTGAAGTAAAATTTTGAAAAAATTCCAGTCTATTCAACATGATGTGTCCGTAACTTTTTTCCCTCTTGATCATTTTATTTCAACCTCAAAGTTTTTTAGTTGCGCTGCCTTTTTTGAAAATGTTCGTTATTACGTAAAAACAATCAACTCCCTTGAAAAAAATCGCACGAAGTTTTCTAAAAGATGAAATTGAAGCTATTGGTTACCGTTTCAAGGATATCCTAACCAAAATTGACGAAAAAAAATTCTAGAAGCCCTGCAACCGGTTGAACACAGCCGAAAAAAAGTAAAAAAATGGCCATTTTCAAACCGGTGTACCGTGCTAAAAAGAAATCGCAAAAAAATTTCCAAGGAAGCAAAATCAAGTCTGATGTCCTTTTTAAAATGCCGCTTCGGAAATTTGTTTATCTTCATTTTTCACTAAGTTATCAAACTTTTGGTGCGGCTCGGAATTTCGTGAAGTGTTTCCATACTTCTGGACGGTAGTGTATAAACAATTTCGTGTCTCGTAATCGGAGACGAGTGAGAAATGAAAGTGGTTAAAAATGATATTGCTGAGAAGGAAGCAAAGAGTATGCAAAGCTAAGATGCGAAGTTTTAGGTTATGTTCGTTATTTAGATGTTGAATAATTGGAAGAAATTTTTTTTTTCAAATGTATTTTCCGCCTTTTCATCCAATTGTCTCGACTGTTCATCGACCAAACAAAACCTTGTACATTTTCTCGAAAATAATAATAAATTATTCATCGAGAAGTTTGTATTACATCATTCAACCTGCCTTTACCCACAAGAAAAGGCACAGGTATTTGGCATATGGGAGAAAGAAATTGAAAAATGTTGGAAGTATGAGAAATATGTAATTGATCATACTTGTCACATTTTTCAATCTTCTTTCTTCTATATGTTAATACTTGTAGCTTTTTTCATAAATCGAATTCATCAATACGATTCAAAATTTCGCGGCATTAGGTCGCCATGGTCGCCATATTGGATTTTAGTTCCATATTACGAGTTTCATAATGTGAGGGCGCTCAAACGCTGTACCCCTACTTTAACATGGAAGTGTCCGACCTCTGATGTCCTCTTTCCGACTAGGAAAACAGTCTTCCTCCCGATTAGGAACAGACGTCTCACTCCATATTGCATGCGAGTTAAGAGAAAAAACATACGACAGATATCAACGACCTTCGCTGCTAAAAGTGAAAATTGTTTTCTCCGACTATACCTCTTCATCTCTCTCTCTTTCACTTGCCTTTTACTCCTATCTTTTGCGGCCTATCTTTCATTCTCTCACACCACCTCTCCCTCCTTCTTGCTCTTCCGTCTTCTCTCTTTCTTTTTACTCCACTTCGACTACAAGCTTCTTAAGCTATTTTACGTTCGTCACCGATCAGGTGGGTTCTCTTCCCTTTTGAGGGGTTATTCCTACATACTCCACCGTTCAAGGTGGGTTCTCTCCCAATTAAGGGGCAATCCTGCATACTCCACCGTTCAGGTGGGTTCTCCCATAAGGCGTATCCTTCGGCGACGAGTCACGATCGGGGCTCCACCTGTCGTACGCCGCCAGTTTTCCTTCGACCGTCGACGCCCCAGATCCATAAGACCCCGCTCCCCGCTCAACCTCCCATCCTTCACCCACGGTTCCCCTCACTTCCTTCACCCTATCTCCCCCCCTTCTACTCCCCCTCCTCCAGTCCAGGCAGAGTATCCACTATCCGTCGACTACGGAGCCCTGTACCGGGAACTCGAGGAGCTTCTGGACGGGGCGCTGGCTAACGAAGAGGCCCCACGCAGAACCGCGCCGGTGGCACCGACCGCTCCGCCACCCCGGGCTCGTCCGGTGATTCGCCGGATACAGGTCATCCCCACCCTACATCCTGCGGGGCAGCACCCGTCCTCGTCGCCCACCTATCAACCCACGGGAACAACGGCCACTACTGCTGAGCCCCCCCCCAAGAAGGCTCCAACCACCCCTCCCGCCGACCCATCTCCATAACCCCCTCCAACGTCTATGATTCTTCGACTATGTTTTGTTATTTTTTGCCCTTTAACATATCCCCTATTTTTGTATAACTTTGGCCCCTCTCGTATACGTTTAGTTTTATATTTTCGCTGGGTCGCAGGATGTAGGGTGGGGATGACCTGTATCCGGCGGATCACCGGACAAGCCCGGGGTGGCGGAGCGGTCGGTGCCACCGGCGCAGTTCTGCGTAGGGCCTCTTCGTTGGCCAGCGCCCCGTCCAGAAGCTCCTCGAGTTCCCGGTACAGGGCCCCGTAGTCGACGGATAGTGGACACTCTGTCTGGACTGGAGGAGTGAGAGTAGAAGGGGGGGGGGAGATAGGGTGAAGGAAGTGAGGGGAACCGTGGGTGAAGGTTGGGCGGTTGAGCGAGGAGCAGCGTTGTATGGATCTGGGGGGTCGAGGATAGAAGGAAAATTGGCGGGTTGGGGTCGAAACCCAGAACGAGCAATGTTTAGAAAGGGCAAAAACCCGAACGCGCAATGCTTCGAATGAAAATGTTCAGAAAGGGCAAAACTTCGAATGAGATTGTAGCGAATGTATTATATGCCGAACGCCTACCAGTCGGCGCGGTTTTCAACATTTCCCGACTTTCGAGCTTTCCCACGCGTAAACTATCAAGGTTAGATATATGCCGTCGCGTACTTTTTTATAGGAAATTCAATTCTCTACAACATTGTTTATGTGAACTTTTGGTCTATATAGCGTTGTTTAACTAGCGTTTAGACAGAAATAAAATAAAACGATAAAAAAATCGATGCATTCTTACCTTCCCGTCAAAACGCTGGTTAAACAACGCTATATAGACCAAAAGTTTACATAAACAATGTTGTAGAGAATTGAATTTCCCATAAAAAAGTCAGTGACGGCATATATCTAACTGTGATAATTTACGCTAATTTTTAAATTGAAGATAATTTAAAAAATAAAAATCCGCCGCTTTTGACATTTCCTGACTTTCGAGCTTTCCCATTCCTAAATTATCACAGATAGATATATGCCGTCACTGACTTTTTTATAGGAAATTCAATTCTCTACAACATTGTTTATGTAAACTTTTGGTCTATATAGCGTTGTTTAACCAGCGTTTTGACGGGAAGGTAAGAATGCATCGATTTTTTTATCGTTTTATTTTGTTTCTGTCTAAACGCTAGTTAAACAACGCTATATAGACCAAAAGTTCACATAAACAATGTTGTAGAGAATTGAATTTCCTATAAAAAAGTCCGCGACGGCATACATCTAACCTTGATAGTTTACGCGTGGGAAAGCTCGAAAGTCGGGAAATGTTGAAAACCGCGCCGACTGGTAGGCGTTCGGCATATAATACGTTCGCTACAAGCTCATTCGGGATTTTGCCCTTTCTGAACATTTTCTTTCGAAGCATTGCGCGTTCGGGTTTTTGCCCTTTCTAAACATTGCTCGTTCTGGGTTTTGACCCCAACCCAAATTGGCGGCGTACGACGGGTGGAGCCCCGATCGTGACTTTCCCTCAGACACCCCCTTGCTATCTCACTTCCTTCTCCCTTCCTAACTAAGAATGCTGATTTTATTCTTTCAATGTATTTTTCTATGAATTCCTTGAACGAAAACAAACATGTTGATGCTTTGACGTTTACTTCGAACGATGTTGCGCTTTTTTATGACACCACGATAAAGAGCTACAGTTTCCGAACGAAACGTCGGACCAAGCTCTTAAGATGCTTGTTCTCGTTCAAGGATTTCATCAAAAGTGAATTGAAAAAATAAGATAAGTAATTTGTATTTTATGAAATGTATAATTATCAAATTGTTGATAATAATTGTTTCATAGGTGCTACATAATGGTGACCATCCTCATCGTATAGCGTGTGCAAAAACTGGACGAAAACATGTTTTTTCAATGAATCACCAACGGTTGTTACGTTCTATTAATTTGTTTAACGCACTGCACATGTTTGACGTGTTAAAAAAGCTATCGCTTCTAATCGAAGCCAAGTGCTCAGTTTTGCGAGGTCTTCAAATAATCATTCTAGTTCAAGGAATTTGTAAAAAAAAAATTAGCATTTATCGTCTTATGCAACATATAGCTATTAAATTGTTCATAAATAATTACTTTATCGATGCAACATAATCCTGAATATCTCCATCTTAAAGCGCATGCAAAAACGAAGAGAAAACACATTATTTTTCAATTTATCACTTACCGTTGTTGAGATACATCGATTTTAATGACCAAAGATTATCAATAGTTGATAAGCTTCATTTAAATGCATCTTAGTAGCATAGGCTCAGAACAGAAAATGCAAATAGACGGGTCCTTTCATTTTCCACATATAATCATGTAAAAAATCATGGGCCAGAAACCTCGTGTCGATTTTCAAGATTTGTCGAAATTCAATGGAATACAACCGCTGCTTTAATGAGCGATTCTTCCCGTAAAAGTACAACGCCCGGTATTGTTCATTAGCAGGCTGGTAGTTTTGCCCACCGAAAAACTACTGGAGCATCTTATATCGCTTCGGCTCGCTGTGGATATTTAACAAGCAGGTTGCCTTTCCGACAAGCAATATGAGTTGTGATAGAGATGGTCTACTGCCGGCGTCGGCGGAAGGTGATTAGGTATGCCTATGCCCGCAGGCTAGGAAATCACTATTTTACGCAAATTGTAGGAAAATTCAGCGGGATGCCGGATAGCGACATGCCGATGCATCTGGAGGCCTACTGGATGTAGAAGTTAACTATCACCTCTGGCAGCATCTAACGGAACACGATGATAAGTTCGGGAAGCCGACGGACTCCGTCATGCATGTATGGAGACGTGGAAGTGCACACAGCCAATCACACTTTTTTGAATATAAGAGGTGAGCACAGAAAATACGACTTCTAAAAGTCGAGGTCCCCATGTCTTACTCGAAAACATTCAGAAGCTTGGGCACAATATTCACTGGGAGAGGGTGATGATCCTTACCGAGATCGTAGAAAAAAACGGTAGAAGCTAGAGCTTGGCTAACACTCGGCGAAACAAGAAGAAACTCAGCGAGATTACTCGATACTCTACCCTGATATGATACCACAAGGTGGTCCCAGCATGGATTCCGCTAGGGTGATGAGGCAGCCTCTCCGTAGGTCCGTAACTAGTAATAAGTGTATTCACTATACTTATGTTCGAAGCTACAAAACTTTTTCCTAAACAGGGTCCGTAGACAAGATCGAAACGTTGAAAATCGGTAATAATCTTATTCCATTGTCTACGCGCCTTAATACCTGGAAATAGCCGGAATGTAGCTAAACGCACCTTATATTTCGCAAAGACCATTGGTACTTACAATATTTATGCGTTTGCCTCAGAAATAATTTTTTTTCTAATAGGTTGGCAAGGCTGCATCGGCTGTTAACAGACTAACGGATGTTACCAAGTATACTGGTTCTCACAAACAGCGCTTTGACGGAACTGGCAAGGGCAAAGGTATAACCGGACGGAAAGATTTGCCCGACCACACAGGCTATGTCCAGGGCTATCAAAACAAAGATACCTACAAGGCGCAGTAGCGCTCGAGTCTGTGGGTAAACATATCCGTTGATGGAATAAGCCATCGATTCAGCGACTAAAACCGTTGAGGTCCGGACATCTTTGTTTTGTTTTTCATTGCGGTTGTTTAATGATGAGCTCTAAACAGGCTCAAACGTCATTTAGATTTTATCCGAGACGAGAGATTAGGATATGTAATCCGTATTTTAGAATTTCGATATAATGGAAATTAACCTTAATTTGACCGACGCCTTGTCAATGTATATAAACGAAAATGACAGAATCTACATATTCTAAGATACGTGTTGAATCTGCACCTTTCTTCATTCCCGCCACTGAGTTCTTCTGAGCCTGGATGAAACGACGAAAACCATTGGCAAAAATCAAAATAATTTATTCATAGTAATCGATAATGCCAAAAAATAAACGCATGGTAATACAGTGATTTTATTATGAACGAAATAAATTAGCGATTCTAGGGACTGGAAAAATGTAATGTCTCTGCAACAACTTGATTTAATAGTCTAACGCAAATGCAGTGGATACCAAAATATATTTATACAGTTAAATTCACAAATACGTGGCAGTATTTCATGTGTGTATCTTTCCGACAGTGACTTGAGGTATGTATGCATGTATATATATATATTTATATACTGTTATGTCCACCGATTCAACATGCGTCTCGATGGGAATGCGAGCAATAAATAATAATAAACTCAATAAATAATCAGTGAGTTTGAATTTTATTAAGGGGACTAGGCAGCGAGAAAATTCGAATTTTTTCATTTTTATTTTTTGTCGTATTCTGTTACTGCAATCTCTTCCGAATATTTTGGTACAAAGCAGACTGAAAAATTCTCGAAATTGAGCTCAGGAGAGAAAAAACACTCCGTACACGAGTTGCGCGCCGCGCCTAGCCGAGCACGTAGTCCGTAGCGGCGCCAGAACTTTAAACGCGCTTATCTAGAAACAAAAAATACAGCGAAACAGCGCTAGCTCAACCACGATAACTCAAGAACGATTAAAGATATCACCTTGTTTTTTTTTTTAATGAAGCTACCGATGTTCTCTACCACGTGAACCAAACTCTAGGCAAAGAAATTAATTTGTTATTATTGTTATTACAACAAATGTAAAATAAAATCTTCCGTTTTTCGATTTTTTTCGAATTTTTGCCGCCATTTCCGTAATTTCTGCGGATTTTCAAAAAATTTTGGTTCAAGTGGTGGGGAAACATGTTGCGAAGAGAATGGCGCTTGAAAATTCGCCGAAACTTGGATCGATCACCCGGAATCGTGGTTAAGCGGAAGCAATACGTGAGATGCGTCGCCATCTTTGTCAGCCTGTATCTCCTTTGATTATTTATATTTTTTAAGCTGCAAGCTGCTAATTCAATAGCCGAAATGTCAATAAAAACATTGCAAAGAAGAAAATGTATGTACGTTGTTTTGTTTTTTCACAAATGCCATTTGAATTTTATAGCGTTTTTGGCCTATTCTCACTGCCTAGTCCCCTTAAACATTCGCGATATCATTTTACAACGAGTAGCGGTATCGCATCTGATTACAAACTTTACGTTTCGCTGGAATTTCTTATCCGCGTTTTTTTTTATCGCCGTCGACAGAGTGTGAGTTTTTGGTCGCTCGAACTTGATTTTTTGCAACCGAAGTACTCGATTTCCGTTGCAGCGTGTAAACGACGAAAAATATTCATGCGTGTAGAAGAATGTGTCATTAATTATATTTCATGTTCAAAAAAAAATTTGGCGTAAAAAAACACCGATCGCCGATGCGCTCATTATGGCAGGCAAGACGCGGTGTCACTAACCATTAATACTTCCCACTATCTCCACCAATTACGGCGCTGCCCTCAGCTCCGTGTGCCGTTAGCGAGCATAAACAAGAAGACTAAAGGTCTTTAGTCTCCCTGAACATAACCCTTCTGTGTGACGTACTTTTATGTTTTGTACTGTACAAATTGGGGCAGTAAGTTGTGATAAGCAGTACAAGCGGCAGGTGCAGCATTAAAGTAGTAGGCTGTGATTGTAAGCACAGAATTGAATAATAAAATCAATAATAAATATTCTGTATTCACATTATATAATTCCACAAACGATAATCTTCCGATTTCTAGATTGTTGGAGACGAAAAAATAAATTTAATCATCGTGGACCTTCATAAGGAATTGAATTTAATGCGAGATTTTTAACTGACTAATATTTCGGCACTTTTTAGATTTGATCTTTTATAAAAAAAATTCAGAACAGAACAGAAAAGAACAGATTCATAACAAAAAATTTCAGAACAGACAGTTGTCTTCAGCGGGTTGATAAAATTAGCCGAGTAGAGGCGCAGTACTGTATTGCGCAGAGAACGATTGATGACCAGCACCAGATTTTTGCCTGGCTATACGGACCTGTCCCCACCGCCCGAATTCGGTTTCCTCGTGTCTAGTTATAATCACTTATGTTAGTTCACGCGATGACTGACTGTCAACGACGAGCACCTGGCTACAGTCGTGGCTCGTACATTGGTATATTCTTCTTAGCATATTTGAGCTCGTTATGTAGGGACCTGTGCTACTCTATTCTCCGTATGGTATGTGGTAGCGTAGTCGCTGCCATCGACATAAAGATATGGACTGCAAATGCTGTACCGAAAAGTATTATCGATCAGGAGACAGAGAAGCCAATAGTTGATGGCAGGGGGCTGACACTGCTGGTCTACTGTGTCCCCGTTATTGTCGCGGCGGTAAACTAAACCACCACACGGCGCTAGTAGTCACCCGCATGACCCCCACTCCAGTCGCGCAGCGTCTGCATAATTTGCATTCGACGCGTTCGGATAATTCGTTATTTAAGTTAGAATTTAAAAGTATATGCGTATAAGGGAAGGAACAGAAGGAATAAAATATTTACACTTGTTGAAATGCGGTGTATTATTCAAATATTTATCAAAGGGAGAACATTATTTTTTCTAAATAATGATTTTTTGAAATAATTTTTTTAAATCACGTTTAACAATGTTTCGCAATTTTTTTTCTATGGAGATTGTTTTTTTGTTGTTCTGCGTTGAGACGTGCAGAATATTGCCGCATCCACATCAAATAGGTGTATTATTAAAATATTTATTAAACGAAATAAACGAAGAACATTATTTTTTCTAAATAATGATTTTTTAAAATAATTTTTGAAAATCACGTTTTACAATGTTTCGCAATTTCTTTTCTGTCAAGATTGTTTTTTTTGTTGTTCTGCGTTGAGACATGCGGAATATTGCTGCATCCGCATCAATACGTAATATTGTATAATGTGTAAAAGAACATTATCGGCATGTTCTATACACGGGAAAAAGAGATTTTCATAGCTATACACATCGTCCAATATAGACTCGAAAACACGAATGCGAAGTTTCCTTGTTCGATTGATATCCCGACGTGCAGCCAAGAACCACGCACGCAGGCATTCTTAAATATAAAAACTAAAACCCCAAAAACCGCAACAATTGTTTTTTTTATTTTTTTTTATCACAACACGCACTAAAATTGTTTTTTTATTTTAGGCTTCTTCACCACACACTACGAAATTTTTTATTCGAGCACACGGCAGATCGAGAAAACGAAAAAAAAAATATCCACTAATCCACTTGGTCCACCACGTGTCGAAAAAGATGACGAAATAATACGGTAAGGCGCTTTCCGGGGGGCGCTTTGCAGAGTGGCGGTGGTGGGGTCATGCGGGTGACTACTAGCGCCGCGTGGTGGTTTAGTTTACCGCCGCGACAATAACGGGGACACGTACTGTTAAGAGAATTAATCCCAGTGTCAGCCCCATGGTTGATGATGTAGAGCGTCCACTGAAATATAGGTACACTTGAAACGCTTACTGCCATGGTGGAGGCAAAGAGTGTGCGCAGCGAGCGACAACATAAAACCTGTAATATATTATTATCTTGTTTTTATTTGACTTGTGTTTTTATGTACCTGTGGGCGTGACGTGGTTGAAATATTTCATTGACAGGAACAATTATATGACACCTCAGCCATGACGAAAATTGTTAATTACAATTATTGCTCGGAAAAGAGGATTGCGGGGAATTGTCAATGAACAATTTTGATTTATTAATGAGTACGAGAATTATTTTATTCCAGGGACGACGGAGAAAACGTGTTTTTTAATTTAGAGAGCGCCCTACGGCGTCGTACAATACTTCTTCGCTCGTACGCAGGTCCTGATATACCTAAATTAAATCTTAACTTACACACCGATCGCAATCGAATCAATTAAACAAAAAAAAAAATGAAGACCCGGATCGTGTGATGCGGCCGCGGCTGTCGCATCCGGACAGCAGGGCAACGCTTTAGAAGAAAACAAAAATAAAACGCAGATGATATCAAGGCCGAGTTAGGTGAATCAAAGTATCGAATAAAGAAAACAAAACATATGATCGATAAGCGCTCTAGGTCGCCTGAAAGATTACCCTTTGGCATATGCAACCGACAGGGGTTGCGATATGTGATGAGAATGCTTATTCGAGTTGAACCGATAAAGTATAATCAATACGAGTGTCTACTAATTTCACTATAAATAATTCACTGGGAATGTTTATTCACGCGCACGTGGTGTTAGGACGTAATTGCCAGTGGGCGATCCCGCGTGGCCAAGTTGAGTTTTGAGGTTATGGCCGGGTGGGGCCCGTCCTCAAACGATTGATTTTGGATGTAAAGAAAAAAACAACCGACGCTCACCTTTCTTTTGATTTAATGAAGCTTGTCGAATACGATCTGATTAGTCGTCCATCACATCGTAGCACCGTGCGAACGTTCACGTGGTAGTTTTCGTTTTTTGGAGGTTAGACCACGCCGTCTCGCCGTGGGCCGGGCCACCGTTTAACCCTTCGACTGCATTTGGGGTCATTATGACACACCAAGTTTTATTCCGTCGATTGTATCTCAGAGAGAGGGGGTCTAATCGCCCAAATCTCGATGCCATATTTGCACGTCTGTGAAGATAGCATCTCATATGTTAGCAACTCAAAGTTTTTTTTGGAGTTCTAGTAGCATCCACAATGGTTCTAGAGTTCTTGATAGTTTTTAACAATAGTTCTGGCCATTTAGACCGAAAAAATTGGAAATTTAGAAAAGCGATGCTGGCGACCGGAAGTTAGCATCCGACCAAACCGAAATGAAAAAAAAATATAGGGAATCGACAGTTCTCAGTTGCCTAAATCACGTCGAAAAGAGTTCTAGCGTCTAGCTATCCCCAATAAATTATTATTAATTGTTTATTGATACTCCAACTAGAAATAGTGCGACGCTAGAATCAACGTATAAGTTCCGGATTGTTTTTTTGGTTCGAATCAACAGTCCTCGGTTGCCTGAATCACGTTAAGAAGAGTTCTAGCCTCTAGCTATCCCCAATTAATTACTATTAATTGTTTATTGATACTCCAAGTAGAAATAGTGCGATGCTAGATTCAGCGGATGAATTCCGGATTGTTTTTTCAGTTCTAATCGACAGTTCTCAGTTGTATAAATAACTTCGAGAAGAGTTCTAGCCTCTAGCTATGCCCAATGATCTATTATTAATTGGTTATTGATACTCCAAGAAGAAATAGTGCGATGCTAGAATCAACGTATGAGTTCCGGATTGTTTTTTTTAGTTCTAATCGACACTTCTCAGTTGTACAAATAACTTCGAGAAGAGTTCTAGCCTTCAGCTATCCCCAATGAATTATTATTAATCGTTTATTGATACTCCAAGTACAAATAGTGCGATGCTAGATTCAACGTATGAGTTCCGGATTGTTTTTTTAGTTCTAATCGACAGTCCTCGGTTGCCTGAATCACGTCGAGAAGAGTTGTAGCCTCTAGCTATCCCCAATTAATTATTATTAATTGTTTATTGATACTTCAAGTAGAAATAGTGCGATGCTAGAATCAACGTATGAGTTCCGGATTGTCTTTTCAGTTCTAATCGACAGTTCTCAGTTGTATAAATAACTTCGAGAAGAGTTCTAGCCTCTCGCTATCCCCAATGAATTATTATTAATTGTTTATTGATACTCCAACTAGAAATAATGCGATGCTAGATTCAACGGACGAGTTCCGGATTGTTTTTCTGGTTCAAATCGACAGTCCTCGGTCGCCTAAGTCACGTTAAGAAGAGTTCCAGCCTCTAGCTATCCCCAACTAATTACTACTAATTGTTTATTGATACTCCAAGTAGAAATAGTGCGATGCTAGATTCAACGGATGA
>OY759152.1:5340958-5618458 GCA_963662125.1 Diplazon laetatorius | reverse complement strand
CAGCGTTTTGACGGGAAGGTAAGAATGCATCGATTTTTTTATCGTTTTATTTTGTTTCTGTCTAAACGCTGGATAAACAACGCTATATAGACCAAAAGTTAACATAAACAATGTGGTAGAGAATTGAATTTCCTATAAAAAAGTCCGCGACGGCATATATCTAACCTTGATAGTTTACGCGTGGGAAAGCTCGAAAGTCGGGAAATGTTGAAAACCGCGCCGACTGGTAGGCGTTCGGCATATAATACGTTCGCTACAATCTCATTCGAAGTTTTGCCCTTTCTGAACATTTTCATTCGAAGCATTGCGCGTTCGGGTTTTTGCCCTTTCTAAACATTGCTCGTTCTGGATTTCGACCCCAACCCAAGCGTGTGCGTAAGCGTAAGCGTGTGCGTGTGCGTGTGCGTGTGCGTGTGCGTGCGCGTGCGCGTGTGCGTGTGCGTGTGCGTGTGCGTGTGCGTGTGTGTGTGTGTGTGTGTGTGTGCGCGCGCGTGACGATACAAATAATAAATATATTATTATATTTATTATTTGTATATTAAGTATCTTGGATTACGCTGTAAGATTAATTTTATCACATATCTTTTTTTTCAATTGACTTGGTTATTCTTTAAAAACTTTTATCCCGTTAAACGTAATATAATTGTTTTTTTATTATTATTAATATATACTCGGCGATTACGGTGTGTCGTTCCCGTTATAACAGACACGTTGCGCACATGACGTCACAGATAATACAATAGAAACATCTGAAAGGGATTTTTTTTAAACTAGTCACGCACTCGCGAATAATAATGATCATCATCACTTTCCATACATCGTTCGTTTTAGTAACATTTTTTTTGTTTATTTTTGTACGTTAGAAATCGTGTACACAATTAGATGGGGTACCACCATTTCAGACGGCCGAACGCTGTCGCGCTTGGGGTGCAAGTCGTCGTATTTATACCAGTACAAATCAGATTTCGCGAAACTGACATAATGCCCACTCACATAATGGACCAATCCGGCCAGAATATACGTTTTTTCAGCCAATGTAATTGTTGTTGCTATCGAATCTAGTCGGTAGCGCGATAATTTGTTGTTCGATTGATATCGGTCATCCGACGCTACGGACAGGTCGATAAAAATGTGGCATCCGTAAGTTGTCTCGTCATCACGTAAATTTCCACATTTGCGACAAGTATATTTTCTTATGATGTTGTCATCGATTGATTCTTGCATATGTTTCAACCCGCTTCTCAATAGAATATCAACGCACACCGGTAGAGTCACGCTAGGGTGCTCCACTTGAAATCCGCAAGGGCACGATACCGTTCTCCGTACGCTCGGTGCGTCGGCAAATAGATAGTCGGCTAGGTGGCAGACGTTCGAATTCACATTTAAGCGTTTAATTTTTCTCGTAAGGGCTGTCTCTTGGTCTTTGAAGAGGCCTAGAGCACGAAGAATCTCCGCTCGTTCTCTGTAATGTTCGGCGGTCATTTTTTTCTTTGCGAGTACCCCAATTCCGAGTTTAATTATTCGAGCCGACCAATCAATACATCCATTGCGATACGCTTCATTCGAATATTCCGAATATTCATAGTTACCTCGCCCAATATACTTTTGCCGCCATTTTTGAAAGTCGGGAGTCGCGAATGAACGACGTCCTTGACATAATCCTATTCGGGGCATTTGTCAAGACACGTCGCTTTCGTTCGTTTTGACGGTACTTTGTCGGGGCTTAACGAACGTTCTTTTTTTGCAGCCAAGCCACCCCAATTTTCGCAAATATTCCATTGATCATAATCGACGGGGGTGCTCGTTTTCGTTTTTTTTTCGACCATAAAAGTTTCATCGACGTGAAGCGGACCACTTGCTCCGTCGTCTGATTGATCGTTAGGCAATGAATCCGCTAATGAAAACTTTGTGATGTCGTCGAGAGCATCGTCGGAGTCAGCTTCGACGTCGATGTTGTTATTGAAATCGTTTTTCCCGATAATCGATGAAACCTCGAGAATTGAAACCTCCTTCCGGTTATGCGAATAATCCCTAGAGTCATCATGCTGATCGTCCGACAAGATGAAGGGGGCAGTGACATCATCAGTACTTTCGGTACACCCTGATTTTATGTTCCGGTCTTTGTCGACCAGTAGGTCAGCTTCGTTTGATGGAAGTAACGCCTTTCCATGGAGGTGTTTATCGATGTGTTGCACGATGAATTTATCTGACCGAGTCGGAATAACGCCCTTCAAACTTCGTGTTTTTAAGTCTGCAAACTCCGATTCAACTGCCGATGAGCTCGCAATAATCGAACCTCGTTTAAAATGCGGACGCTTTATCCCAGTCCACAGCGGTACGTACGGTAAGAGCTGCTTTATAATTTTTTTTGCGAATTGTGGATTGTAACATCCGTTGATTGTAGAGCCACCGCGTGACTGTCGGGCAAGTGTTTCTGCGGTATTTTGAATCTCAGTAGCCCACATCGTCCAGTCCGAACTCTCTGGCACATCGTCGATAGAAGCTCGATCACGATCTTTTTCCTCCGCTTCCTCATTGCTGCTTTCTTCGATAATCGCTATATCGCGGATCGTACTGCTTATAAAACGAAGTCGCATCTCGCTGGGCACAATTTAATCATTTGTCGCCGTACCAGTGTACTCACTCAACGCGACCGTGACCACAGACTCCAAAAAATAGGTCAGTGCGTCAAAATCGGCCATCTGGTATGCTTGGCCGATACATCTTTAGTAAAAAGAGCGGAGAGCCTTGCCTTTTTCACCCAAGCATTTCCAACGAGCCACCATATGCGTTAGATGACTAACGTCGAGACGAATGTATGTGTATGGAAGATTGCCCGCCCCAAGCACAACAACTGCGTAACACTTTTGCAGGTAGTCCTTCAAATCGATGCACAGCGCGAAGATCTTTGCGATTGCGAGGGGGAGAGCCCATCCAAAATCGGTAACGACGATTCGTGGAATAGGTACCTTTTTTGATGCAATAAATCACAAAAAAAAGCCGATGGCCCATGCAGATTGATCTGCTGAAACCATTTGAAAGACGGGCACACTTCCTCCGCTCGTAATTATCATGCATTGATAAAGCATTATTGATGCCTCGTGCTTATTTTCGACCGCTGCGATGCCCCCAGTTGCGTCGATCGTAAATATAGCATCAGGATCACTTTTACATCGCGCCGTATATGATTGCTCCTGCTCAGGCATCCAGTAGATACAGAAGAATTTTTCCAGTCCGATCCGGTGTATGGTGTCACCGTACTCACTACTCCTTGCGAGATGCAATAAGTTCAACGCTGGGTTACCGAAAGCTAGCCCATATGTCTTGAGCAACTGCTGCTCTTTAGCTTTCCGTAACACTTCGCCGCTGGGAAGCGTGGGCGGATCTTTTCCCCCGAACGTTTTGAGGCGCTGAGCTTCTTCCCGTCGAAATACGACAGCAGCTTTGCGCTCCTTGATTAATCGCGTCGCAATTATTTTACGTCGCTCTCCTCTCAACTGTCTTTTTTTTCACCGGTATGGAGTCGTGATACGATGCCTTCAACGTAGCATCGTATTATTGCATCGTCGTTGTCGTTTGGTTTTTTTTGCAATGTTCCCTCGATTGCCGCTGCACATTCCACACACGCACCTTTGAATGTCGCATAGTTTTTTGCACTTGCATTCCGGTAAACGATATTGTTTTTAAACGCGAAAACGCAGTCCAACCGGTGTTGCTGCCACAGGGCATCGGCGATGATATCGGTCCATCCGCGTCGAAACTTCCAATATACACGTTTACGGTAATTTTCTTGTTCTGGTTTCATTTCTTTATATTTTTCTCGGGAAATCACAAGTTCTATTTTTTTCACCGAAATCTCACTACCGTTTATCGAATCGCCTACGAATGATATGTCAATACTCGACGCGGTATCATTTTTTTTTTTCAATCGATGGAGGTGTTTTGGGTAAACCCTATATTTTTCTAACCATCGACCGCAGACCGTGACGATCGCGCTGTAGAACGGTGTACACGTGTTTCGCGGTAATTTCTGAGCCACATTCGCACATTCGATTTGAAATAATTTTGTACACGGGGTGTGAGGGCGGATAAACGCGTCCATTATCGTCAACGGTTCGACAATCTGGTTCGTGGAGAATTTCGGTCAGAAGTTCTATATCGTACATTTTTTTCACGGAATTCGTTTCACTTTTCACATTATACGAAAAACGGCACACTGAGTTTTTTACGTAAAAATTATGACGAAAGTCTTCCCCGTGAAAACGTCAGTCGGAGAAAGACTCGGCGTTTGCTGGATCGGAAGTATGTACGTATTTGAGAATTGACGATGAGTAGGATGATAGTGGGACGAAGATGGAAAAATAATATATCGACGCACACGTGTTTATGTAACAATAGATAAATGTTTATTTAGAAAAAATCAACGAAAAAAACGATATACAATGATGGTCAAATTGAGTACGACAATGAGCAAAACTATGAATTTGATCGAGCACGTATCGCCCGGCGCGATTGTATAAATTCACGTCGCACGAAACTCTTCACGAGAAGACCGCGGCGTCTGTAACCGACGCGATCACCATGAGCTTGCAAACCACCTGTCGAGAGTCGTACAGATCTTACGACACCAATGGCATGCTTCTTAAAGTAACCCGATAGTGAGCAACCCGAAAATTCACGTTAATGATAAAATGAGAGTACTTTATGAGCGAGTCAAAGGAAAAGAGCAGACGTTAAGAACAAGCAGTGTGCGGTATCGCGGCCATTAATTTTCCAACACTGACAATACCCTATGTACGTTGCCGGCGTCTCCCCCCCTGGGGCGAGAGCGCGTGCGCCACAGGCGCACGTGATATCGTCGTTGAGTGGGCCCGTGAAGTGCTGCCACGCAGCGGCTAGCCGGCCTACCGACACAGCCGCGCTATACACGATTATTATTCAACATTCTCCCCCCATCAGCGATTATTGCTGATGAGCGTTGTCCTGGTGATCTGGTTGAGGAGTTGGCAGAGGAGCGAGTTTCGTGAGCGGTCTAGTGAGCGTGGTGGTGGCGGTCTTGAGCGTCGCTACCCTTGCGAGTCCGTCTCTCCCCGGATGAAGTTCCAACACACGTGCAAGGGGCCATTTGCACGGTGGGAAGCGTTCGTCAGTGAGCAGAACAAGCGAGCCGACCTTGATTATGTTCGATGGATGATGCCACTTCGAGATCGATTGCTGTCGTTGTAGATAGTGAGCGGACCATTGAGCCCAAAACGTTTGCACCCGATTCTGAATGAGCTGCCAATGTGAGCGCCTTGAGCTCGCCAAGTCCAACAATGATGGCTCCGGCAACGTAGTGAGTGCATTCCCGATGAGAAAGTGACCCGGAGTGAGTGCTGACACATCTGAGGGGTCATCACTGAGCGGTTCGAGTGGGCGAGAGTTGAGTATGGCCTCGATCTGTGAGAGCAGTGTGCTGAGCTCTTCGAAAGTGAGTAATGTTTCACCTACAGTACGCCTGAGGTGAAACTTCGCCGACTTCACTACTGCTTCCCACTTGCCGCCCATGTGCGGCGCCGCTGGTGGATTGAACCTCCACTGACTGTTGTCGCCTGAGAGAACCGACGCGATGAGTTGATGTTCGTGAGAGCTCTGATCGAACAGTCGACGGAGTGCGGCGTCTGCACCAACGAAGTTGGTGCCACAGTCCGAATATAGTGTATGAGCTATCCCCCGTCGAGCTGTGAACCGCCGATAGGTGGCGATGAAACCTTCCGTTGAGTAATCGCTGACGACCTCCAGGTGTACAGCCGAAGTTGAGAAACACACGAAGACACAAATCCAACCCTTGTATGTTTTTGAGCCTCTACCCTTCCATGTCTTGAGGGTGAGCGGTCCTGCGTAATCCACACCCGTATGTAGAAATGGACGTGAAGGTGTAACCCGAGAGAGAGGTAGTTGGCCCATCAGTTGATGGACACGGATCCCCCTCTGCCGAGCACACACAACACACCGTAGGATGTGGGATTTCACCGGTGCCCGTCCTCCGAGAATCCAATAGGATTGTCGGACTTGAGCTAGGGTGAGCTGAGTTCCTCCATGTAACGTGCGTTGATGAGCGTGATCGATGAGCATTAGCGATAACCTTGCGTTACGTGGAAGGATTGCTGGATGCTTTCCTTCCTGCGTGAGTGTTGATTGAGTGAGACGGCCCCCAACTCGAATGATGCCTTGCCCGTCGACAAATGCCGTCAGTCGAGTGAACGCGTGGCCACGCGGTAGCGTCGACCCTGAGTTGAGCGTATTGAGCTCTGACGAGAAGTACGCCGCTTGAGTCGCCTTTATCCAGAAATGAGTTGCCTGTCGCATGGCCTCCGATGGTATGACGACAACCGGTGAGTCAAGTTTTTTTCGTAACTTGAGAGCAACCCTGAAACAGATCGCAGTGAGACGAAACAATTTTTTAATAGAGGAAACCCTGTAGATAAGATCCCAGTGATAGTCCACATCTGGAGCGGCGACGACTAGTGAGATGCCCGGACGAATCTCCTGTACACAGAGCTTGTCCGAGACCGGGGGTTGAGTTGGCCATGATTCCATTGATTGAGTCATCCATGGTGGTCCCGTCCACCACAGTGAGTGATCTTTGAGCTGAGCTGTCGTTACGCCTCGTGAGGCAATCTGCTGGATTACTCGTGCCAGGAACATGTCGCCATTGAGCATTCGGTGTGAGCTCTTGAATGAGCGCGACCCTGTTTCTGACGTAGTCCTTCCAGCGCGACGCGTGAGATCTGATCCACATGAGCGTAACTTGAGAATCCGTCCACAAATGAGTTGCGCGCATATCCATCTTCAATGTAGCTTGGACATAATTTATGAGTCGTGCGAGTAGCAGCGCTGCTGTGAGTTCAAGCCTCGGGATTGTGAGCCGTTTGAGAGGTGCAACCTTCGTTTTGGAGCACACCAGGGACGCCTGAGCGCCAGTGGACGGTGAGAAACTGACGATGTAGACAACAGCTGACATCGCCAGTTGTGATGCATCAGAGAATCCATGTATTTCGACTATTGAGTCGTTCCATGTGTTGAGCCATCGAGGTAATGAGAGCCTGGCCAGGTTTGAGAGGTCTTCTCTGAGCATTAGCCAACGTGTTGAGATCTGAGACGGCAATGAGTCGTCCCAGTGGAGTTTGTGCAGCCAGAGTTCTTGCAACAACATTTTTGCACGAATCGTGACGGGTGAGATGAAACCAAGTGGATCGAAGATCTGCGCCACCTCCGAAAGAATGTGACGCTTCGTGAGCTTGTCTGTGTGAGCAGAGAATTTCGATGAGAACACAAATTTGTCTTCGTGTGGGAACCAATGTATTCCGAGAATCTTGGTCTCGCAGTCGTCGAGTGAGATGGTCATGGTTGATGTGCTCGCCGATGAGACTGCCGTGAGCAAGTTTTGATCGGTTGAGTGCCACTTGACTAGCGGAAATCCACCCGCGTCACACAAGTTCTTCAGTTGATGAGCTGTTTCGATGAGTTGCGAGAGTGAATCCGCACCCCCGAAGATGTCATCGACATATCTTCCAAAGTTGAGCGGTGGTAATGCCAATGGGAATCGATGACCTTCGTCCTCTGCCAGTTGAAGCAGAGTGGTAACGGCAAGGAATGGGGCTGCCTTGGTACCGTTAGTCACCGTGGTGAGTTGATATGGCACGGCGTTGAGCTGGTTATCGATCCACAATATCCGTTGTAAGTCCCAATCGTCTTTATGGACTTGTATTTGCCGGAACATCTTCGTGATGTCCGTAGCAAAGAGATGCCGATGAGTACGAATCCAAATGAGAACGTCCGGGATGTCAAGCTGCAATTTAGCACCAGTGTGCATGAGATCGTTGATTGAGTGTCCTGATGTGGTGGCACTTGAGCCATTGAACACCACCCGCAGCTTGGTTGTCGTGCTGTCGGGTTTGAGAACACCATGATGCGGCAAGTAATAGTGCGCTGAGCTACCAGGTGAGGCGTTCGTTGGCTTGACCATGTGACCGAGCGACTCATACTCTGCCATAAATTGTTGGTAGAGTTCCCGATACTCGGCATCCCGAGCGTGTCGCCTGAACATGTGCCTCCAGCATCGATGAGCTGTACTGTATGAGTCACCCAAGTGTGAGCGTGACTGCTTGAGCGGGAGGCGAACTATGTATCGACCCTTTGAGTCTCTCGAGTGCGTTGTCCTGAAGTGAGTCTCGCACTCTTCCTCCTCGGAGGTGAGTTGTTGAGCTGTATCTGTCGGCAGCTCCTCTTGAACCCAGAATTTTGTGAGCAGCTCTTGAAGAGAGGTATCCTCCTGTTGAATCGATATCGTGTGCGCTACAGATGTTGCTGGTGAGGCAACATGCACTGGTCCAAGGATGAGCCACCCAAAAATTGAGAATTGCGCGATCGGCATCGAGGTCAAGCCTTTGATAATGTTAGGCTTGATGATCTGACCATAATGATCTGCTCCGATGATGATGTCGATTGGCCGTGGTGTAAGAAAGTCCGGATCAGCCAGCTTGAGGTGGTCTAAGTGAGGCCACTCTTGCCTTGGAGCCTCGAAAGAAGGTAAGATCGAGGTAACCGTTCTCAAAATGTGAGCTTGAACCGTAACTGTGGGCGAGTAGTGAGTTGATTGAAGCGTAAATTGAGCGATGCCTCGAGTCTGGGTTGACTGTGTTCCACCGATACCAATGATCGATATCGTGGAACGTGTTCGAGGAATGTGGAGTTGACCGATGAGCTGTTCTGATGCAAATGTTAATTCCGATCCTGGGTCTACCAAGAGCCGGACACGATGAGTTGTTACCGATGAGTTTACGTGAGCGATGGCTGTGGCGAGCAGCGTTGAGCGAGACGGATTGAGCTGTGTCGATGAGTTGACGACTGCACCAAGACTTCAGTGAGCGAACGATGAGGAGCCCTGAGCCGGCTCAGATTAAGCCGTTGAAGTCGATGGCGTGATCCGCTGTTGTGAGCCCGACGATGTTGTCTCGTGCAACATCGTGTGATGACTCGCCTTACACTCCTTGCATCCTTGCTTGGAACGGCACATCTTCGCACTGTGTCGGCCAAGGCAATTATAACGGAGCCGTTTATCCATTGCGAACTGACGACGTTCCTTGACCTTGAGTGAACGAAACTTCGGGCACATGACCACGAAGTGGTCATCCTTGCACAGGTCGCAGAGATAGCGGCCTGATCTTACAGCTGATGAGTCGTCCCTTGTATAAGCTGACCGTGATTGCGTGATGGCCGACGCCTGATGAGCTGATGCTGTCTTCTTTGAGACAGCTCCCTTTATTGTTCCAGTTGTACCTCCCGACGCACCCTTGATCCTCTCGAGCGCTCGTGCACGAGCGGTCATGAACTGAACAAGTTCTTCGAAAGTCGGATATTCTTGCGAGGATCCGAGAGAGGTCTCCCAAGCCTCCCGAGATGAGCGATCCAATTTTCGTGAGACATGGTGAACCAGAGCACACTCCCACAGATTCTGGTCCACCCCAAGTGAGCATAGCGCGGTGCTCGCCTCCGACACCGTTGAGATGAGCTGATTGAGTCCGGTTGCACTCTTCGACGTAAGTGGTGCCACGTCAAACATGGTATCCAGGTGAGATTGGATATGCAACCGTTTGTTCTCGTATCTCGAGGCAAGTATTTGCCACGCGGGTTTGAGCGAGGCACCGGTGAGCGCGAGGTTTGAGATCAATTGCGCGGGCTCTCCATCGAGACAAGTCCGCAAATAATGAAGACGCTCGACGTCCTTGAGCTGACCGTTGTCGAGGATGAGTGTTTTGAACATTTCCATGAACGCGGGCCACTCCGCGTACTCCCCCTTGAATCTCGGCAGCTTGATGTGGGGCAGACGAGTGTGGAACGCCTGCGGATCTTCTTCCGATTGAGCGGACCTTGAGTTGACCGTAGGTCGTGTGAGCGCAGCCTTGAGCTTCAATGCTGCTCTCCGATATGAGGAGTAGGCACGACACGCCTTTAGATGAGCTCGACCCGAGAAATACTCGTGAGATTTCTGAGCTACCGGCCAGTTGGCCTCAAGGATTTCGTGTTCCTTGAGGAAGGCCCTGTGGACTTCTTCAAACTCCTCAATCTGCGCGTTGATCTCGACGAGCGTTGTCTCACTCGCGTCCGCTGGTAAAAAGGTGTGGGCATCGTCATGGAGCTCGACCCGCCCCATTTGAGTCTCCATTTTGAGCTGGAGATCGTACGACAACCGATCCGGTGAGCTGTTCCGTGACGATGAGCGCGTACTGAGCGCATCCGTTGTTGGCACCTCCAGGTGAGGGGTGGCAGTTGGCGATTTCCTGCCAGAGGTCATTTTTGTCTCCTGAGATGCGTCTTTCTCGTCGTCACCCATGGCGAAAGAGACTGAGTACGAGTCACGCGAGGTGGCTGTATGAGCGAAACGCGATGAGAAAAAACAGAAAGGAGAAATATCAAAACCCTGAACGAGTATGCGTACACTTTAGCACATGAGTACGTTGAGCAGTCCAAGAAAATTCTCGCGAACGAGACCCAATGAGACACGAGAACGAATATACGAGCGCGTACGATGAGAATGTCCAAAAAACCGTGAGTGAGAACCACGACGCGCGAAAACGCACACGCGCGCACGAGAAGGTCGAGCGTAATGCACGGATGTACGTGAGTGTTCAACCGCGACACTGACAAACCACACGAAAAGCCAATCGAAAATCACGAAAAACCCAATTAAACGCGCGATGAGTATAAATCAAAAGAAGAAAAAAAAAACACTCGTGAGAACAGTCAACGTGAGTCTCAACAACCTCGAGAGCGAGGTGCACGATGAGACGCGAGCACGACACGCGTGCGCGCGAGATGAGTCGATGTCCGAAAAATGGCTAGACGCGGGAAAAATTACACACGGCGTTGCACCTCGATATGAATGCTTCGACGCGCCGCGAGACTCCTACGAAATTATTCGCGAGGGCACGAGATCAAGCAAACGCCACAAAAATCCACTCGCGAGAAGGAAAATGTCGAAAAGTCAATATTAATAAATAGTCACGACGCGCGAACAAACTCGCAACCGCACACGAGAGAAATAACCGTTAGACGGGTTCGTGACTGCCTCGACGCCACACAAGAATCCAACCACCAACTCGCGAGAGCACAATGAAAAAAAAAATCGAAAAAATGCGAACGAATTACTCCCGAAAATTCAGTTGAATTGTCCACACTCTCGAACAACGAGAGGCACGCTGAGATGCGAGCGCGAAAAACGCGCGCGCGCAAAAATGGGTATACTCACGAGACGCTCGATGAGGTGTCCAAAATTCTCGAGAACGAGAACCACGATGCGAAAGTCAATCACGAGAGACGCGCGAAAAAACACACAAAAATGAACGGAAAGCCCGCGAGACTACACTCGCGAACACTCGATGAGCCGTCCAAAATTCTCGACAACGAGAACACCGATGAGCGATAGTCAAGCACGAGAAACGCGCTAAAAAACACACACAAATGCACACTAGAAAAAATCCTGATGTGCGAGTGCTTCGACGCCGCGCGATAGCACGAAAAACCCCGCGAGAATACACTCGCGAAAACTCGATGAGCTGTCCAAAATTCTACGCAACGATGAAATGCGGGAACGAACGCACGCGCGCACGCAACGAGAAAAATTGAGAATCCACACGAGAACTGCGACGCGCGCCAAAGCCACACAACCGCACACGAATAAAACCACGAGAAGACACGCGTGAAAAAACTCGATGATGAGAATGTCCAAAAGTTTATTGTGCAAGCGTAACACACGTAGCGTGTGAGAGAGCCAATGTACGTGAGCTATAACGATCGAGAATCGATGGGACGCTAGCGCGCGAGGCCCACACACACACGAGCGCGCGCGAGATAGTATAGGCCACCGGCCGGCGTGAGACGAGCACGGGGTCTCCAGCCACGAGCGCGCACGAGGCTTCCCGAACCTTCGTACGAGTGCGAGAGAGAAGAGACGAGACGCCGATCTACCACGCACGAGGATGATATGAGAGAGTCACTTGATTTTTATTTTCACTGCACAAACACACTGTTGCGAATTTAAAGTTCCACTATCCGGCTCGAAGGACCAAATATTTGAGAATTGACGATGAGTAGGATGATAGTGGGACGAAGATGGAAAAATAATATATCGACGCACACGTGTTTATGTAACAATAGATAAATGTTTATTTAGAAAAAATCAACGAAAAAAACTATATACAATGATGGTCAAATTGAGTACGACAATGAGCAAAACTATGAATTTGATCGAGCCCGTATCGCCCGGCGCGATTGTATAAATTCACGTCGCACGAAACTCTTCACGAGAAGACCGCGGCGTCTGTAACCGACGCGATCACCATGAGCTTGCAAACCACCTGTCGAGAGTCGTACAGATCTTACGACACCAATGGCATGCTTCTTGAAGTAACCCGATAGTGAGCAACCCGAAAATTCACGTTAATGATAAAATGAGAGTACTTTATGAGCGAGTCAAAGGAAAAGAGCAGACGTTAAGAACAAGCAGTGTGCGGTATCGCGGCCATTAATTTTCCAACACTGACAATACCCTATGTACGTTGCCGGCGTCTCCCCCCTGGGGCGAGAGCGCGTGCGCTACAGGCGCACGTGATATCGTCGTTGAGTGGGCCCGTGAAGTGCTGCCACGCAGCGGCTAGCCGGCCTACCGACACAGCCGCGCTGTTTACGATTATTATTCAACAGTACGTTTGAAATTTTATAAAAAAAAATCTTCAACGAAATATAACTAGGATCGAGTTGTGAAATCTTATGGGGACGCAAACGAAATCATGTGACCAGCACGAGATCTGTTGAGGAATTAACCGCGGAACACTGGTTCCGTTCCATTATATACACATCGGCAACGCTGCTGATCGGCATATCAGCCTACCGTTTGTTAGCAACATTGTTGCAAATATTCACGTCAAATTTCGGCGTCGTGTGATGCTTGCGCGCTCACTTTTGAAGTTATCATAGCTTTACACTACGCCGAAAGGCCGAGCTGATTTGACGATCAGAAGCGATGCCGACACAGCAGCAAATTTTCATTGCGGTAAATTTTCAAACAGATCTCAATCTTACCATATCGGTTCGGTAGTGGTGCTAAAAGATATCGCGGCACGATTATTGTGTGGCATTAAGCCGTCAATTTATCGCTTTTCTTGACTTGCAACAATGTTGCAAGCAAAGGACGAGCCGATATGACGATCAGAACTGTCACCGACGTGGCGTTGGCCGAGATGTCATCCGTGTTCCGCGGTAAATTCACAAACAGATATCGTGCAAACAATATTTTTCGTTTTCGCTGCCACAGGATATCGCGGCGCGATCATCCCCTAATTGCTTCAGAGATTTTTCAAAAAATTTGTCAAACGTCCTTCCTGTACAGAAAGCCTTGAGTCGTTCTGCGATCAAAGGTTTTAGCGGTGAACATTTGAAGCTGGCACGCTATCCCTTTACACTACGCCGAAAAGACGAGCTGATTTGCCGATCAGAAGCGTTGCCGACATAGCAGCGAATTTTCATCGCGGTAAATTTTCAAACAGATCTCCATCTTACCATATCGGTTCGGCAGTGGTGCCAAAAGATATCGCGGCACGATTATTGTGTGGCATTAAGCCGTCAATTTATCGCTTTTTGACTTGCAACAATGTTGCAAGCAAAGGGCAAGCCGATTTGACGATCAGAACTGTCGCCGACGTGGCGTTGGCCGAGATGCCATCCGTGTTCCGCGGTAAACTCACAAACAAATATCGTGCAAACAATATTTTTCGTTTTCGCTGCCACAGGATATCGCGGCAGTCATCCCCTAATTGCTTCAAAGATTTTTCAAAAAATTTGTCAAACGTCTTTTCTGTACAGAAAACCTTGAGTCGTTCTGCGATCAAAGGTTTTAGCGGTGAACATTTGAAGCTGGCACGCTATCCCTTTACACTACGCCGAAAAGACGAGCTGATTTGACGATCAGAAGTGCTGCCGACATAGCAGCAAATTTTCATCGCGGTAAATTTTCAAACAGATCTCAATCCTACCATATCGTTTCGGTAGTGGTGCCAAACGATATCGCGGCACGATTATTGTGTGGCATTAAGCCGTCAATTTATCGCTTTTTGACTTTCAACAATGTTGCAAGCAAAGGGCAAGCCGATTTGACGATCAGAACTGTCGCCGACGTGGCGTTGGCCGAGATGCCATCCGTGTTCCGCGGTAAATTCACAAACAAATATCGTGCAAACAATATTTTTCGTTTTCGCTGCCACAGGATATCGCGGCGCGATCATCCCCTAATTGCTTTAAAGATTTTCCAAGAAATTTGTCAAACGTCTTTCCTGTACAGGAAACCTTGAGTCGTTTTGCGATCAAAGGTTTTGGCGGTGAACATTTGAAGCTGGCATGCTATATTGTGACGATGTACATTTTTTTCGGGATTTTCATGTAACCATGTTCAGAATGTGCTAAAGGGGCAAGAAAACATATATTTGGAGGAGCTGTCCGGATGTATGTTTGCATGTATGTGCGTGTGCGTGTGTGCATGTGTACATGTGTACATGTATGCATCTGTGTATGTGGGCATGTAAGCATGTGAGTATGTGGGCATGTAAGCATGTGAGTATGTGTGCATGTGTGTATGTGGGCATGTAAGCATGTGACTATGTGTGCATGTGTGCATGTGTACGGTGCATGTGTGCACGTGCGTCCGTTTGCGTGCGCGCGCGCGCGTCTGTGTGTGGGTGTGTGTGTGTGTGTCAGTGTTTGGCAGCGCTGAAGTGCAATTGTACTTAAAGTATTAAATAAATACGGAGTACAAATGTACTCCGTACTGGGCGAACGTAGGAGTACCGAGTACAGATATACTCCGTACTGGGTGAACGTGGAAGTACGGCGTACAGATATACTCCGTACTGAGGGAACGTGGGAGTACGGAGTACAGATGTACTTCTTACTGGGCGAATCTGTACTTCGTACACGATATCGCTGCCCGATCATAAGGTCATTTCTTTGAAGATTATTTTTTCATTCGTTTTTAACGTACTCTATATGGGTGATTCCACCAAAACTCAATCAGGTTTGACCTTTGGGTCAAAATTTTTAGCTCCTTATCTTTGACACGAATACACGATGAAAACTGAGAGACCCGTGGTGTTTTTTCTTCTGTTTTTGCACGCTCTATACGATAAAAATATTCATGATCATGTTGCGCCGACGTAACTATTATTTATTAACACTCGAAAATTAAAAATTTTAAGACATCAGAGAAATTGGGCCTCGACTTGGTTTGAAAGTTAAAGCTTTTGAAAGGGGTTCACCGGTTAAACAAATCGATGTATCTCAGCAACGGTTAGTGATAAATTGTAACACTATTGTTGTGTTTTTTTTCGTTTTTGCACTCTCTCTATATGATGGAGTTATTCACAATTATAGTCGCCAAAAATGTTGACCCAAAGGTCAAACCTGATTAAGTTCCGGTGAAAATCACCCATGTGCAGGAAACCTTAAGTATTTCTCTGATTGAAGGTTTTTGTGGTGAATATTTCTAACCCTAGATCCCCGTTAAATTTTTAATGTACGTTATCTCCGTGCATGGGTCACTCTTATCCATTGCATTTTTGGCTAGGTGTTAGATACCAAAAATACTGAGGAAATTATAAAATATTGTATAACTATTCTGCTTTACGGTACAATCATTATTTTGTGTTAAAAATCTTTTTTTATCCTAAAAAAATTCGTAATGGCCGTAAAACGTGGTTAGAGACAGACATTATAAAGAATGTAGACAAGTAAAAAATGGGTTGACAAAAAAAATAAAAGCAGGTTTATTGTAGCCTGAAAGATGCTCTTTCGAGAAAAAATAATGAAATTGACGCATCTTCAAGACGCTCTATGGATGCGTAGAAATAATCGAAGGAGTAGATAACACATTTTTGTTTCAATTATAGAGAGCAGTTTATCATTATTTTCTATGTCTCAAACGTTGTTAATACATAAAGTATTATTTGACGGTCTGTATTATTAGGGTGTGATCATTGCTTTTTTTTACGAGTCGTGACAAATCTGTAGATACCCATCAGAATGGCCTCAAATACCCAGAAGAAAATTGGCAGCTCAATAGAATTTTTTTTTAGATCGGCTCATTGCGGATTTATGTTTCCCATTTGATTAACATGAAAAGAACATAACGCTTTTATTCAAATAATGATAGCTCCCCGATTTCTACAGCTACGTCGATCGCGTTGATCTCATTTTAAAGCTTTTTAAAAACCGCTCATAACGGCATCCGCAGCATTAAAGTGACGGATTTTGTTCCATTATTTCTTCGGATGATTGGAGTTCGTGAACCTTCGAGTAAATCAACCGTTTGCGAGTTCTTACCGCCCCTTCAATGATTTTTAGTAACCAGACTTTCCAAAAATACTTGAAAAATGCAAACAAGAAACTAACACAACAAATAATCGCGGATGATGGTATTTTAAATAAGTAATCCCCGTTCGTGGGTCACTCGTGTGCAACGTCGACTTCGAATTCACATGATTTGAAGACACATTGACGAATATGGCCCTTAAATATAGAATATAGAACTCGCCTTCGACGGCCTCTTTCCACCAGATTTTTTCCAGCTACTCGATACGTCGAAATCTGCTTCGGTTTTGAAGTTGTTGCACGACTTAGAGTATCGATAAATAATTATCAACAATGAATCATGGGGAGCTAGAGGCTAGAACTCTTCTCGACGTTATTTAGGCAAATGAGGACGGTCGATTCGAACCGAAAGAACAATCCGGAACTCATCCGTTGAATCCAGCATCGCACTATTTCTACTTGGAGTATCAATAAACAATTAATAATAAACAATTGGGGATAGCTAGAGGCTAGAACTCTTCTCGAAGTTATTTGTACAACTGAGAACTGTCGATTAGAACCAAAAAACAATCCGGAACTCGTCCGTTGAATCTAGCATCGCACTATTTCTAGTTGGAGTATCAATAAACAATAATTAATAATTAATTGGAGATAGCTAGAGGCTAGAACTCTTCTCGACGGGATTCAGGCAACCGAGGACTGTTGATTCGAACCAAAAAAACAATCCGGAACTCATACGTTGATTCTAGCGTCGCACTATTTCTACTTGGAGTATCAATAAACAATTAATAATAATTCATTGGGGATAGCTAGAGGCTAGAACTTTTCTTGAAGTTATTGATACAACTGAGAACTGTCGATTTGAACCAAAAAAACAATTCGGATCTCATCCGTTGAATCTAGCATCGCACTATTTCTACTTGGAGTATCAATAAACAATTAACAATAATTAATTGGTGGTAGCTAGAGGCTAGAACTCTTCTCGACGTGATTCAGGCAGCCCAGGACTGTCGATTGAAACCAAATAAACAAATCCGGAACTCATCCGTTGAATCTAGCATCGCACTATTTCTTTTTAGAGCATCAATAAACAATTAATAATAATTAATTGGGGATAGCTAGATGCTAGAACTCTCCTCGAAGTTATTTATACAACTGAGAACTGTCGATTAGAACTGAAAAAACAATCCGGAACTCATCCGCTGAATCTAGCATCGCACTATTTCTGCTTGGAGTATCAATAAACAATTAATAGTAATCAATTGGGGATAGCTAGAGGCTAGAACTCTTCTTAACGTCATTTAGGCAACCGAGGACTGTCGATTTGAACCAAAAAAACAATCCGGAACTCGTCCGTTGAATCTAGCATCGCATTATTTCTAGTTGGAGTATCAATAAACAATTAATAATAATTTTTTGGGGATAGCTAGAGGCTAGAACTTTTTTCGACGTGATTTAGGCAACTGAGAACTGTCGATTCCCCATATTTTTTTTTATTTCGGTATGGTCGGATGCTAACTTCCGGTCGCCAGCATCGCTTTTCTAAATTTCCAATTTTTTCGGTCTAAATGGCCAGAACTATTGTTAAAAACTGTCAAGAACTCTAGAACTATTGTGGATGCTACTAGAACTCTAAAAAAATTTTGAGTTGCTAACACATGAGATGCTATCTTCCCAGACGTACATTTTGCCCCCACCCTTACCCTGTCGCTGGATGATAGTGCCCTTCCCCAGACCTTATCAGTATACCTGAGACAGCCGCCCAAAATTCACGTTGGGTCGTTTTAAATTTTGTTCGGAATCTTAATAAGTGAGTGTGTTATGATAGTAAGAGTTGATAGAATGTGTGTTAATTTGTTCTATTATGATAAATTATGAATTTAGGATGTCGAATAAGCAACGAATTCGCAAATCGGAGCGCTTTTCTCTCAAATAATCAGACGAGGACGACGATTTCGGGCAAAATAGGTCTAGTGAAGATGAAGATTACATCGATAATATGAGCGAATGCGATTCTTTTTTTTTTCATGAGATACTTCTTTTGCATTCCCGACCAGGCAGTTGTAAGCAGCCGCATTTTGCATACGTGTGCACAAGTAAATTAGAATAAGGATAAAGAAAAGTTGTCGGGCCGTCAGTGCCAACAAAAAATTGCTCATTGTCTACTGCGGCAATTTTCTTCAAAGGAGGTTGCAAGAGAACTCCACTTGAAGATCCGGTATAGCAGCCAGTATAAAAATGATTATAAACGAAGAAAAAGAGCCTCTGCATGATTTAGATCCAAGGCCAGAGTTCGAAAAACGCGTCAGATGCGGTCTGTGTGGTCATAAAGACTATCATAAAACGAAAAACCAGTGCTCCAACTGTGCAACCTCGACAGAATTCATTTATGTATCGATTGCGGTGAATCAAAATAATTTAATATTATAAAAGAAAAAAAACTTGATGTTTTTCATGGTTAATCAGTCGTAGGAGTTCTCTTTTTCCCATTTTTCACTACTCCGAAAATGCTTATTTTCAAACCTTCGGATAAACATGTTCTTTGGAGGGTTAGTCAACATTTTATTTTTTTTTCGTATCTACATACCTTCCTCTTAAAAAGCCCCAAAGGGTTTTTTTTAAATTGATATGAAAAAAAATACGATTTTTTTCGTGTAAACATGAATTTTTCGACATATACTCCACTTTAGACGAATGTTTTGGCATTTAATTCTCGGTTCCGGCCGAAATCAAATGTTGGACCATAAAGTATACATAATTTACTGCAAAAAATGACTCTACCAAAAAAACGGAAAAATGCATATTTACCGAGATACAACGGTTTGAAAATCGCGTTGGGTCGTTTGGACCCTGTATGCAGTTATAGATCGATGACGGAAGTGTGCACTCGAAGGGTTAAGTTGGAAAGCGATGTCAATCTCGTCGTCCGTCCAGGGAATTACAGCTGGTTTTGAGCGTGTGAAGAATCGAATGATGATACCTGCGGTGGTGGAATACCGATGGTGTTAATTGTAAAAAATATAGCAGGATTCTGGTGTGTCGATGAATTATGCCGACCACGAGTTCTATAAATTGCGCCGCAGCGCTGAGATTCGACACTTTTTGTTCCGTCGCTTTTCGTCTCCTCTCGAGATCTACTCCTTCACCCCTCCTCCTGCGTCGACTCTCTTGATCCGTGCGCCGCGAGCGCTCCCCTCTGGGCTTATTTTGATGCTTGATGTGGGAGAGACGTCGGCGGTCGTCGTTCCTCTTGTGGTGATCAGGTGGCGCCACGTACCGTGAATCGGGATTGCTCGCCACTAGGGAGTCGTGGGTTACAAACCTCTCCGTCTCCCTCGCTCCGCAGCGAGCGCCGTTAGCGCTGTTTCTCTCGCATTCGGCGACGTCCATGGTATCTTTGTCTTTTTCTGCACATTCGGGTGAAATCATGTGAGCACATAACATGCTGCAGCATTTCAGGCTACAACGCTTCAAGTTCACTCGATCTAATCTTATACAAATAATGTACTGCAGTAGATACCGATCGGATATGATAATTGGGCAAGACGATAAATCGACACAGCATTGTATACATACATATTTCCATTATGTATGTTTAATTTTGCATAAATAGTACTATATGCAGTACTGTGAGCCAAGGGACAAAGTTCAAATTATAATGCTTGGCTGCTACCGTTACAGTGTGTGACATTCAACGTCGTGTGGGGATTCGCGAAATGAATGATTTTTTTAATTGGATTTAATCCGATATTGGATGCAGCTATAATAGATTTTTGGTCGAAGCGACTATAAATATTTCGGCGCTCGAAATTCAGAATGAGCCATGTTCAGAAGGGCTAAAATTCCGAACGTGCAATGCTTTGAACGACAATTTTACGAACGGTCGCGGTGCAGAATAAATCATTAAAATTTCAAATCGCATTGTTGCGTACAATAGCCAATAGCTACCAGTCGCCGCGGTTTTCAACATTTCCCGACTTTCGAGCTTTCGCACGCGTAAATTATCTAAGTTAGATATATGCCGTCACTGACTTTTTTATAGAAAATTCAATTCTCTACAACTTTGTTTATGTGAACTTTTAGTCTATATAGCTTTGTTTACCCAGCATTTGGACAGAAAAAAATCAACCGATAAGAAAATCGATGCATTCTTACCTTCCCGTCAAAACGCTGGTTAAACAACGGTATATAGACCAAAAGTTTACATCAACAATATTGCAGAGAATTGAATTTTCTATGAAAAAGTCAGTGTCGGCATATATCTACACTACCGTCGGATATTATCAGGACACTAGCGAGGGGTGCTCGCAGAAATAACTTGTCTTTGAACGTCGATAACTTCGCGACAAATAAAGATAGAAACTTTTTTGAAGCACCGTTAGAAAGGTCATGAATATTTGAATCCATTGATATTTTTAAAATAATATTTCAATCATTGAGCACTGAAATAGCGTGTAAAAAAGATTGGAAAGAACATCGAATTTTTCCGAAATTTTCTATCTCGACTTCAAGTCACGGCCAAAGTTAGGAAAAAAATTTCAGAAGGTTGAAACTTTTTATGCATGAACTTTGAAACCTTACCTGCAATTCGAGCTCAAGAAGTATAAAAAATCTCAGGGGGTTCCTGAGATATCATAAAAATTGTGCAGGCGTGCGCGAGACAAGCGCAGGTCATCGATTGCACGATTCGACGGTCTCGCTCGCTTGTTTTCTCAGGGGAGCAGGACCGAAACGGATCGTGAGTACAACGGGCGCTTGTATGATTATAGCGCTTGCATTATTTATAGCAGTTCAATTTCTTTGAAGCATTGAAATAATTATTTCTTCTATATCGGTGCAGGTCATACTAAATTTGTAAAAATGCATCTATGTATATTGAAATATAAAAATATGCTCCTGAAAGGATACCCCGTACAAGCGCTCGTTGCACTCAAGATCCGTTTCGGTCCTGCTCCCCCGAGAAAACAAGCGAGTGAGACCGTTGACTTGTGCAATCGATAGCCCGCGGTCGACTTACGCACGCTTGTACAAATTTTATAATATCTTAAGAACCCCCGAAGATTTTTCATACTTCTTGGGCTCGAATGCAGGTAAGGTTTCAGAGACCATGCGTAAAAAGTTTCAAACTTCTAAAAATTTTTTCCTAACTTTGGCCATGGCTTGAAGTCGAGATAGAAAATTTGGGAAAAATCCGATTTTTTTCAATCTTTTTTACACGCTATCTCAGTGCTCAGTAATTGAAATATCATTGAGAAAAATATCAATGGATTCAAATATTCATGACCTTTCTAGCAGCGCTTCAAAAAAGTCTCTAACTTCATTCGTCGCGAAGTTATCGACATTCAAACACAGAAGTTATTTCTGCGAGCACTCCTTGCTAGTGTCCTGATAATATCCGACGGTAGTGTATATGTGATAATTTACGCTAATTTTTTAATTAGCAATAATTTAAAGAAATAAAAAACAGCCGCGGTTTTAAACATTTCCTGACTTTTGAGCTTACCCACACGTAAATTATCACAGATGGATATATGCCGTCACTGACTTTTTATAAGAAATTCAATTCTCCACAACATTGTTTATGTGAACTTCTGGTCATACAGCGTTGTTTAACCAGCGTTTCGACCGGAAGGTAAAAATGCATCGATTTTCTTATCGTTTCATTTTTTTCTGTCCAAACGCTGGATAAACAACGCTTTATAGACCAAATATTTGAATAAACAATGTTGTAAAAAATTTAATTTCCTATGAAAAAGTCAGCGACGGCATATATCTAAGTTCGATGACTTACGCGTGGGGAAAGCTCGAAAGTCGGGAAACGTTGAAAACCGCGGCGACTCTTAGGCGTTCGGAATTTTGTACGGAGGTTACAATGCGATTCGAAATTTTGACGATTCCATTCTGCGCTGCGACCGTTCGTAACATTGTCGTTCGAAGCATTGCGCATTCAGAGTTTCGGCCCTCCTGAACATTGCTCATTCCAATTTCGAGCCCGATCCCGAAAATCGCCAGGATTGAATATCTTGAGAATTACATCATTAATTAAAAAAAACATAGGGTTAGAGAAAATAATATAACGGATGTTTTTTCAATTCAAATTACAGTTTATCGACCCGTTGATTATTCTCAATAATCTTATTTTTCATCACTTTCCACGTCTACCGCACCCTCAGGTATATTACTGAAAAAATAAGTTCGTGTTTTAAATAATGTTCGCTGATCTCGCGTGATTATCACGGAAGAACTGTCATAGTGTGAACTTATTTCAATGAAAAACAAACTTGGCGATGATTCTTTTGCGAAATTTCAAGCGAGCATTGCAAGGCCAGGGCCTTCAAAAACAAAATAGGTATACATGTGAAATCCGTTTCGGCGGACGCGATACCGTTGTCGGATACAATTCGCTGTCCCAATCCTATTTCTATCGCATTATCCGAAGCAACCGTGTTTTTTGCACGCACAAACCTTGGGCACCCATACTTTCGTCAACTGTCTGGACGGGACGACGGTACAACTATGCTGGGCGCGAATACATCGACAACCGTCAACTCTACTTGTCCGTGTTTCCCGCGCCACGCCCCTTCGTTCCGTCGCCGATCCTGTTCGAGTCAAGACGATCTCTCCGTCTCCCTCGCTCCGCAGCGAGCGCCGGTAGCGCTGTCTCTCTTGCACTCTCAGTGACATACATTATGAAACGCTTGAATATCGCTGTAGGAGAACGAAAGCCATCGTAACGCGGCAACAGAGGGTTGTCGAGGGTTGTCGAGAGTCTCGCCTGCCACCCGTTACAAGCTGAGGTGACTTCATAGCGCGACGATTTCGTCGCATTTGCCAAACATTCCCCCTAGACGGTGCACGCCGAAGGTGGGCACGACGCTCGCCGAGGGTGAGCGACGGCGACAGACCTCAGTGGAGATCTCTCTACTAATCTCTGCTTTCGGGTATACAGCCTGTAAGCGAGCCGCCTGTTAGGTGCGGACACCTCGCCGGCCTCAGGCGCTCAGCTTTCGGTGATGCCGTGGTGAATTATACGGGATGGTACCAGTGTAGGGCGTGCGAACCACGACTATAGCTGTGTAACGGATCTCGATACGCGGTTCGCGGACGCGCCGCGGGAACAGCGCCGGCTGTAGCTGAGCGCGCGTAAATTCAATTCATTTAATACCTAGAGATCAATTTATCATAAAGGCGTGCTGACTACACTTTAACCTTTTTATAAAGCATGTAAATTTGAATAAATAAATGCTAGAATAATGTGTCTATGTAAGTTACGTATTTTTCCAGGCACGTAGAGTAAAATAGTTACACATGTATATAAACTACCACGATGCTGTACACGTGCAGTTTGTTCCAAGAAAACACATTTCGCCTTAGAATTTATGATCGTACTCTCGACTGGTTTATTATTTCATTGTTACGTATAGTTAAGCTTAAATTCAAAAGACCATACAATAAAACTCGAAACAAACCAGAGCTCTCTTCCAGACGCTCCACTAAACAAAGAGAACCCCTTAAGGGAAGAATCTATTCAAGTAAACTCTCGAGAAAGTCGACCGGTGACACGTTGTCGCCAGGCACACTCGACGTGAATTTTCATGAATTGCAAGTAACTGCTGAAACCGGACCCCACGTGCCCGACACGTTGGCGCCGAGACCAAGCGCGTTTCAAGCGGGTGGTCCCCGCGTGCACGCGGGGGTGGCACGACGCGCGGGCTAGGGGTTGATTGGCTTATTCGGGGACTTAGGGGCGTGACCTCCGCCATCAGCGGGTCCGCGGATAGAAAAGTCAGAGAGTCGATCATCACTTCTTTTGCGACAGTCTTACGCGACAGTTCAAAATACCAGAAGAGATCTTCAATCTCACAATATTTGTATTTGTAAAACTTTTCATTTTTTTTAAAGACGTTGTTCAGTTCATAATAAATTAACACTACAAAATATTAGATTACGCATTTTAATTATTTCAAACGAACTTCATTCCCCAAGGTGAGCTTCGCTCTTCGTAGCGCAACGAACCCCATTTAATTACCTTTTTACGTAAAATCTTTAAAATTCAAATTCAAATTCGCCGCGCTTTTCTGACGAAAGCGTTACATAATAAATTTTGGTGACAGCGGTGGGATAGCGCTAACTTGTCGCGAGTGAAGTTTGTTTAAATTTTGATAAAGTCATTATTCAAAAGTAACATTCGAACGCGTTGAATTTAAATTCGTTGAACTGTGCGCGTGAAAGGACTTTTAACCCAATAAAATTCGGACTCTCCTAAATCAATTTGAACACAAGTGCGGTATTTCGAGGCTCGCGTTACTACCTGTTTGGGTGGACTGAGTAGCTCTATACAGTGGTTCTGCGGCCGAGAGAGAAACACGTGTGTTCTACTCAGTGGAGCGTTGAATTTTCATCATCGCCGTAGCCTTTCCTTGCGGGGTTTCCCCCGTGGTTTACCCAAAAGGACGGAGGGTAGGAATTAAATCTACCGAGGCTAAAACGGTGTAGGGGCCACGGGAATTCTTAAAAGGCACCCCTTGCTCACCGTAGGCGCAACGAGGAACGTGGACGACACCTGACGAGGACATCCATCCGCTTTCGAGGACGACGAATACCGATACGACCAAGGACCATACCAGCGGGAAGCAGAGCGTTTACCATCGGAGGACGACAACGATACCGAAGAGGCTCAATAAAATTTTAGTGCTAAATCATTGCTGTGAAAAATACGTGTGAAAGGACTCTATGGACTGTCAGTGAAATAAAAAAAAATCTTTAATTACATACAATCAGCCTTACTCCCAGATCTTCAAATTGGTAAGTCAGCCGCCTTGACCTTGTAAGAAAAAATTGATCTCTAGTTTGCCGATCGAATATCGAGATAAATTTTTAGTAAAAGGGGTATACTAGCGGAATAAAACGCGATAACGTAGTCATGGAAAAAATAGGCACCGGGCCTGAATCCATTGTCGTCGATCGGGAAATTATCGTTACGGAAACTCCTACGATGGAGCAAAACTTGGATCGAAACGATTCGACCAACGCAACCGGCGAATTATCTAGAGACCGTTTAAACGATGTAGGGCAAACATCTGATATTTCACCTGTCGAAGCTTCAAGTAATCGAATATTAAGCGAAATGCATAATTATGCTCGGGTCTCGGAAACTGCATCGCGATCGGTAATAACTCGTCCAAACGCTTCAGACGGGGAATTGAACGGTCTTCGTACCGGTGCTACGCTCCTTTCTCGCACGCGAGAACTCACATCCTATGTCTCGTTTAGAGCCGCTCTCGAATTTGTCCCCAAAACATTCGATGGGTATAATATACCCGTTTCTAAATTTATCCGTGGCTGTTTGTTTGCCCACGACTCAATAGATCCACGCGAACGGGACCATCTTTTTTGGATGATAAGAACCCGTATAGTCGAAACCGCTGAAAATTCGTTGCAGTATCGCGATATTACCACTTTAGAAGACCTTTTGCAGCATCTTAAAAGAACTTTTACCGAGCACCGAAATATAAGCCATTTAAATTCAATGCTTGCTACTGTTGCCCAACGAACCAATGAATCTACAATAGATTACGGCGTTCGGGTAAACGAAATTTTAAAGAAAATTATCGAAGCAATAGAAGACAAGAATTCCCCCTCCGTAGCGTTTGGCATGATCGTCTCTGCTCGCGACACAGCATGTGAGAACTATGTAATGGGATTAAAGCGGGAATTGGCCCTCCGGGTACGCGTCGAAAGACCCAAAACTTTGCAGGACGCGATGAACGTAGCTCGTACAGCTGAATGGGAGTTGGAGCGCGAGAACGGGCTCAACCGTGGAAATGATCGTAATTCGCGAAATAACGAGAACGATAGCGGTAATTATACGGAATACGTGAGAAAAGGAGGGTTTTCGAGGAATCCCTCCTACGATCGTTTTGTGCCATACCGCGGCAATGCACGCGCACGGGTAGTCCGAACGGGTCGGGACCAGTGGGCTTACTAAGGAAGTGAAACCGCTCGAGGTCGAGGTCGTGGAAGGGTGCACTTCCACAGGAGCGAGCGAGACAGCCGGGGAGAAGGGTCTCGGCCCGCCGGGGCATCGAGCGCGTGCGACAATTGTGGGGAGTTCGGCCACCACGAGCGTGGATGTCTCCGGCCTGCAAAGGTCCGAGCCGTGACCTGCTATACCTGCCAGCAGGTAGGGCACTATGCTCGTGATTGCACGAACCCCCAACGTCATACCGCCTCGATAATCTGCTTTGACTGCGGTGTTAGCGGGCACTTGCGAAAAAATTGTCCGGGTAACCCCAAAAAGGTTACCACCCAACCTTGTAGGTATTGCAAGAAATTCGGCCATGCATATGAAGACTGCCGCCAACGTCTCGCGACCGTCGAAATCAGGCGTCAGGAACAAACGAGTAATTTAAACGAGTAAGCAGTTCGACGGAATGGTGCGACGTCGAGCTCGATAGCAGCAATGCACCAATGCGAAGGGTAATACTAAAATTAAAAACTCGGGGTAAGGAAAATTCGCCAGTCCTGACAATTCAAAGTGAAAACTTAAAGAATAACTCATGGAAATTCATTGTAGATACGGGAGCAGAACTGAATTTAATTAAAATTAACGGAGTCCATCCGAATGCTATCATTAATCATCAGATCAAGTATCACATTTTTGGTATAAGTAAGCAAAAGATACAAACTTTGGGAGAGGTGATATTGAAAATAAAAAATCGAGATTATCATTTTCAAATTTTTTCGAGCAATTTTCCAATCAAAGAGGGTGGTATGCTCGGCATGCCTTTTCTAAAAGACGGTATCATAGACCTGAAAAAAGGGAAATTAATTCACGATCTCGGCGAATTTCCCTTCGATTCGACGCTCCGGAGCGTCACGTTAAAATTGGCCCCGCGAACTAGACAACTCGTGACGTTAGTCGTAGCAAATTCCGACGTAAAAGAAGGGCTCTTGCCACGTGTTTCTACGGGGCCCGGCGTTTACCTCGGCGAATCACTGGTGAGACAAACGGACGGTGTAGTAAAAGTTTTTTGCATCAATACTACGACACGAGACGTCGAAATCGTGCTACCTCCTGTCGAGCTAGAAGAATGCAGCGTCGTAGAACCTTGACCACGAACCATAAAATCGGTAGCCCCGACCGAAGAACCTTCGCGCGCGAACAAAGAACGACTCGAACGTTTGCTGTCCGTCCTGGATATCGCAGATTTAAACAAAGAGGAAAGAACCGAAGTTATAGCTTCATTATCAAAATTCCCTTTTCAATTTCATTTGGACGGCGACCGATTAGGAAACACCCCGGTTTTAAAGCACAAAATAGTTACCACAGACGATAGGCCAGTCAATATAAAAGCGTATCGGTACCCACCTGTACACAGGGATGTCATCTTAGAACAGACAGCGGACCTTTTGAAAAACGGTGCTATTTCACCTTCCGACTCCGCGTACAACTCACCGGTATAGGTCGTGCCCAAGAAAGCCGATTCTAAAGGTAACAAACGTTGGCGCATGGTCATAGATTATCGCGCGCTAAATGAAAAAACGATCGGGGACGCGTACCCACTCCCCAACATTACGGACATTCTCGATGAGTTAGGTGGCGCGAAATATTTGTCGGTGTTAGATCTTGCATCCGGTGTTCGGTAACTCAGGGTAGTTTGCGTTCGGACCATTGGGATCTCGCTAACAGCCGCGTTCGACCAACTCGGGTCAACAGGGATGCCAAACTTCTTGTCGATCAGTTGGACGAGCGTGCGCATGTCAACCAGTCGGTCGCGGTCGTCCCACGAGAGACGATCGGTAGTAGCACGCTGGGACTGGGCCCCGGACCCTTTCTCTAGGACTCTTCGGAGTGACAGTGCAAGCAACTCTTCGGAGTATCAATACAACCGACTCTTCGGAGTGTGGAAAAGCAACTCTTCGGAGTATCAATAGAACCGACTCTTCGGAGTGTGGAAAAGCAGCTCTTCGGAGTATCATCATACAGCTCTTCGGAGTATCATCATACAAACTCAGAACAAAACGCGCGAGATCGCAATGGCACGAGCCAAACGGGCCTTATACGCAACAATACATAATATTTAAATCATCGTGGGTTTTTATGCCGCAAGGCTTTTCCCACAAGAGCCAATAAACATACAAAATTATATGGCTCAAAAACGCGAGTTTTTCATTTCGTAAAAAAAACCTAAATCTCCATCCTTCGTAAAAAATATATATTCAAAACTACGAGGTAACTTCGCATTTGAAGGAGCTTCGACAATACAATTTGGTGTCAGAAGTGGGATACGAAACCCACACCCACAAAGGGGACTGTGAAAAAGTGCATCTTAATAACAAAGGGACGACTCTACGACCAGCCGACCATCGCCTCCGGACTCGCCACCCCCAGTTCGCTGCCTGTGGAAAACCATCATCATCTACAAAAATATAAGTACACTGTTCATTTTCAAATGTATTTTCCTTTCTTGTATCGCATGATTTTCTGGCAACATACTTTTTCTCCATGACTCATAACGTTCGACATAGTCGAATACAGATTTCTGTTCAACGTACACTTTGTGCGAAGAACAAAGCATGCTTTTTCTATATTCTACAATCACGCGTATAAGAAACAAACATAGGCTGCATTTGACCTGAGTGTCTCGGTTTACGAGCGTTGAAGGGTACCCGCTATAGGGGGGGTCCTGGTTTATTTGACTCGAGCCAGGCTTGGTCTCTTAATCTTTCGTCCGTGGACGCACGAGTGCAGGCGCGTCTACGAAAAACACGTGCAAGGCGTAGAGTTGGCTCTTAAGATTTTTCGTCGCGTTAGAATATTCAACGCATACACATCGTGTCTCTTACTCGAAGTGTCGATACGTTTCTGTTTAAAACATCTGTGAAATATTTATCCGGTTGAAATTGAGTCGAAATGGCTAGCCGTGTAAAATTCATTTTCCAAAAACGCGCGACTTTCAAGGCTCACATTACAAAACTCGAAAAAATGAAAATACGCGCCAGGGATTTGCGTGGTCAATTGGTAAAAATGTCGTGCTTTATTAGATACGTGTGCAACGGCACATTTCATCACGGAGGATTTCGTGAGAAAACTGAAATTACCAATACGCGCATGCTCCATCTCGGTGGGAATGATTGACGACGCGAATACAATTTCTAAGGGCACGGTCGAGTGCACATTTTATTCGATACATAATAACTTTAATAAAACTTTAACGTTTCTGATCATCCCGAAAATCGCTGATAATATACCAAATGAAATTTTTCCTCGCGAATCAATTGATATACCGCGGAATGTAAAATTGGCCGATCCGCAATTTCATTTGCCTAAAAAAATCGACGTCCTTATCGGGTCAGGGACGACATTATCATTATTATCGATCGGACAATGTGATCTATCTCGCGACGGGTGCGATCTCTTCTTACAAAAAACTCAGCTCGGTTGGGTCGTTGCCGGCGGGAAAACGAACACCGCGGTCGGACAACGAGTATCGTGTCAATTAATTGAACTAAAAAATCAAATCGAAAAATTCTGGTTGCTCGACGATGCAAGCGCGAGTCAAATAAAATTGTCAGAAAATACGGATTGCGAAACCCATTTCAATCAAAACGTTAGCCGCGATTCGTCGGGACGATACATCGTTCGTCTGCCGTTTCGCAGCACCGATCGAGACCTCGGTGATTCGCGATCAATAGCCTTACGACGATTCGCTGGCTTGCAAAAAAGACTCAACGCGGATCCGATCCTCAGACTAGAATATCATCGCGTTATGAACGAATACATCGAGTTAGGCCACATGTCGATCGTTGTCGACGAATCGGAACCCGGGTATTATCGTCCACATCACGCCGTTATAAAATCGACAAGCGCTACAACAAAAACTCGAGTTGTCTTCGATGCGTCCGCTAAGACAAGCAAGGGAATATCGCTCAACGATACGTTGATGGTCGGCCCGACTATTCAATTAAAATTATTCGAACATCTTTTACGGTTTCGCGGCCATAAATACGTAATCACCGCGGATATCGCGAAAATGTATCGACAAGTTTGGATCCATCCCAGCGACCGTCGTTATCAACGAATTTTCTGGATACAAAATGATAGGGTACGCGTATTCGAATTAAACACGGTAACGTTCGGCGTTTCGTCCGCTCCGTTTCTCGCGATACGAACCATACAGAGACTCGCGAATGATGAGGGCGCGGATTTTCCAAAAGGGGCCGAGGCTTTGACACGTGATTTATACGTCGACGATTTATTATCGGGAGCAGACACTTTTGATGAAATCGTACAAATCCGAGACGAAGTCATCGAAATACTGAAACGCGGCGGATTCGAGATCCGACAATGGGCGTCAAATCACCCGCGAGCTCTGAATAATTTGAACGAAAAAACTGCAAATATCGAATTTCTTACAGACGAAAATCCTGTGCACAAGACACTCGGGGTCTCGTGGAACGCGAAAAATGACGAATTATTATACACGGTAAAACGGATCGAGCCCTCCGAAAGAGTTACGAAACGATATATTTTATCAGAAATCGCTAAAATTTTCGACCCCCTCGGTCTACTCGGTCCGGTCATTCTCGTTTCAAAAGTGCTTATGCAGCAATGCTGGAAGGCAAAAACTACCTGGGACGAATCTGTGCCCAGCGCGTTAGATTCGGCGTGGCGATCGTTCGCGGAGCAATTGTCATTAATTGACAATCGAAAGATTGATCGATATGTTTCGATAAATAACCCAATCGATATTCAAATTCACGGATTTTGCGACGCGAGTAAGGCAGGTTACGGGGCTTGTATATACGTGCGGTCTTGCAACGAAAAGGGCGAAATTCGCGTGAAACTTTTGTGTTCAAAGGGGCGTGTCGCTCCACTAAAAGAGCAAACGATCCCTCGACTCGAACTCTGCGGCGCATTAATACTCGCTCGTCTGTATCACGAAGTCCGTAAGGTAATAACCTTTCGCGTTTGCAAGACAATTTTCTGGTCAGACTCGACAATAGTTTTACAATGGCTAAACAAACATCCTAGCGTTTTAAAAGTATTTGAAGCAAATCGCGTTGCAGAGATCCAAGAGGTCAGTAAAAATGCAGAGTGGCGACATATTCGAACCGATCAAAACCCGGCGGACGCGTTATCGAGAGGTCAGCTCCCTCGAGAATTTTTAAATAACGATTCGTGGTTTCGAGGCCCTGCGTGGCTGGCCCAGCCCGAATCCGTTTGGCCGCGAGTGGCCGTGACGCCTCAAGACGATTTACCGGGAATCAAAAAACTCTTTTGCATGGTCTCGCAATCGCAATCGGAAGAAATTTTTGAAAAATTCTCGTCGTACACACGATTGATTCGCGTCGTCGCGTATTGCCTACGTTTCTTGCGCGATAATAAAGTTAAAGGCGCTTTGACGATCAAGGAAATTAACGAGGCCGAGTACCGCGTTATTCGATTAATACAACAGGCGTACTTTCAAGACGAGATCGATCGTCTTTTGTCCGAAAAAAAGGTGAAATGCGCGAAACTCGGATCTCTGAATCCGCTGGTCGATGAAAGAGGCTTAATTCGCGTCGGGGGTCGCATAAATAAGGCTGATATCTCGCTAGATCAAAGGAATCCAATGCTTCTACCATCGCGACATTACGTAACCGATCTTTTAATTCGACATATGCACGAAAAATTTTATCATACCGGGATTCAATCGACATTATATAATATCCGGCAAAGATTCTGGATATTGGACGGTAGAAATCAAATCCGTAAAATCGTTCAACGTTGCATGAGATGCATCCGGTTTCGAGCCGTACCGGGGGCGTATAAAATGGCTGACTTGCCTAAATCAAGAGTAGATAACGCGCCGGCGTTTTATCACACGGGAGTCGATTATTTCGGTCCTATACTCATCAAAGAGAAAAAACATCGGAATCGCGGTAGCATCAAGGCATACGGCTGCGTATTTATCTGCATGTCAACTAAGGCTATTCATCTCGAGATCGCGAGCGATCTACTAACAGACGCGTTTCTAGCAGCTTTACGACGATTCATAAGTCGTCGGGGTATTCCGGGCCACATCTATTCTGATAACGGGACAAATTTTGTCGGCGCGAATAGTCAACTTCGCGAATTTTACGCATTGAGAGAATCCGAAGAATTTCGTTCACAGCTTTACGAATTTACTTCAACTAGAAAAATCGAATGGCATTTCAATCCACCCCTCTCACCTCATTTCGGAGGGATCTGGGAGGCGGCTGTAAAATCGTGCAAACACCACCTCAAGCGCGTCATGCGCGATCTTTTATTCACGTACGAGGAATTAACCACTTTGGCAATCGAGATCGAAGCCATTCTCAATTCGCGCCCATTGTGCCCTATTTCTACCGATCCAAACGATCCAATCGCTCTAACACCTGCACACTTTCTTGTTGGTAGACCTCTCACTATGCTGCCGGAAAATAATTTTTCACCTGTTCCAGACAACCGATTGTCGTCGTGGCAATTAATAACCAAGACCCGGCAAGAATTTTGGCGCAGATGGCAACTCGAATATCTGAGCGAGTTGCAAAAACGACAAAAATGGATAAATCCAATTGACAACATCAAGCAGGACACAGTGGTCCTATTAATCGACAAAAATCAACCATGTATGCAGTGGCGACTGGGTCGAGTGGTCGAGTTACATCCTGGAGGCGATGGCGTGGTCAGAGTCGTCACCGTCAAAACAACACATGGATTATACAAACGCAACATGAAATCGATTTGCCCCTTGCCCATCAACGTTTGAATTTATTTTCAACTATCAAGCGACATATGATCACTTGATTCATTTCTCATTTCTAATTTTTCAATTTCTCATATAATTTCTCAATTATCAGTTCTCAATCTATACTCGTATAGAATTCAATTTAGTTTAAAAAATTAAAAATGTAAGTTGACAATATTTCTCTGTATAACTTTTCAATTATGTATATCAATAAGTTTATGATTGTTATAATGATCAATTGTAATGATATGTATTACTATTTTGAATAATTTTGCTCGTTACCACTCCCAACGGGGGGGAGGATGTTCGGTAACTCAGGGTTGTTTGCGTTCGGACCATTGTGATCTCGCTAACAGCCGCGTTCGACCAACTCGGGTCAACAGGGATGCCAAACTTCTTGTCGATCAGTTGGACGAGCGTGCGCATGTCAACCAGTCGGTCGCGGTCGTCCCACGAGAGACGATCGGTAGTAGCACGCTGGGACTGGGCCCCGGACCCTTTCTCTAGGACTCTTCGGAGTGACAGTGCAAGCAACTCTTCGGAGTATCAATACAACCGACTCTTCGGAGTGTGGAAAAGCAACTCTTCGGAGTATCAATACAACCGACTCTTCGGAGTGTGGAAAAGCAGCTCTTCGGAGTATCATCATACAGCTCTTCGGAGTATCATTATACAAACTCAGACCAAAACGCGCGAGATCGCAATGGCACGAGCCAAACGGGCCTTATACGCAACAATACATAATATTTAAATCATCGTGGGTTTTTATGCCGCAAGGCTTTTCCCACAAGAGCCAATAAACATACAAAATTATATGGCTCAAAAACGCGAGTTTTTCATTTCGTAAAAAAAACCTAAATCTCCATCCTTCGTAAAAAATATATATCCAAAACTACGAGGTAACTTCGCATTTGAAGGAGCTTCGACAATACATCCGGGTTTCATCAGATAGAAGTCGACCCCGTAGACCGACATAAAACCGCGTTCTCCACCCCTTACGGACACTTTGAATTTAATCGAATGCCATTCGGGTTAAAAAACGCTCTAGCTACCTTCCAGAGACTCATGGATAAGGTTCTTTCGGGTTTGCAAGGAATAGAACTTCTCGTTTACATGGATGATATCGTTGTGTATGCTCGTTCCCTTCATGAACACAAAATAAAACTGGAAAAATTATTCGGCAGACTTAAAACAGCAGGGCTTGTCCTACAGCCCGATAAGTGTAAATTCTTGCGCAAAGACATAGGTTACCTTGGACACACAATCACTGAGAACGGCGTAAAGCCTGACCCCAAGAAAGTCGAAGCAGTCCGTCTGTTTCCTCAACCGAAAGGTCGAAAGAATATAAAACAATTTTTGGGCTTAGCCGGGTACTATCGACGATTTATACCGGGTTTTGCCACTATTGCCAAGCCTTTAACAAAACTTTTAAAGAAGGATATTTCTTTTGCATGGGACGCAGCAGCACATAACGCCTTTCAGAAATTAAAAGATATCCTTTGTGCAGAGCCTCTTTTACAATACCCCGATTTCACGCGCCCATTCGTAGTTACGACCGACGCATCCGACTTTGCGGTGGGAGCCGTCCTTAGCCAGGGCCCTATCGGTAAAGACTTGCCGATCGCTTACGCGTCGCGTACATTGATAGACGCCGAGAATAATTACACGACAACCGAAAAAGAGCTATTAGCAATAGTATTCGCCGTTACGCATTTGAGACCTTATTTATATGGCCGAAAATTCACTCTCGTGACCGACCATCGCTCCCTGACCTGGCTGCACCAGCTGAAGGATCCTACCATAAGCTCTAGACTCGCACGATGGAAAATAAAATTACAAGAGTATGAACATGAAATTCAATTTAAACCTGGTAAAGTAAACGCGAATGCAGACGCCCTCTCTCGAAATCCAGTACCCCAACTAACCTCCCCTCCTGATGCAAATTGTGGCCGCCAGGTTCCGAGTGTGCATACTCGTCTACCTGACGACGATAATCTCGCGGAAAGAGTTCACCTTTACCACGAATATCCCATAGAGAGAGTTTTCCTCAGCAGACTAGATGAAACTGATACAGGCTACGAGACGGACGACTGCGGGTCCATCCATGAACTTGACGGAAAAAACGAGCCAAGTACCGAATTGTTACAAGACGAAAGTAATAGAGATATTGTTGAATTAGCGGTCGACGTGGGGCGGGAGTGCAATCCTGCCGTCCCCACGTCGCCGGGCCATAAACGCGTGCAGGGGCTCACTACCACTCACGAGGCCGGAGAGAAAGATATTGTTGAATTAGCGGTCGACGTGGGGCGGGAGTGCAATGCTGCCGTCCCCGCGTCGCCGGGCCATAAACGCGTGCAGGGGCTCACTACCACTCACGAGGCCGGAGAGAGAGATATTGTTGAATTAGCGGTCGACGTGGGGCGGGAGTGCAATCCTGCCGTCCCCGCGTCGCCGCGCCATAAACGCGTGCAGGGGCTCACTACCACTCACGAGGCCGGAGAGAGAGATATTGTTGAATTAGCGGTCGACGTGAGGCGGGAGTGCAATCCTGCCGTCCCCGCGTCGCCGGGCCATAACGCGTGCAAGGGCTCACTACCACTCACGAGGCCGTAGTTGAAGATGAAATGACAAAAGAAAAAAAGGATACGAGAACTAGAGAGAGTTGCTCGGTTGAACTGAATTGGGAAACAGGTTCTGATGATAGTGAAGAATTAAGCGAAGACGAACAGCTTACAATTACTGGAATGACGGTACCGATGAACAATAGACGAATTAACAAAGTCGATGGACCCCGCCCAAGTAAACGAGTCTGCTTAGGAAATGGCGAAAATGCAACAGTTTTACCCGCGCAAATAGACGAAAATATGACGAGAAAGACACTATTCCGTACAAGTAGAGATAAATTGTGGATTCGAAAAGATCATCTATTGAATTTCATTTCATGCGATTGTATCCTCACCACGCCCGTCGGGCGGGAATTGCTCGATAATTCAACATTCAATTTAGAGGAATTAAAGATCGAAAATCCAACTTTGGGACAAGTAATATATACAAGGCGAAAAAGACAGCATATTTTCCATTTCTTCATAAAAGAAAAATTCGACGATAAATTTTATTTAAGTAACTTAGAATCAGCCGTAGATACGTTACACGACGCGATGGAAAAAATAAAATTTAACACATTCAGTCTGTCCAGGGAAGGAAACGGGTTCGATAAAACTCCTTGGAACGCGATCGAGAGGGTATTTAAAGCCTATTTTTCCAGTGAAAAGTACGCCATTACTGTATGCACCGGAGAAATAGAAATCCCGATAGAAACGGACCGAACACAAATAATTCGCGAGTGTCACGACTCCGCCGTCGGAGGGCATAAAGGCGAAACAAAAACATACGAAAGAATCCGCGAAAGATTTTTCTGGCCTCGAATAAGAGACGATATTCACAATTACATTAGATCCTGTGACTCATGCCAGAAAAAGAAATTAGTCCGCGAAAAAACGAAACAGCCAATGCTAATTACAGATACACCGACCAGGGTTTTTGAAAAAATTCAAATAGATATCGTAGGCCCGCTACCTGTGACTGACGTCAGAAATCGATACATACTCACCTGGCAAGATTGTCTTAGCAAATATTCAGGCGCGATTCCCCTGACCAACATCGAAGCTCCCACCATAGCACTCGCCATCGCGGATAACTTCATTTGCTACTACGGTTGTCCTGAATCGATACAAACGGATCAAGGAAGTCAATTCCTTAGCAACATCATGACAAATTTTGCAAAAATATTTAAAATCCGACAATACAAGTCAACTGCTTTCCGCCCTCAGTCACTCGGAGCACTTGAACGAAGCCATCACACGTTTATCGAATATCTCCGCCACTATTGCGAAAAAACGAACTGGGACCTTTGGTTGTCTTATAGTATATTTTCATTTAATACCTCAGTTCACGAATCAACAGGGGTAACGCCGCACGAGGTCATTTTCGGAAGAAAGGCCCGCTTACCCTCCGAATTCGCTCAAGAAAAGGTCCCGCGAACATTCATACAAATTGTTGATGAAACCCTGAATCGGTTGATCGAAACCGAATCGATGGTAGAAGCGCGTCTAGAAGCGGCAAAACGGCGCTGCAAGAAATTTTATGATCGAAAACTGAATGAGCGAAATTTCAAAGTAGGCCAAAGCGTATACCTTCTGAAAGAACCGCGAAACAATAAATTCGAAGACCATTACACCGGGCCGTACACGATAAACAAAATATTCAATGATCTTAACGTCGAGCTGCAAATCGGGCCAAGCGGCACTAAAATTGTTCACGTTAATAAACTCAAACATGCATGTATTAGATTCGAAGATACGTAAAACCCAACGTACGAACTACACCGCGCGTGCAAAAAAAAAAGCCACTTTGTATGAAGCGCCTTTTTGAATAAGGGGGGAAGTGTAACGGATCTCGATACGCGGTTCGCGGACGCGCCGCGGGAACAGCGCCGGCTGTAGCTGAGCGCGCGTAAATTCAATTCATTTAATACCTAGAGATCAATTTATCATAAAGGCGTGCTGACTACACTTTAACCTTTTTATAAAGCATGTAAATTTGAATAAATAAATGCTAGAATAATGTGTCTATGTAAGTTACGTATTTTTCCAGGCACGTAGAGTAAAATAGTTACACATGTATATAAACTACCACGATGCTGTACACGTGCAGTTTGTTCCAAGAAAACACATTTCGCCTTAGAATTTATGATCGTACTCTCGACTGGTTTATTATTTCATTGTTACGTATAGTTAAGCTTAAATTCAAAAGACCATACAATAAAACTCGAAACAAACCAGAGCTCTCTTCCAGACGCTCCACTAAACAAAGAGAACCCCTTAAGGGAAGAATCTATTCAAGTAAACTCTCGAGAAAGTCGACCGGTGACACGTTGTCGCCAGGCACACTCGACGTGAATTTTCATGAATTGCAAGTAACTGCTGAAACCGGACCCCACGTGCCCGACACGTTGGCGCCGAGACCAAGCGCGTTTCAAGCGGGTGGTCCCCGCGTGCACGCGGGGGTGGCACGACGCGCGGGCTAGGGGTTGATTGGCTTATTCGGGGACTTAGGGGCGTGACCTCCGCCATCAGCGGGTCCGCGGATAGAAAAGTCAGAGAGTCGATCATCACTTCTTTTGCGACAGTCTTACGCGACAGTTCAAAATACCAGAAGAGATCTTCAATCTCACAATATTTGTATTTGTAAAACTTTTCATTTTTTTTAAAGACGTTGTTCAGTTCATAATAAATTAACACTACAAAATATTAGATTACGCATTTTAATTATTTCAAACGAACTTCATTCCCCAAGGTGAGCTTCGCTCTTCGTAGCGCAACGAACCCCATTTAATTACCTTTTTACGTAAAATCTTTAAAATTCAAATTCAAATTCGCCGCGCTTTTCTGACGAAAGCGTTACAGCTGACCGACTCGTGCGGCACCTGACGGACCACGTCGGAAACCAGACTGGGAACAAGACAGAGCTCGCCCCATTCTATAGTTCTTGACCAAGAGATATGTAATCGAGGTTGGTTTGTGTTGGATTTAGGCCAAATCCATCAATAAGTTTCGATTTTTAGATATTTTGAATTTTTCCAAAAATTAAATTTGTCGCTATAACTTCTATTAACTTTGACCAATTGAGCTCCAACTTTGAAAAGGATAGAACATCATTCAGCCGTGACGTATATCAAATTTGGCGGAGATCAATTGAATGGTTCGGATTTGACAGGAATTCAGGTTTTTCGATTATAAGCTTCTGCCGATTCAAAAAGTTGCAAGTTGAAACTTGCAATTTGCTTCCTCTGACTTGTAGGTAGTGAACGAAGATTCTTTTATGAGGAAGCCAAAGCAAAAATGATTTCTCATTCTTCCGTTCTCATGAAGGAATTTTCGTTCACTACCTACAATTCAGGGGGAGCAAATTGCAAGTATTCGCGTCGTCGAGAGCCGAAATGTCGAGTCGAATTGTCTTTCCCAACCCGCAGTATTCGTGTCGTCGAGACCTGAGATCTCGAGTCGAGAGGGAAAATTCGACTCACCGGTGGTAATACCAAGAAGAATAGAGACCAGGAGACCGAACTCCTTACAAATTTGGTGGTGGGGGTAGGCCCATACATAGCTGCAGTGGTGGCGCTGCGGTCGAGCTGGGTCCGACCAATGCGGTGCTATCATGCTCACCATTTGCCAAGCTGCCCTCACATTCGTGTACAGCAAACTAACATAACCCTTGTGTGTGACGCGCTGGAATTTTATACGCAAATTGGTTGAAGAAGAAAGCTGTGATCAAAATAAAAGTAATATCAAATTGTACTAAAAAAGCAAGGTTTTGGATAAATAAAAATGTATTATAATAGAATTTGAACAAATGTTCTTCCTTGATATGGAGAGAAAACAGAGTACTGTGAAAGTGTGAAAGTCCATGTAAAAGAAATACATATGTGTTTGTTGCATTTTTGAAACAGTATTCGAGGTCTAATATTTATTATTTTCTTACCAAAAAATGTTATAAAGTGATTTCGTATATAGAAGGTTGATTCGTTCAATTCGATTGAAAAATGCATTCACCTCCGGAACTCCAAACAGTTTTCTCTGACTTAAACCACCGCGGAGATATTCGCTTCCACAATTGAGAATACAGCAGAGTTCGGGCATTTTTCCACCTCATTACTTTTCATAAATCACGGAGAAACAACTATGGCGAATTGTTAGGGGTTATGTTGACGTACCGCAGAGATGAGTTGGGAGATGTCAGAGATGGGTTGGGAGATGTCTGATGGAGGCCTTTTTAGTGGTTACGATGGAAGACCGTGCGAACCTGGTGGCGAAATTCAAAACTCCGAGATACCCGTAGGTGCTGATGATGCTCAACCAAGCAATCTTGGGCGCTCGTCGGACTGCGCTCGCGCGCACGCAGTAGGCGTGTATAAACGCCACCGCCGTAGTGCGGCGAAATTCGAAAGCTGGGGATGCCCGTCAGCGCTGATGCTGCTCAACCAAGCAATCTCGGGCGCTTTTTGTATTGCGCTCGCGCGCACACAGTCATCGTGAATAATCCAACCGGCAAATTACCGACGGAGTCGATCGATATTTGATATAGCTCGCGCGCACGTAAATGCTTGTGGATGACGGCTTTGGTTAGGAGAATTTTTTCGCCGTTTGCGTCTCATTCGCGACAATCCAGTCGCGCCTTTCGCTTACATTGTAGCTATGTTTACCAGGCTCTCTCGCACCACCTCTATCTTCAATTAGCACCTGCTCACTTGCATTCCGTCTTTCTCATCGCATGAGGCCTACTGCATATATGTATATATATATATATATATATATATATATATATATATATATACAGGGTGTTCCGATAACTATTAGGACCTCAGATATCTTCGAAACTACTAGGTTCACAGAACTATTTGCTGGATCAAAGTTGCACAGCACGAAGGGGGCCATCCAATGATACCAAAGTGCCTACTCCCACCCCCACCCCCAGCCCAGGGGGTGGGGCAACTTTAAAATCTTAAATGGGAACCCCTATTTTTTATTGCTTATTCGGATTCCCCATAAAAAAATACGTAACTTTTATTTGAAATTTTTTTTTCGATTCGTGATAGATGGCGCTGTAATCGCGGGTGTTCCGATAACTATTAGGACCTCAGATATCTTCGAAACTACTAGGTTCACAGAACTATTTGCTGAATCAAAGTTGCACAGCACGAAGGGGGCCATCCAATGATACCAAAGTGCCTACTCCCACCCCCACCCCCAGCCCAGGGGGTGGGGCAACTTTAAAATCTTAAATGGGAACCCCTATTTTTTATTGCTTATTCGGATTCCCCATAAAAAAATACGTAACTTTTTTTTGAAATTTTTTTTTAGATTCGTGATAGATGGCGCTGTAATCGCAAAAAATACCCGAAAGTACAGAAAGGCGATAATACTTATAGTTTCGGTGATAAATCAAATTTTGATTTACTGATTTTGATTTACTTTGATTAAACAAGATTTGATTTACCACCTAAACTGTAAGTATTATCGCCTTTCTGTACTTTCGGGTATTTTTTGCGATTACAGCGCCATCTATCACGAATCTAAAAAAAAATTTCAAATAAAAGTTACGTATTTTTTTATGGGGAATCCGAATCTGCAATAAAAAATAGGGGTTCCCATTTAAGATTTTAAAGTTGCCCCACCCCCTGGGCTGGGGGTGGGGGTGGGAGTAGGCACTTTGGTATCATTGGATGGCCCCCTTCGTGCTGTGCAATTTTGATTCAGCGAATAGTTCTGTGAACCTAGTAGTTTCGAAGATATCTGAGGTCCTAGAAGTTATCGGAACACCCGCGATTACAGCGCCATCTATCACGAATCGAAAAAAAAATTTCAAATAAAAGTTACGTATTTTTTTATGGGGAATCCGAATCTGCAATAAAAAATAGGGGTTCCCATTTAAGATTTTAAAGTTGCCCCACCCCCGGGGCTGGGGGTGGGCGTGGGAGTAGGCACTTTGGTATCATTGGATGGCCCCCTTCGTGCTATGCAACTTTGATTCAGCAAATAGTTCTGTGAACCTAGTAGTTTCGAAGATATCTGAGGTCCTAATAGTTATCGGAACACCCTGTATATATATATATATATATATATATATATATATATATATTGTAGCGTGAAAAAAAAAATGCATGCCCCTCGGAAGCTCGTTTTCGCTCCTCTCGACACGACGACGTCGGCAGACCCCTGGTCCATATAAGGAAATCGTATATTTTTCTAATTTATTTTGTTTGTTTCATTTTATTTTCTCGCATTATTGTAATCGTCCCGAGCGGCGAGGCTTTTTCCGAGATGAGAACCCCGGAGTCAAGGACATCGCAACACCGGGCGAAAAGGAGAGTAGCCGGCCGAGGAGTCTTCCGCATGCCGACGTAGCGGGGACCCCCCCCCCCCCCATCAAGGCGCCACGCTGTCCTCCCCGTTTACGGCCCGCGTGAGGAGAGATAACGCGAGCAGAAGTCCCCGAAAAATAGTCACGCGGGGAGGGGTCAGAGTTGGTCGCCTGTCCCCTCCAGAGTCTTAGGGTAACGAGAGTAGGGGTGAGGGAGCACGAGCTACCGGCGATGGGAAGCCTCGAGGCTGTTCCGGATAAGTCGCGGTGTTGAAAGGAGCGAAAAGTAGAGCGAGAAAGAGGAAGATAGAACGAGAAAGAGAAAGATAGAACGAGAAAGAGAAAGATAGAACGAGGAAAAACGATTGATTGAAAGAAGGAAGGAAGGACGAAAAAAGATCATATCGAATTATCCCGGGTCCATTGACAACTTTACCGGTAAGTCTCGTTGCTACAACTGTATCTCGGGACGAACTTGAAATTTTATTTTTATAACTGACATATTAAATTCATATTTAAATTCTTTCTCTTTTCGTTATACCGTCGACGCGACGACGGTGTGGCCACGCGATCGGCCCTTTGATTTTATTTTTCTTCCTTCGTACCAGTGGGTCTGTATGACAAAATTTTCCGGGGCAGTCCATAATAAAATTCGCGTTGATAATTGTTGTGAAAATTATTGTTACCGTCTTGATTGTAACTTCTTTGATTATTTTTTTCGGTAAATAATAAGCTCGTCGGTTCGGTTCTCCGTTGCGTCGGGTTCGCGCGCGCTGTCTTTTTTTTGTTTAATTGTGTTCGTTTCGTGGCCGAACCTCGAGAGGTGATTTTGGCGCGAATTAACAAGACTTATTTAGTCGAGTAAAAATTAACGCGGTCTCGTTGTGCGAACCCATCGTTACGCCGAGATTCCGACCGATTGCGAAATTGCGCGGGGGAACGGAGCGATCCGTGTGAGGGTGGATGAATGTTTCGCGGTTCAATCTTTTATTTTGATAATTTGTTTTTATGTTTTTTTTTTATCGCGGTGGACTGAGCAACCGCACCCGTTGAGAGAGTGAGCCGCGAATTTTATTGTGTAATATTTTTGCTCGCGAGTGTACCGGTGTGAGAGAGAAAGAGCGATTGAGGATCGCCACGTTCGGACCGCGAACGAGTGAGAAAAGCGTGTGAGTGGGTGAGTGTGTGTGTGTTTCGGTGAGTGGATATTTGAACGAACGTAGATTTTCCATACGGATAATTGTATCTTTTTTTTGTTTAATCGAATTCGATCTTCTTTTTTTGTTATATTAAAACGCCTACCGGAAAACGTTATACCGGAGGGAAAATTGAAAATCCGAGAGTAAAGATATTTTTCTTTTCTAATTTGGTTCCAGTTATTTAATTTGGTAAACGTGAAATATTAAAGTGTTTGGCTCTGCACGGCAGATTGATAACCCTGCCCCTCTACCATCAAACAAGGCTGCGGTTGGTCGGGCAACCAGCTTGATTTTCGTGTGTTTTCCCCGGTGCTCATGCACCTGGCGCCCAGGGAAATAAAAGGGGAAGGCACACGAGAATTTTAGCCTTGTACGTGACGAAAAGTCACGTTACAAAATTGGCGCCCAACGTGGGGCCGTAAAGTTTAAAAATTGCCGTGCAGAAAATTTCGATTTTTTTTTGTGCTTTTGAATAAAATTTTTTTCTTTTTTTTTTCTCGAGTTTTCAAAATTCATTTTTTTTTTAAATTTCGGTTATCAATGTTCGTATAAAATTTCTTTCAGTTTATTCGATTTGAAAATCAACGTTCGAGTGTGTTTGTGGGAGAGTGTGGTGGTTCGTGCGCGCGGGGGGAAGTAGGCAGCGACCGTGCCAGCCTCACCGTGCCGCGCGGGCTTGTTCCTCGCAGTGTTTACATTTTTTTTCTTGTGTCCTTTTTTTTTGTTGAGAGTTGTGCTGTCCGTGTTCGCTCGAGAATCCGAGTTTGACGTCGTTTAAGACCCGAATTAAATTATCATTGCGAACGAAATATTCTCGACGAAATATTATTTGGTAGAATATTTCGCCGAAACGTTTGGTCACCTCGCGTGGTGGGGAGTTAGCGGGGATATCGGTGACGGTTGAGGGGCTAAAATTTTTTTTTTCTTTCTTTCCAGTGACAACCATTTAAAAGTTTTTTTTTTCGCATCTCGATTTTTCTTTTGTCTTTCAGTGGAACGTTATAGTCAATTAGTAATATCTCTGTCGGTGTTTTATTTATTTATTTAACTTTTAATTATTGATTGTCCCTCGAAATTTTATTTCATTTACTTGTTCATCTTATTCATTAACAATTAGTTAAATTTTAAAGACTATTACGGATTTTAACTTTCGACATATTATTTTTTTTATCTTGAACGACTGATTCAAAAAAAGAAAATAATAATAAAAAGAATTTTAATTTTTTTTTGTTTTTTTTTGAACTTCAAAATTTTTTTTCTTTTCTCTATTTCAAACACATTTGACCTTTGGATTTTGCTTTTTTTTTCACTTTTTTTTTCTATTTCAACCTCCGACCCAAGTTAAACTTTCGTTTACTTTTTGGAATTCTTTTTTTTTTGTTTTTACATTTTGACAAACGTGATAACGTAACAAAATTTCCATTTGACATTTTGTCTTTTACAAATTGACTATTTTTTTTAAAGATTTGACCTTCACTCTATTTTTTTTATCGAAATCCGACTTTTGTATTTTTGTTTTTTTTTTTGTAACTTCATTCCACTGATAATTTACAGGTTGTCTATATATTCTTTTTTTTTGTTCCCTTCCCGGTTCAATTTCGGGGGAGAATATCGGAACGTCCATCGAATTTGAATACAATTGCGGCTTCCGTAACGTCGTTTCAAAATTTTGACTTTTTTTTTTGGGTTTTTTTGTTTAGTTGTTTTTCTTTGGTTCCCGGCGAATACCTCCCGGAGGTGACTATAGCGTCTGATAAAATTCTCACCGATTGGTCGAGGGTGAAAGCAAATGACTTTTAAAAAAATTTTCCTTGATCATTGATTAATAAATCGAATCGTGATCTCACCAATAGGTCGAGTCACGCAAAAATTTTTGGAGTTTGGGTTGTTTTGGTTGTAATAGGCGGGTTTAATAGTTGAACCAACATTCTCACCGATTGGTCGAGAGTGAACTGTGCAACTTTGGTCTTAATCCCGGATTAATTGTTTGAATCAATAAGATCGAATAACGTTCTCACCAATTGGTCGAGAATAGATTGAATAAAATTTGAAATTTTTCTTGGATCGTTAATTAATCAATCGAGTTATAGCCTCACCAATAGGTCGAGTTACATATAACAGTTTTTTTCTCTTTTTCGTTTTCTTTCTCCCTCACCGATTGGTCGAGAGAAGATTGATTCGGCATACCTTACATTACGATTTTTTTTTTGTGTGTGTTGCGCGATATGTTTTTTTTGTTTAATTTGTTTATTGTTTAGCATTACGTACTTTATTTATTTCATTGTCGTATTGTATTTAATTGGTGAAACGCATTTACTTTACCGATTACTACTGATTTTATTATTGACCACCGTTGTAATCCTTACCTTTATTTTACCATATTTATTGAAAATTATTACATAATTGATTGATGTACGAGATAGTGTGTCAGTTTATTGCGCCAGATTATTGAGCTGCAACGACCACTGAACTTGTTCGAATTATTCGTACTTGTTTCCCGTCATTTCGTTTTGTTTTTTTTGGGATCCTTTTTTTTTACCTCCTACTTCGACGAGGGATAACCTTGTACCAACCTGATAGTCGGTCGGCTCGCGATAATACCAGAATTTAAAAGATATTCGTGATTTTTTTTTATATATTTTTCCCGAAGAAAAAGAAAAGGTAACGTCAACATGGCCCACGAATTGACTTTCAACGAGGTTGCGGCGTTCAACGCCGAACAATTAAAAGCGGAGTTAGTGTCAAGGGGTCTACCGGATGAGGGAGAGTTGAACGCGCTGCGGGAAAGACTTTATGGGTCGATACATTTTTCGGGTCGCGTTGGACAACCTGAGATTACAGGTGCTATAGGTGGTCCCTCAGTCGTACCTTTACCTGAGCAGACCGTTAACCATTTCGAAGACAATGGTGCTAGGGGTAGTGTAAGGGGGGAGCCTTTACCGGACCCTTACATAATTCATCCCCACTGGAGAGAGAGCCACGGCGTAGGGCGGCGGTGCTAACCGCGTACGACATATTACGACGCTGGAACATAAAATTTTCCGGTGCAAAGGGGGAGGAAGTAGAGGTGTTCCTGTCGAGAATTAACGATGGTCGGACTATCGTAGAAGTTTCCGATAATGAGTTATTTAACTGTATTCCACCATTTTTATCGGGAATCGCGTATCATTGGTTTAAGCAGGAGCGTGGCAAGTGGGACACCTGGTCGGCATGTGAAGCCGCTTTTAAATCCCGGTTTGGCGATCCCGATCTACAATTTTTACTTCAAGAAGAGATTCGAGCTAGAGTTCAAGGGCCTGAGGAGTCGGTCGTAGATTATCTAACTTGTATGAAAGGATTGATGGTTCGCGTGGTTCCTCCGATGTCCCTTTCTGACCAACTTGACATGGTACATCGAAATTTACATCCACGTTTGCAGGTCGCAATTTTGCGAACTGAGATCGAGTCGTTGGAGGATTTAGTTAGAGACGGTTCCAGATTGGAGAGGAGTTATCGTGCCGCTGAAACACAAAGGTTACCACCACTTCCGGAGAAGTCGTTGTTCCCGGAGTTTGCGTATAACGGAGCAAGACCGCGCGTGAGTTTTGGGCAGGGAACAACAGTAAATTCACCGCGATACAACTCTTATCCCGGACGTTCGGTACAAGGGGGGGAGAGACAGTATGGTGGTCGCCCTATGTGAAACTTCTTAAATGCAGATCTTATCGGACGTAATCCAGGGGTTGTAAATCGAGACTCGATGGGCCGTTCACATCAGCGTAGTGAACACCCGTCGACAGGGGGTAACACGACCCAACCGGCTAGTCGAACCAACTCAAATAACCCAAATATGCCACCAAATTTGAATAATCGTCCCTTCACACGGAATAATGGGGTTGCAACGACCGGGAATGCCGAGATAAGATGTCGAAATTGTGGGCAACTAGGACACTACGCACGTGGTTGTGCGAAGCCGTTACAGGTCCGTTGTTTCAAGTGTGGTAAGGAAGGGATGACTACCAGAATGCCACACGATTGCCAGGGAAACGCGAGTGGAAGCCACCAGTAGGGACCTTGGAGGCTTCTGGGAAAACATCAGCGTCCCCGGGGAAAAGTTTAAGAGAAGATGTCGTCCATCAGACTCAACGAAAAATTGAAAACCAAGGTCGAGCCCTTCTGGTTCTCTTGCTTAAGGTACGGGAAAGAGCTATACCTACAGTGGTAGACACCGGGGCTACCTCCACTTTTATCGGTCGTGACGGGTTGTTGATTCTAGCCAGATTAGGATTCCGGAGACGTCGGGTCCCGGGTAGGCCATGTACGATAGGTAACGGAGAAGTCGTTGTTAGTACAGAGGTAATCGAATTTGATGCAAAGTTGCGGAGTCATGATGCTAGATTGGTCGCTAGATTCATACCAGAGCTACCGGTTCCCCTTCTTTTGGGCTTGGACTCACTAGAAGCGTTGAGAATCGGGGTAGACGCATCAAGACGTACGCGGTTCTTCAGTGGCGAGGAACGTAGAGAATATGAATTCGAGCGCATCGTAGGACCAGAATATTTGGAGATGTGTACACCACTAGTCGATCTCACGGAGAGCGAGAGTGAACGGCTAGAAGAGTTTTTGGCTGTCGGGCTTCCACGCTTGCGAGAAACCCCGGGACGTACAAATCTCGTGGAACATCGTATAGATGTGGCAGACGCGAAGCCAATAAAACAACGATGGTATCCGTTCACTCCCGTGGTCCGAGAGGCGATGAATTCGGAGGTGGACCGCATGCTCCAAGCAGATGTCATCGAAGAATCCCAGAGCGAGTGGAGTAGTCCCATCGTAATGGTGAAGAAGCCCAATGGTACCTACCGGTTTTGTATAGACTTTCGCAAAGTTAATGCAATTTCAAAGAAAGATGCCTATCCGTTGCCGTACATGTCCCACATTCTAGATTGTCTGAGGTCCGCACGCTACATCACTACACTCGATTTGAGTCAGGCTTTCCATCAGATCCCATTAGAAGAAAGTTCCCGCGAGATCACGGCATTCACTGCCCCACATCGAGGGTTGTTCCATTTCAAACGAATGCCGTACGGACTTACTACCGCCCCTGCGACTTTTCAAAGGTTGCTGGACCGAATAATCGGTCCGGAAATGCAACCTACAGTATTTGCATATCTGGATGATATCGTCATAGCCACAGAAACTTTTGAAGAGCATCTAGTATGGGTGAGACGTGTGTTCGACCGCATAATTTCTGCTGGTCTCTCAATTAACCCTGAAAAATGCGAATTTTGTCGGAATGAGTTGAGATACTTAGGGTTCCTTATAAACAACGACGGATTACAGCCAGATCCCGCGAAAGTCGCTCCAATTGATAAGTATCCGCCTCCTACGACCGTGTCTCTAGTTCGTCGCTTTCTCGGTGCCACCTCATGGTACCGAAGGTTTATCCCGGGTTATGCTAAGCTGGCAGAACCGATCACCAGGCTCACGAAGAAAAAGCAATTATGGGTTTGGGGAACGGAACAACAAGAAGCCTTTAACAAAATAAAGAGATGTCTGACCGAGGCACCGGTATTGGCTCGTCCAGATTTCGCGAAACCTTTCACGTTACATACTGACGCTAGTTTATCGGGGTTGGGGGCCGTGCTCACGCAGGTACCGGATGGGGCCGAGCACCCAATTGCCTACGCAAGCAGGGCGTTGTCAGACGCAGAACGGAATTATGACGTTAGAGAGTTGGAGTGCTTGGCTATCCTGTGGGCAATAGAAAAGTTTAAAGCGTACCTCACCGGCTATCACTTCACAGTCATCACGGACCACGAGAGCCTGAGGTGGCTGTTTACCCAAAAAGAGCCGAAGGGAAGGATAGCCCGGTGGATTTGGACGCTAACTCACTATGACTTCGATATACTCCATAGAAAAGGCGCGTTGAATCACCTCCCGGACGCCTTGTCTCGGATGTACGAAAAGATTCCGGTGGGAAAGTTGGCCGAACAATCACTCGTATCGCCTGAGCTGATGATGGTAACTGGTGATCTCCCTAAGGGAACTGGAGGATCCGGTAAACTACCAGAGGTGGTGGATCCGTGGTACCAGAGTCGGTGGGCGGAGGTACAAGCCAATCCCGGAAAATTTCCGGATTGGAAAATTGTAGAGGATAGGTTGTTCTTGCGTCGACGATTTACCCGAGTAGCCACGGCTGGAGACGAAAGCGAATGGAAGTTGGTAGTACCGTTCCCAGCAAGACCATCGGTGCTTAGGGAGAGTCACGATGAACCTCAGGCCGGTCATTTAGGCGTTGATAAGACGTTTCAACGGATTGTCACGTCCTATTACTGGCCGGGGATGTATCGGATGGTTCGTAGGTACGTAACCAACTGCAGCACCTGTCAGAAGATGAAACCGAGCAACGCAGTACCGTTAGGTCTGATGGGGAGACGGGTGATCGAGGAACCATGGGCTGTAGTAGCCATGGACATCACCGGTCCCTTCCCACCTAGCCGAGCGGGTGCGGTATACATTCTTGTGATCCAAGATTTGTTCACGAAATGGATAGAGTGCGTTCCCTTAAAAACAGCAAACGGAAAAAAGATAAGAGAGGCGTTTGAAGAGACGGTCATTTCCCGGTGGGGGACTCCCGAAGTTATCCTAACAGATAATGGAACGGAGTTCGCCAATAAGAGTCTGGGGGAGATGGCGGCCGAGTTTGGTATCTACCACACCACTACTCCTCCGTATCATCCCCAGGCTAATCCCGTGGAAAGGGTTAACCGGGTCCTGAAAACGATGATTATCTCTTATCTTGAGAATGATCACCGTACCTGGGATGTTCACCTCCCTGAGTTCCGCTTCGCGTATAATACAGCTTATCACTCGGCTACCGGTGCGAGTCCCGCGTACCTGAATTTCGGAAGAGTACCTAAACCACACCATTTTTTTCGTAGAGTACCGGGGGAGAAAGAGGTCATCCCGCAAGATCCCACCCAATGGTCACAGAGAATAAAGGGATTAGAACAATTACGGGAGAGAGTCCAACACGATCTCGAAGAGGCTTATCAACGCCAATCCCGGGGTTTTAATCAGCGCCGTTCACCCAAACAATTTAAAGTCGGAGACCTAGTTTTAAAACGTTTACGTATCTTGTCAAACGCGTCCCAATTTATAGCAGCGAAGTTAGCGCCAAGGTTTCAGGGGCCATATACGATTTCCCGCGTATTATCTCCGGTGGTCTACGAGCTGGCCGACGAGTCTGGAAATATTATCAAAAAGGTTGCGATTGACGATCTAAAACCCTACCGGTCGTCTACTTCGGTTCCAGGAGAATGTCAGGCAGTATCGGACGAGTGAGTGGAGGGGAGGAGACTCCCATTATACCGGAAGAGTGCGTGGTGTCAAAGCCCGAGGCTACGTGGCGCCGCATGGTCGAAAAAGACCGGCGAATCCGAGCGGCGGAGGCCCGGATTAAGAGGGAAAAAGATCTCATCTACCGCCTATGTTGCGGCGATTTGTCGAGTGGTACGGAAGACAAGGGGGTCCAGACGGATCCGCCCTCAACTCCTCCGTATATCGACGCTTCGACGAACACGATCCCGGAGGAGACTCCCATTATACCGGAGGAGACGCAGGTGGAGCCGCCACAGCGGACACCAGTAGTGTCCCGGCCTCGTCCCATTCAAGGGGGGTGTTATAACTGTAAGAGACCGGGGCACTACTACAGCGAGTGTCCCCAGCCCAGGGCTCGAGAAGGCTTCTGCTTTAATTGCGGAAAAAGCCGAGTGAGTTTGCGGACGTGCCCGAATTGTCGGGATTTTTGGGCTAGCTCGGAGGGGAAGAGGATGCGGGACCTCAAGAAGAGACAGGGGGACGAAAAGAAGTTCGATTGAAGAAGGAAAGAAGGAAGAAAGAAAAGAAAAACAAGAGAGAGTAAACTAAAATAAAAGAAAAAGAGTTAAAAGAAAGAGAAAAAGAAAAAGAAAAGAAAAAAAAAGAGAGTCCCTTGGGTGTGGGTGAAAATGGAAGAAGGGCGAGAATAAGGTGGAAGGAATAAAAGACCGGGGCGCCCACAAGTCCCGGAAAACGAATTTAATGTATGGGACTATAAAGTTTTTTTTTCTCCCTTTTACCTCTCGCTCCCTATCCCTGATTATCATTCTAGGTTCATCTCGACGCGCATGATTCTCGGTTCTGTTTTTTTTTGTTTTTTGTTTGTTTGTTGTTCTTTTGCTATTGTACGTCTGGAGTTATTGTCCGTCGAGGGGATTGGTTTGGTCCGGAAGCATGAGGAGATCTTGGAACCGGAGGTCGATGGTCCGGAAAACGCCGCGATAAGGGTGGCGACAATTAAGACGGTAATAACCCCGTCGTGATATCGATAATCTCTTATAAATATTTTTTCGCTATATTTTTTTTTATTTGGTCAATTTATTTCCTGAAAGACCAGTGGCCGCGCCGTTGTCGTCGTGGTCGTGAGTCCCGAGATGGGGTTGGTGAGGCGAGGCTTGCTCGAGCCGGGGCGGTCGAGTCTAAGGGAGGGAGCTTTGTAGCGTGAAAAAAAAAATGCATGCCCCTCGGAAGCTCGTTTTCGCTCCTCTCGACACGACGACGTCGGCAGACCCCTGGTCCATATAAGGAAATCGTATATTTTTCTAATTTATTTTGTTTGTTTCATTTTATTTTCTCGCATTATTGTAATCGTCCCGAGCGGCGAGGCTTTTTCCGAGATGAGAACCCCGGAGTCAAGGACATCGCAACACCGGGCGAAAAGGAGAGTAGCCGGCCGAGGAGTCTTCCGCATGCCGACGTAGCGGGGACCCCCCCCCCCCCCCCCCATCAAGGCGCCACGCTGTCCTCCCCGTTTACGGCCCGCGTGAGGAGAGATAACGCGAGCAGAAGTCCCCGAAAAATAGTCACGCGGGGAGGGGTCAGAGTTGGTCGCCTGTCCCCTCCAGAGTCTTAGGGTAACGAGAGTAGGGGTGAGGGAGCACGAGCTACCGGCGATGGGAAGCCTCGAGGCTGTTCCGGATAAGTCGCGGTGTTGAAAGGAGCGAAAAGTAGAGCGAGAAAGAGGAAGATAGAACGAGAAAGAGAAAGATAGAACGAGAAAGAGAAAGATAGAACGAGGAAAAACGATTGATTGAAAGAAGGAAGGAAGGACGAAAAAAGATCATATCGAATTATCCCGGGTCCATTGACAACTTTACCGGTAAGTCTCGTTGCTACAACTGTATCTCGGGACGAACTTGAAATTTTATTTTTATAACTGACATATTAAATTCATATTTAAATTCTTTCTCTTTTCGTTATACCGTCGACGCGACGACGGTGTGGCCACGCGATCGGCCCTTTGATTTTATTTTTCTTCCTTCGTACCAGTGGGTCTGTGTGACAAAATTTTCCGGGGCAGTCCATAATAAAATTCGCGTTGATAATTGTTGTGAAAATTATTGTTACCGTCTTGATTGTAACTTCTTTGATTATTTTTTTCGGTAAATAATAAGCTCGTCGGTTCGGTTCTCCGTTGCGTCGGGTTCGCGCGCGCTGTCTTTTTTTTGTTTAATTGTGTTCGTTTCGTGGCCGAACCTCGAGAGGTGATTTTGGCGCGAATTAACAAGACTTATTTAGTCGAGTAAAAATTAACGCGGTCTCGTTGTGCGAACCCATCGTTACGCCGAGATTCCGACCGATTGCGAAATTGCGCGGGGGAACGGGGCGATCCGTGTGAGGGTGGATGAATGTTTCGCGGTTCAACATCTTTTATTTTGATAATTTGTTTTTATGTTTTTTTTTATCGCGGTGGACTGAGCAACCGCACCCGTTGAGAGAGTGAGCCGCGAATTTTATTGTGTAATATTTTTGCTCGCGAGTGTACCGGTGTGAGAGAGAAAGAGCGATTGAGGATCGCCACGTTCGGACCGCGAACGAGTGAGAAAAGCGAGGGGTGAGTGTGTGTGTGTTTCGGTGAGTGGATATTTGAACGAACGTAGATTTTCCATACGGATAATTGTATCTTTTTTTTGTTTAATCGAATTCGATCTTCTTTTTTTTGTTATATTAAAACGCCTACCGGAAAACGTTATACCGGAGGGAAAATTGAAAATCCGAGAGTAAAGATATTTTTCTTTTCTAATTTGGTTCCAGTTATTTAATTTGGTAAACGTGAAATATTAAAGTGTTTGGCTCTGCACGGCAGATTGATAACCCTGCCCCTCTACCATCAAACAAGGCTGCGGTTGGTCGGGCAACCAGCTTGATTTTCGTGTGTTTTCCCCGGTGCTCATGCACCTGGCGCCCAGGGAAATAAAAGGGGAAGGCACACGAGAATTTTAGCCTTGTACGTGACGAAAAGTCACGTTACAATATATATATATATATATATATATATAGATATCTTCTTTATTACGACCGTTCAGGACATTGTCAGTCGGAGCATTGCATTTTCGGAATTTCATACTGTAGAAACACTAAACGTTTGGAACTTTAATCCACACCCGAACTTTTCATGTCATCATCTTTAAAATGTGTGATAATTGCATTTGAATTGTGTGGATATAAAATTTATTTTATTTCAGCCATTTAGTAATATTTAGCAGAAAATGCCAAAAACTATCATTTTATAAATCATTTCTCTTCTGGGTCATCAACCCACCTTCTCCCTACGTCCCTAAATTAAACTTTATCTCAATAGTAATGGAAATAAGAGAACGGAAGAGTTGAGAAATACAGACAGATAAATCGAGAGACGGTCAGACCGCAACCATTAGGGTTCCTAGCCGGCTACGAAACCCTAAAAATCAACTAATACTACAGTTCGTTGAAATAGTTATCCGGAACCGTACAAATCACTTATAGCGTTGTGCTCACTTGTTGTTTTGTTGTGTGGCTGTTCTCGGCCACAGCCAGAAAGCGACCGGTGTAATAGGTGATTTCTCTCTCATTCTATTTATCTTCAAACGATCGGTTCTGTCACAATTAAAGTTAGTTCGTACGAACATAATGAAACCTCAAGAAAACACATTCGGCGAAATCGTGCAGATCGGTATTTATTGTGTGTTTTGTGTCCGATGTCCCCTCAGAGCACTGTGTACAAACAGATACAATTTCACAAAAATAAGCGCAAAATATGATCAAGGCATTGGATTAGAAAATAATGTAAGCTTAAAGAAAAAGTAATTTCTCATTCCTGATCCGTCCGATCTTTAAAAGTCATATGTTTCTATTGGCTTCAAATTCACAGTGTTTTTTCGTCCATACAATTCAAAGTTCCCCATCAATTTTCAGACCTCTACGACTATCCATTCTCAAGCTACACGGTATGAAATGTTCCAAAACATCCATTTTTTACGTTTGCACCGATAGGGTTGGGGTCGAAACCCAGAACGAGCAATGTTTAGAAAGGGCAAAAACCCGAACGCGCAATGCTTCGAATGAAAATGTTCAGAAAGGGCAAAACTTCGAATGAGATTGTAGCGAACGTATTATATGCCGAACGCCTACCAGTCGGCGCGGTTTTCAACATTTCCCGACTTTCGAGCTTTCCCACACGTAAACTATCAAGGTTAGATATATGCCGTCGCAGACTTTTTTATAGGAAATTAAATTCTCTACAACATTGTTTATGTGAACTTTTGGTCTATATAGCGTTGTTTATCCAGCGTTTAGACAGAAACAAAATAAAACGATAAAAAAATCGATGCATTTTTACCTTCCCGTCAAAACGCTGGTTAAACAACGCTATATAGACCAAAAGTTCACATAAACAATGTTGTAGAGAATCGAATTTCCTATAAAAAAGTCAGTGACGGCATATATCTAACTGTGATAATTTACGCTAATTTTTAAATTGAAGATAATTTTAAAAAATAAAAATCCGCCGCGGTTTTTGACATTTCCTGACGTTCGAGCTTTCCCATTCGTAAATTATCACAGATAGATATATGCCGTCACTGACTTTTTTATAGGAAATTCAATTCTCTACAACATTGTTTATGTGAACTTTTGGTCTATATAGCGTTGTTTAACCAGCGTTTTGACGGGAAGGTAAAAATGCATCGATTTTTTTATCGTTTTATTTTGTTTCTGTCTAAACGCTGGATAAACAACGCTATATAGACCAAAAGTTCACATAAACAATGTTGTAGAGAATTTAATTTCCTATAAAAAAGTCTGCGACGGCATATATCTAACCTTGATAGTTTACGTGTGGGAAAGCTCGAAAGTCGGGAAATGTTGAAAACCGCGCCGACTGGTAGGCGTTCGGCATATAATACGTTCGCTACAATCTCATTCGAAGTTTTGCCCTTTCTGAACATTTTCATTCGAAGCATTGCGCGTTCGGGTTTTTGCCCTTTCTAAACATTGCTCGTTCTGGGTTTCGACCCCAACCCCACCGATACCGTCGAGAGGCCGGAACCCTTTTTATGGGGAACAAAATAAACTTTCAAGGGGTTATTTGGAAAGCTCTTGCGCTCTTCCAGAATGTCAAATTTACTTTTTATTGTTTTGAAAAATGTTATAAACAAATCACGAAGTGAAATGTTCATTTAACTTTTTTCGCAATTTGGACCCTTTAAAAAAAATATTTTAAAAGAAAGCTAGGCTTTTTTCGCATCGAAAACATATTTTTCGATCATGGCAACCGAAGAAGTGTGGGAGGTATAAAATATACAGTCCGATCCGCGATAAAGTCGTGCTCCCGTACTCAGAAGTTCGATCCTTCGCCCGTGCACGGACCTCGTGAGCTCCAAAAATATCCGTGTGCATGAACGCACGGATGTTTGGTTTTCCATTTGAGCAGAATCGGTTGGGAAGCTTGGATTTTGTGGTACATTGCATTTTATAAAATCGACTGTGCCCCCAACTTCCGTTACCTTCCACCGATTGAATACTGATTTCCCGCAAGAATGGAATATCATTGAGCCGTGCTGCGTATGAAATTTGACGAAGATCGATCGACGATCTCGGCTAACTCAATATATTTGACGAGTCGTGTTGAATCATGTTGACGGAAGTCAGCTGAACGTCAGGTTTATTTGGAACACCTGGAAGACGATTCATAACCGCTTACACAAAGGACGATCATCAGATATTAAGGAATCGCCGCTTTCCAGGCGTAATTGCTCGATCAGTAAGCTCGCAACAATACTAATGAAGCTAAATCACAGATATTATTGTCTCATGTAAAAGCAATATTAAAAATTTCAACGTGATTTTTTAAGTTGACCCGCAACATTTTACAAGGCATAATCGAGTAGCAAAATTGGTCGTGGAAGTCTGCACATTGTTTGGTCTCGATCATCAAAAAGGTGCCAGCTACAGTAACAGACACCGTCAGTAAGTTCGGAGAAGCGTTTCGAAAATTTGCAGTGAACATCACCGAGGTCGCTCCCTGAGGTATCTTATGGCCACATCAAGAATGCACGTTCATCTATATACATATCGATGTGCACTACATATGGTGTTATATAATCATTATCACTGTATGTTTTGCGTCTTCTAGATAGTAGGGCGTTCTCGCTCGCCGAGCCATCAGCGACCGATAAACGATACGTCTCATTTCCACCGGTATCCAATATGGACGGAACTCGAAAAATTGGCAGAAGCAGTATTCCAATATGTTGCGAGATGCCTATGAGATGCTATGCCGGCGCCTTTGTCATTGTCCAGGTAAACGCCGTGAGGCCGTGGCGAATTTCTTGAGGTACCCGATAATGGTTCCGATAACGGTTTGAATAACGGATTCGTCAATGCTATTTCCAAAACTGACAATTTTCAATAATTTATTCAAACAATGGAATCTTATATTTCAGAAACTTCAACTATGCAGACACATCAAGAATCGATCAAATTATATTCCGAGTTTTTAAATAGATAATGACCGAGGGGTTTTTAAATGGCAGGGGGTGAGCTACCGTCTGCGTTTAATTGACCCAGTTAGTCAAAGGTATGGCCACAAATACGTGTGTCAACGGAGGGTCAAGCTTATGAACGATAACAGATGTCTAAAAAACTTATTCGATATTTATTGTTATTTTCGAACTGTACAGCTTTTAACACCTATATTTGTGGCCCGGAGGCAAACCCGAATAAGTCAATTTTTTCGCAAATGAGATCAGACCAGATTCTTGTAGTTTAGATGCTGAACATCCTCTTCAAACACAGAGTTGCCGAAAATTGCCTATATAGGCAGAAATAAACGAGGTGAACGTAATCGAATAAATACACCGTCTTTCCGTGAAAAAAATATAACAAGACTCATGGTATATTTTCATGCAAGATATCCTGACACTTTTCCGTCGGTAAAAAAAAAATTCGTTATTTGACAATAGTCATCGATTATTATTTATCTCGCATCGGTTGGTTTTGAACAGAACCCAATAAGTCCACTCCCTTTGTGGTAAAATTGATTATTATAGAAGAAATAAACATGATCATCTATATATATGAGGTATTCCACCCCATTTCGAACGGTCAAAAAGTTTTGCACTCCCAAAAAAATTGAAATTTGGTCAAATTATTCAATTATATGAAAAAGAGTAGTGTGAATTTTTTCGAATTTTTTGGATCGCCTTTTTTGACTTTTTCAACATTTCAAAATTTTCTAAATAACGTTATATATTGGAAGCATACGATTAAACAGAAAAATGTTTCAGATAAAAAAGTTGCAGTTTTCCATAAACTTTGTGAAAACATTTTTCTTGGAATTTTTCGAGTTCAAAAAATGACCATTTTCATCAAAAATATACGAAAATAATTTTTTTCGGTCGGAATGTCACCTTCGATCTATCTCAAAAAATTCCTGAAAATACTCTGAAATGTGTAAAATAGACACGTATTTTTTTTGTCATGGCTCGATTAGTTGTTCCAAAGCTATGCCTTGGTTTATTAATAATATTTATTAAAGTTTTTTTAGAAAAATCCATTATTATGGGAAATCATAATCTCCCGAATTGTTTTTCTCAAATTTACAGATGAAAGAACATTTACAATAATAATATTAATGTTTTGGAGCTTATTGGATAATCGATAACGTAGATGGAACTCCATTGAACTCGTTCGAAAGCTACGCTCTATAATCACTCGTTCAAAAAATTCAATGATTAAGTGAATAATTTTCTATCCTAACATCATACTTTTTTATTATTGTTGTGTAAATGAATCACAATGTAAGAACTGGGAAAAAGTGAAGCATAAACAGATCGTTTCAAGTTATTTATTTTTCCAGACTCGGTGAGTTACGAAGTCCGTGGCGAGAGAATATATTTTGCATTGGAGAATCCCATCCGGTCCTGGTATAATGCAATGGTGTTTTTGGGTCTTCGGTACAGCTTTCACTCGCTTAAATCTCGATTCCATCTACGTTATCAATTATCTATGCTCCAATAAGCTTCAAAACATAAATATTATTATTGTAAATGTTCTTTCATCTGTAAATTTGAGAAAAACAATTCGGTAGATTATGATTTTCCATAATAATGGATTTTTTTAAAAAAACTTTAATAAATATTATTAATAAACCAAGGCATAGCTTTGGAACGACTAATCGAGCCATAACAAAAAAATACGTGTCTATTTTACACATTTCAGAGTATTTTCAGGAATTTTTTGAGATAAATCAAAGGTGACATTCCGACCGAAAAAAATTATTTTCGTATATTTTTGATGAAAATGGTCATTTTTTGAACTCGAAAAATTCCAAGTTAAATGTTTTCACAAAGTTTATGGAAAACTGCAACTTTTTTGTCTGAAACATTTTTCTGTTTAATCGTATGCTTTCAATATATAACGTTATTTAGAAAATTTTGAAATGTTGAAAAACTCAAAAAAATGCGATCCAAAAAATTTGAAAAAATTCACACTACTTTTTTTCATATGTTTGGATAATTTGACCAAATTTCAATTTTTTTGGGAGTGCAAAACTTTTTGACCGTTCGAAATGGGGTGGAATACCTCATATATATATACACAATGCACAGCATAAGCCACTGAAGATAAAAAAATTAAATTTAGAAGATATGTTCCTTAGAGAATGTAGAGGTGCATTAAGAAAGGATTTTTCGAAAATCAACCCCTAAGGGGGTGGAATAGGATGTGGACCTTTGTAATCATTCTTACTGTATCTCTAGAACGGCAATAGATATTAGAGTTGGAATTTCGCATGGAGGTTCGAGTAACACAGTAGGTACTCACTCGGAGGGGATTTCAAAATTGAATAACGTGAAGTGGGTGAACAATTTTTTATACGATGGAAGCGATGGGACGGGACGGGACTGGCGACGGGCGAAGCCGCCGGGCAACCACTAGTTATTGATAAAATAAGAGAGGACGTTCTAGGACATCATAGATGTGAAATACTACGAGATAATGGGTCTACGAATTTGAATTGATGTGATTCATATGGAATATTGTGTACAATGTTAGTAGCTCAATCAAAACGGATTTTAAATGATATTATGTTTAAATCGGCTTCAGTTCAACAGTTTGGCTGGGATTCTTCAGCTCTTCGTGACAGCAGTTTCTCTAATTATGTGTAGGCCAGGGAAATCTATTCTATCATTTTTTTCCTTGTGTGTTTCGTCTTTTCCATATTTCTTTCCGATAGTGATGGCGCATCTGGGACCCCGCTGACAGAATCAGGAATATCAGATTTGAATTCCATCTCGATATTATTATTGATATTATCAATGCCATCCAGGTCAGGACCGAGATTCGTTTCTTTCTTAGTAAAGTGGTCTCATATGTCAAATTATAATAAATATCTCCCTCGCCCTGAAAGTGTGTGCGTGCGTGTATAAGATGGAAAGAGAGAAAATTCGGAGGTTAGCGTATTATTTGTTATATATTTATCAAGCGAGTCTAACTTGTTCGTCTTGTTTTGTTATTTATGTGACGCATTTTGGATTTTCCTCGCACCACCATCTACCATCTTCTAAAATTATTATCGGTCTTGGCGAAAACTGATCAAGTCCACGGTTTCGAGCCAAAACCGAATAAGTCCATTAGTGTTTTTTTAACCACAAGATACAGACTATGAATAATACCCAAAAACTAAGCATAACCTGATAACTATTCTTTTTGAAATCGGTTTATTCGCTGTGAGTGACCGTTCGCAACGTAAATACGTTATATCTCAAAACACGTTTTATGGACTTATGCGGTTTTGCCTCGAAGCAACAAATATATTGCTATATTTGGAAAAAAATGGGATCGCTTGTGATCACATTAATATGAGTTTCATGTATGCAGATATGGATTATGACATTATTCGTATAAATGTTAGTGTCCATTGACATGGTTAGTTAATAAATAATTCTGTGATAACTTTGTATGTACTATTCAAATTAAGCGAAATATATTGTAAATAATGACGCTTCAACTTTTTGTATGCATGAAAGTTATCTTCGTGAGTCCGTTATTTCACATACATTCCTGCTGGAGGAGTGACCGGCTTGCTCCCGCTTTATGTACAGTGAAAAAGCTCTATTTACCGTATAGGGGCGATATAAATAGGGGATAACGCTCACTTGCAACAGAGAATCATGAGTTCCAGAATAAAATGTTGATGAAATAACAACCCATCAGAAGAACCATTACGTACTACATCCCTAAATTTCAATTGAATTCAATGCACGTAGCTAAATAGAAGAAGTGACAAACATTGAATTTTTTAAAAAAATTAATAATCGATACCAAAAACGCGAAATTGATCACATTTATTTTAGTCATGTAGAGATATAATATATAAAGGATATTAGTATCAATGAAGAAAAGAAAATTATTTACTTATAAATTTTCACTTTTAGTTATTGTCGTATAGAGATACAGAGACAAGAGACCTAATTCTCAACAGTCAATGAAAAAAAAAAAAAAAAAAAAAAAAATTTAAATTCAAATTTTTTTTTTTTTTTTTCAAAAAATTATTCATTTATAAATTTTCACTTTTAGTTATTGTCGTATAGAGATACAGAGACAAGAGACCTAATTCTTAACAGTCAATGAAAAAAAAAAAAAAAAAAAAAATAATAAAAATAAAAATTCAAAGAAATTCAAAATTAATTTTTTTTTTCTCCAAAAAAATTATTTATTTATAAATGTTCACTTTTAGTTATTGTCGTATAGAGATACAGAAACAAGAGACCTTATTCTTAACAGTCAATGGAAAAAAAAATTAAATTTTAATTTTTATAAATAAGTTTTTGTTGCAATAATCGACGGGATTCCCACTCAGAGTGGGCATTAATTTATTTTCGAAAGAATTTAGAATGTAAAAGTATCTTAAATACTCGCATCCGAGTGGTTTTCCACTCGTTTGCCGGACAGGTTCGAGTGGCGAACCATTTGTAAACAAAACACTGGCCGAGTGGTTATGTATCTTGTATTTATTTCCGATTTAAATACAAAATTCTTTTTCACTCTGTATTTATTTCCGTTTTAAATACAAAATTCTTTTTCACTCTGTATTTATTTCCGAAATAAATACAACATTTTTTTTCATTCAGTATTTATTTCCAGATTAAATACAAAATTCTTTTTCACTCAGTATTTATTTTCGGAATAAATACAAATTTTTCTCTTCTGGTTTGATACTGTTCGCATGAACGGGCGCACTGCTGCAAGGTTTTATAAGAAAGTTGAGTTGCCCCGATGGCTGGCGAATGTGGGAGATTATCACGGAGGCATTCGTTGAAGAACAATTATTGATCTTTCTCAATATTAGCATTAGCGTTCGCTTATGTTCAGCATGCAACATCTAAATACTCATTCGCCTGCAATGGTTTTTCGGTTTGACGAATTCCCCCGTATTAGTCAATTGGCCTCCTCGTGGCATCTCCCGGCAATGCTTCTGGCAGCTAACAATTGACATAATGAACGCTCTTGATCTTTTATCTTGCTATGTCTGATATTTTTTTTCTGTCCCCGGATTGGCAACGGGCCAGATAATTATCGAAAGAATCCCGAAAAATAAAGATATGAAGGTCCAACTGATTCGAAGGAATGACTCCAAGCTCATAGAGAAAAATGATAAGCTCGGGAAATCACAAGTACAGTGGTCCCATCAGTACCCAGCTTTCTACCTGGATCTCAACATTCCCTTGTTACAGGTATACTCGGACCTCCGTAACTTATTTTTTAAAATTAATTATGAAAGACAAATCCAATGTAAAAATATAAAAAATATTCTATTATTTTTTATTGCTACTTTCTTCTAGTTTTTCTTTTCAAATTAGCGAAAACTTAGGGGGTTACCAACCTAAAAAATACGTAGATTGTATAATTTTCTTTAAGCTTTTCGAAAAAAATAATAGAAAAATTCCCGAAATGTTGGCCACGGCCAAAAATCAGTTCTTTGAGTTTGAAATTCGATCCGGCTCCATTTTACGTCGAAAATAGCTTTTTTATTTGTTTTTCTCCTTCACTAGGTATGGGAAAAAAAGATAACGATGGGAATAACAAAATTCCATAATTGACAACTGCCAGGATAATTGGCAACAAAGTCCGAAAAAATTTGGGGAATACTTTTTCAACGTGTACTTCAGGCTGTCAATTTCATAAAGATCCGAAACAGGGAAGCCCAAAGTTGTCCAATAGTTACAGATTTTGCTCAAATACATTCATCAAAACGATTGAAGGAATAGAACATTTCTACATTTTGTACGTGATGTTTGTGTGGCTGTAACTTTGCAAAAAATTGTCGTATTGACATGAATTAAAAAGCATTTTGAAACTAGACATGTCAAGCTTCAAAATGCTTTTCAAGTCATCTCAATACAACCATTTTTTGCAAAGTTAGAGCCACACAAAAATCACGTAAAAAAATGGAAGAATGTTCTGTTCCTTCAATTGTTTTAATGAGTGTATATTATTTGGTTATCAAAATCTTCCATTTGAATAGTTCAAAAGTTCTTTCATTTAAATAGCTCTTCAATTTCAATTACATATTAAAAATGTATCTGGCTAAACCTGAGGCCAATCGAACTATTTTAAGGTTTCTCAGTCATTACATTTATTTTTCTTCTTCGTTAAATTTCTTCGACGTCTTAAGAGTCACCTAGAAAAATAGAAAAGAAAAACAATTAATCCACACATCAATCCTATTGCGTCATTATAAAATACCTATGCTGAGCTATCTTTTCAAAGTTTTTCAGAGTCATATAAAGCATCGAACACTGTGAGATAAATAACAGAATCGTTTACTTGTTGCATCTTTCGGACCGAACAACTCAACAGATCTTGGATTCTGACGTAACGTTTTGTTCGTAATAGACTGCGTTGCGAAAGACAGCCAATTATACATATTTTATGCAGATGGAATGGAATAAAAATAGAATTTTAAAAAATGCAGCAATTTCTGTATATATCATTTATTGACCGATATATGCAGGCCATAAATTGTTATGTTTTTGTCCGCAGCTGTGTGGTTGAGCTGCGTCAGCACCTTGTCGATTTCATTGACTGACGGTGATTGCGGTCCTTCGCTAGGTGCTGGAGTCGCTTCTTCCAAAGACTTCTTGTTTCTGAGCAAATGAGATTAATAAAATGTAATGTACTTCAACTACCAGCAGTACAAATAAATTGGTATATTTTCTATTTATAATGGTCATAAATTATTTAATTCTTACTTTTGACTCCGACGCCACTTTGGTTTCCTCTCGGAACCTTGACTTCGTTCCGATTTCGTGGATGATGTGCTGCGTTGAGAAGTATTCAGTTTGTCACGTTGACCAGTGGCTAGTCCAGCTAGGTACGCTCGCCAAAGCTCGCCTCTCAGCCGTCTCACCGCCACCTCCTTGGCAAACTCCTCATTGTTTTCTTTTTCGGTATCAGCTTTTTTTCTCTGTTGTTGCGTTCTGTCGTTGTTTAAAATCTTTTTGTTGGTTTCCTTCGGACCACTCATCGTTGCAGCTGGAAGTGATATGATAAATGAAACACACTAATATGATATTCACGCAATAATCTTTACAACAATATACACTTGTCAAAAAGATTCATCAATCAATTTTCATGCAATTTTTCGAAAAAATTTGGGAAGGTGCTCGGCGTCCAACAAATTTTTACAGGGAAAGAAATGTTACAGAAAAAGTATTCAGACTGTTCGCAAGCTTATTTACTTTTGTAAAAAACGGTTTTTTATTTATTGCGGAGCGATTTTTTTTTTAACCGAGTTATTTACTTCCAAAAAAAAAACGCATTCTTTACTTGAAGCGCCTGTATCTCCCATAAGACTATCCATATACTTTTTTACTTATTTGTTCAACCGAAAAAATAATATTTTTAAACAAAATAAAAATAATAAGTGCGGTAGCGGACCTTAAAAAGGAGGCTCAGAGAAATCTACGAAATCTGTCGTTCCGTTTCGCTTTCCAATCGTATGTAACCTCACTTATTACCCGGCTGGCTCTACGGCTACGTCACAGAACAGTAGTTCGAGAATTGCCCAACAGGAACGCGACCCGCGAGAAAGACATTGGGTCTTTTGTGAAATCCTAAGATAGACACACTCAGTTTCACGTTGGACATTCTGTCATCGACTCATATGACGAAGTGCACGATATTATCTATTATCGCCAGCATTTTCGATCCGCTTGGATTGATTGCTCCGATAGTAGTGATTGCAAAAATGATACTTCAAAGATTATGGCAATTGAATTTATCCTGGGCCGAAGCACTTCCCCAGGATTTACATACAGCATGGGGCCGGTTTCATCGATCTTTAAACATGCTAGACAGAATCGAGATACCTCGGCACGCATTCGGAGATTTGCAAGACGTACAGATCCACGGATTCTCGGATGCATCGGAAAAGGCTTATGGTGCGTGTGTGTACATACGGACACAGGACGCTCACGATCGCGTCAAGGTGTCGCTACTATGTGAAAAATCGAGAGTGGCGCCACTAAAATAAGTTACGATTCCACGATTAGAGCTTTGTGCTGCTCTATTGCTGGCTCGTCTCATGCAGCGAGTCTCCATAGCTCTCGATATCGACAATTCTCGCTTACATTTTTAGTGTGACTCCACGATCGTGCTCTGCTATATTGCCGCGGAACCGAATCGATGGACTACATTTGTAGCAAATCGAACCGCTGAAATACAAGAAACCACAAATAAAAATTGGCGACATGTACCCACTGCTGTGAGACAGGCTTTCTTTTTGTTAAACATTATTTAAATTTGTTAAGCCTTCACCTGGCGCGGCCGGGGTCTACGGCTGCCGGGGCTCTAGATTTGACGACTATTGGTTTAATGTTTTGCAGCGATATTAATAAAAAATAATTCGTTGGGCGCCAATTCGTTTTGCGAGAACGAATAAACTCTAATTTCAGTTGGTGCACAATTTATATTGGCCGGCTATTTAGTAACGGAGAGTTTGGGTACAATTGATTGACCCTAATTCGAGTGGGAGTCAGAGGTAGGGTGGTTTTCTCGAATTCAAAAGAATTAATAACAATCAAGAGGCCTCCAATAGACGGAAATATAATTTATTTTGCGACTTACGGTTCTCCGATTATTCCTGACCTTTCCTGACACGGTTCGACTCACACACGTACATACACATGCAAACATACACTAATATAACGACAATACTTGACTTTTACAATAAACAAAATTTTGATAATAGAACGCGACTTCTCGGCGATTGACTCTTTCCTTCTCTGTACAATTCGATGAGGTCACGGCTCGAGATTCGGGATAAGAGTGTCTCAATTCGCGATCTGATTCGCGATTCTTCTGTGGTGACAACGCCGTCGCTACGCCTTGGCTCGACATGGGCAATCACCGTGGACAATAATTGCTTTTTCAAAAATCATTATTTTCTCAACATTTATTTCTTTACCATTTTTTGGAATTCGGCTTAAAAAATAAAACGATCAACCGCCCCACGGTTTCCTCCGCAATAAAACCCTAGAGCCGCGAGGGCCCAGGTCGAGGTTCCGCCAGGTCGGAAAACCCGCTCATTACCGGCCGGAAAACCCGCGCATCTGGCGACCAAAAGGGCGCACTCGCACTCTCGCGTTTTATAGCGAATTTCCCTAAAACACTCCGACTAAAAACTCCTCTACCCCTTCTCCAACCTTTTCCTTTCGACAAGCGGAGCGTCGAGATTTTTCACAACTTTTTGTTAGTTCCGAACGAACCGTCACCGCGACTACAACTCGACCGACCCTCCGCTTAGTCAATACTCTACCGACGAGTTGTCAACCATTTGTAAAAACCCTTAGCATTTTTCATTGAATAAACTGTTATCTATTTTGTTATTTTACCAGCCGCGTCTCTCTTTATTCCACCGCGGATCACCCCACAAATTGGTGACCCCGACGTGATCTCGTGCGAATTCTTAAACATTCGCCGATATATTTTTTTCTTCGTGCGTGATTCGTGCCGTGCGTTAAGTGAGTTTCGCGACGTTATTTTAAAAAAGGTGTTTCGAGAATGGGTCCAGAACAAACCCCCGTGCAAGCCGCGAATGCTGCGCCGTCGATCGACAGAGTGGGCGTCCGCATCCCACCCTTTTGGGCTTCCGATCCGGAGATGTGGTTCGCGCAAATCGAAAATCAGTTCGCGCTCGCTCAAGTGACAAATGATGAGACGAAGTTCCATTACGGCGCCGGTAACATGGACTCAAAATACGCAACGGAGGTTCGCGACATATTAACAAATCCTCCCGCTACGGGGAAGTACGTGACGCTAAAGACCGAGCTGATCCGTCGGCTGAGCTCGTCGCAAGAGCAAAAGACGCGTCGCCTCCTCGAGCATGAGGAGATCGGTGACCGTAAGCCGTCACAGTTTTTGCGACACTTGCGCGGGTTAGCCGGCACCGTCGTCTCGGATAGCGTCCTTCGCACGCTATGGACGGGGCGCCTGCCACCTAACATGCAGGCCATACTCCTGACACAGAAGGACGCGGAGCTGGATAAAGTCGCCGAACTTGCGGACGCCATCGCCGACTCAACCCCGAGGCACCAGGTGGCGCAGGTGTCCGAGAATTCGTTTGAGCCGCTGCTCAACATGAAGGTGTCGCAAATGGCGTTGTCGTTCACGCAGGAAATAGCGGCTCTCCGCCGCGAAATTTCGGCAATCGCCGGCCGGGCCTCGGCGGACGGCCGGCCGCAGCAGGGACGTCGTCCACGATCGCGATCCCGCTCGACAGAACACAGACGCTGTAAGAACGGCCTCTGCTGGTACCATTGGAGATTTGACACCGACGCTAAGAAGTGCGAGCCGCCGTGCGTTTTCAAGTCGGGAAACGACCAGGGTGGTCGCTAATGGTGGCTAGCGATCTCAGCGTCGTCTCTTCGTCTCTTCGTCTGTTTGTCACCGACCGGGATACGAACATCCGGTTCCTGGTGGACACCGGAGCCGACCTCTGCGTCTTTCCTCGAACCCAAGTACGAGGACCACGCGAGAAGTCAACGTACGAACTCTGTGCGACGAACGAGACCATCATCGCGACCTACGGGACGATAACGCTGACCCTCAACCTCGGGCTTCGTCGTATGTATACCTGGAGGTTCGTCGTCGCCGACGTCTCCAAGCCCATCATCGGCGTCGATTTCCTGGCGCACTACGGCCTCCTCGTCGACGTGCGCAACCGTCGACTACTGAATGCCCTCACCATGCTCGCCGTTCGTGGCCAGCTAGCGGAGTGCAGCACGCCAAGCATTAAAACGGTCTCAGGTACGTCTCCTGATCACGAGCTGCTGCAATCGTTCCCAGAGATCACACGCCCTGACGGCGCTCACGGCGTACCAAAACACTCGACGCAGCATCACATCCGTACCACACCAGGACCGCCAGTCGCGAACAAACCGCGGCGTCTAGCTACGGACAAGCTTAAAATCGCGAAGAAGGAATTCGAGACCATGTTGCGCTTGGGAACCACCCGGCCGTCGGAGAGTAGCTGGTCTTCTCCGTTACACATGGTGCCGAAAAAGGGCGACGAGTGGCGCCCGTGCGGGGACTACCGGGCACTCAACGCGAGGACTCTGCCGGACCGTTACCCCGTTCGGCACATCGAGGACTTTGCACAGACGTTGCGGGGCAAGAAGATGTTTTCAACAATCGACTTGGTCCGCGCGTACAACCAAATTCCCGTCGCTCCTGAGGATATCCAGAAGACCGCAATCACGACACCGTTCGGCATGTTCGAATTTCCATTCATGTCGTTCGGGTTACGCAATGCAGCGCAGACGTTCCAGCGTTTTATCGACGAGGTACTTCGTGGCCTGGACTTCTGCTACGCTTACATCGACGATATTCTGGTAGCCTCAGTGTCGGAAGAGGAACACCTTCACCACCTCAAGACCTTGTACGAGCGGTTAAAAAACTACGGAGTCGTGGTCAATCCCGCCAAATGCACCTTCGGAAAATCTGAGGTCAAGTTTCTCGGCTACCTGGTGTCTAGCGAGGGCACGCGACCGCTGCCCGACAAAGTCCAAGCCATCCGAAGCTATCCGCGACCACAGACGGCGAAGCAACTCCGACAGTTCTTGGGTATGCTGAACTTCTACAGACGGTTCATACCCAAGGCTGCAAAGCTCCAGGCTCCACTCAACGACCTCCTCCACGGCAACGCAAAAGGAAAAACGCCGATCAGCTGGCACCCAGAGTCGCAAGTCGCGTTCGAGCTCTGCAAGGAAGGCCTCGCCCAAGCAGCCTTGTTGGCGCCCCCGGAGCCCGATGCGACGCTGGCGCTCACCTGCGATGCCTCTGATTTCACCGTCGGTGCCGCTCTCCACCAACAGATCAACGGTAGTTGGGAGCCCCTCGGGTTTTTCTCGAAGAAACTCAGTCCGACCGAGAAGAAGTACGGGGCGTACGACAGAGAGCTTCTCGCTATCTACCTGGCCGTAAAGTATTTCCGCCATATGGTAGAAGCGAGAACCTTCACCATTTTCACGGACCATAAGCCGATCACTTTCGCCTTTCGTCAGAAAGCCGACAAGTGTACACCACGGCAGTTCCGACATCTCGACTTCATCGGACAGTTTACCACCGACATCAGACACGTCTCAGGCGAGGACAATGTCGTGGCAGACGCTCTTTCGCGCATCGAAGAACTCGCAGCATCCGTGGACTTCGCAGCACTGGCGGCATCACAGCAATCGGACGAAGAGCTAAAACAATATCTACAGGAAGGATCGGCTCTACAGCTCAAGCAGGTGCAAATCCCGGAGAGGAACGTAGCGCTTTACTGCGATATCTCGACACCGATAGCGCGACCATTCGTCACAGCACCTTTCCGCCGAGCCGCGTTCAACACAGTGCATCAACTCTCGCACCCCGGAATCACCGCGACGGTCAAACTTGTAACTCAATGTTACGTCTGGCCGTCGATTAAAACCGATTGCAGGGAGTGGGCACGTGGATGTTTGGATTGCCAGAAATCGAAGGTATCACGTCGTGTTTCCGCACCTCGAGGTTCTTTCATGCAACCATCGGCGAGATTCGAACACGTCCACATCGACATCGTGATACTACCAGTCTCAGAGGGCTGCAGATACTGCCTCACGTGCGTGGACCGCTTCACCAGATGGCCAGAGGCATTCCCAATGGAAAACCAAGAGGCAACCACTGTCACACGCGCTTTCTACGAAGGCTGGATCACACGTTTCGGCACCCCACTCCGAGTGACCACGGACCAAGGAAGACAATTTGAGTCGCATCTGTTCAAGAATCTCGCTATCTTGACCGGTACGACCCATCTGAGGACAACAGCTTATCACCCGGCAGCTAATGGCATGGTAGAGCGACTCCACCGTCAATTGAACGCTGCAATAAAGTGCCATCAAAACGATCGGTGGACGGAGGTTCTTCCTACCGTCCTGCTCGGCATCCGTGCGGCTTGGCGAGAAGACTTGCAAGGAACTGCAGCTGAGCTTGTGTACGGCGAGCCACTCCGACTACCTGGCGAGTTCCTGGTCCAACGATCATCCGAGGACCGCGACGACGCAGCCGACTACGTCAAAGAATTACGAAAGCACTTTCGAGCCGTGCGCCCGGTGAACGGGAGTCGCCGGACCTTCATCTTCAAGGACCTCATGACATCGGAGCAAGTGCTCGTCAGCCACGACGCTCCCGGAGGCTCTCTACAACAACCATACGACGGCCCGTTCAAAGTCGTCAGGCGCAATGAGAGGACATTTGTCGTAAATATTCGTGGCAAGGACACCACGATATCTATCGAGAGGCTGAAGCCAGCCTACATCATCTCAGACGAGGATGCAGAAGGACGAGACACCGACCGTTCCGACCAACCATCCGACGGCGCGGACTACCCGGTGGATGCTCCGAGCGCCCCACCCACCCACCAACCCACCAATGTTGCAACTCAGCACGCAACGGGATCAGGCAGACGCGTTCGATTCCCGGATCGTCTTCAAGGTGGTTTTTCGTGATTAGGTTAATCACTGGCCGGGGGGTACTGTGGTGACAACGCCGTCGCTACGCCTTGGCTCCACATGGGCAATCACCGTGGACAATAATTGCTTTTTCAAAAATCATTATTTTCTCAACATTTATTTCTTTACCATTTTTTGGACTTTCGGCTTAAAAACTAAAACGATTAACCGCCCCACGGTTTCCTCCGCAATAAAACCCTAGAGCCGCGAGGGCCCAGGTCGAGGTTCCGCCAGGTCGGAAAACCCGCTCATTACCGGCCGGAAAACCCGCGCATCTGGTGACCAAAAGGGCGCACTCGCACTCTCGCGTTTTATAGCGAATTTCCCTAAAACACTCCGACTAAAAACTCCTCTACCCCTTCTCCAACCTTTTCCTTTCGACAAGCGGAGCGTCGAGATTTTTCACAACTTTTTGTTAGTTCCGAACGAACCGTCACCGCGACTACAACTCGACCGACCCTCCGCTTAGTCAATACTCTACCGACGAGTTGTCAACCATTTGTAAAAACCCTTAGCAATTTTCATTGAATAAACTGTTATCTATTTTGTTATTTTACCAGCCGCATCTCTCTTTATTCCACTGCGGATCACCCCACACTTCGCTATTCCTCGAATATCGTTTACGCTTCGCGCACGCGCTTGACTTTGCGCTCGAAAAGTTTTATTGCCGGAGAGTCGATCGTTGACGTCGAGGAAATTTATATTTCATAATTATGTTCCTGTTACATTCTCCTCCCTCAGACCTTGACGTCAACAGCGAAAGTTTTGACTCAAGCGGGATTAAGAAAAAAAATTAAATTTAGAAATTCTGCCGGCTTATATTTCCTCTTTGGAGCTCCTCTGTAATGAATAGCTGTAATGAACATAGCATAATATAACATGTTATAAATTCTTGTGAATTCAAACAAAGGTGAAGGTAGTAGGAATTGGATTCTATCCTCTATAATAATGCTATATACGAGAAACGCGCGTGACCTCAGAACGTAGACTTATAATTGTATGTATATCGGAGCAGTATAAGCGAAACTGGACAACATTTTTTTTTATTTTAACAAAAGATATACAAATTAGTCCATATATTTTGCACGAGATGATTATGTGATATCGCCGATATCGCTTCATTGGCTCCTCCCCCGGTGTCTTGTGGACGCTGTGGTTAAATCGTTCGTCAACGGTTCTCATCGCTTTTGTTATTATCGGGCGATGTCTGGGTCGGAATGCAATGTAAAAGGTGACATCGCAGAGGATCCAAGCGAGTAAACAACTGGTTGCCATGGTCTTGAACTTCGACGACCATTGCCTTGTGCTCTTCAAATTGCTACGCACTTTGTTGACAAAATGCTGGTGGTCCATCGAATCTTCCCAAGATTATTCGATGACGTAATTCAGTTTGTGCCAGGCAGATTTCGGTGAGACTGACGAATAAGATGTTCCACCTCGGTGATTGACAAGTCCGGTATGGTTTTCTTTTTTTGTTTTGAAAACCTTGAACGGCAGCGGCTGGTAACAGTACCTTGGTCAATAGCAACAAATGCAATATTGCTTCCGGGTGGTCAAATGCATCGCTTTAATTTTCGTTGAAATTGTCAACATCAAATTAAGTGATGAAAAACGAATGCTCACGCCCCGAGGCAATCGAGTGATTGTGATTGACTCCGAGAACCTTTCTGCTATTGGTTTCACTGGCAAAACGTCAGATTCATGATTTGTAATTCTGACCACATTTTGTTGAGTTGTTGACGATTACGCGTGGCCCTCTGATCACGGCTGCGTCCTGGGTTTTGACTGAATTGCAGACAGCCCTTGAACGTACTTTATCCTCTGCGAATCCGCTGTAACGAATATTGCCGTGACTTCATCTTCGGGAGGTATTCTTGATCCTCTTTATATTCGTTCTTCACGCAGAATACATAATTTCGCGAGAGACATACGTAACACACTGTTTCTAACAAATTTTATTCTTCTTATCCGCAAGTTAAGAAATATTTTTGACGAAACGTTTTTTTTTTTTAAATTATATTTATTTGCTTTCTAACTTTTTTATTTATATAATAAACTTCGGGACGTAATGTAATTTGACTTGATAACTTTATCAAAATTGATCTCGGCCAGACGTTTGGTTTAATGGCACTCTAAACGTTTTTCTACTTGATGACGTAATTCAATTACTTTATTAATCCTTTTAACCTAATCATTAACTGTTTCGTCTTGTACCGCTGGTTCATTATCATTCCGATTTTGTGTGAGGTTTTTTATGATTGCTTCTCTACCGTGGTTTAAATAAAATGGTGAGGTTCCACTTTCGGTATGAGGCATAGTATTGTAAGCTAGTTGAATTTTTGACAAATTTTTGTCCCATTCAATATGTTCACACTTGATGAACGCGGAGATGATAAGCTTTATTGTTTCGTTACCGTGTTCGACCGAGTTAGCTTGGGGATGTGCGAGAGTCGTACTAAGGTGTGCAACGTTTCTCGCAATAAGAAAACTTTTTACATCTTTATTAATATACTCAGTCTTGGTGTCGGTGATTATCGATTCGGGAGTTCCCCATTTGTCGAATACTTGATCTAATACTTTCACGACCGACTTGCCAGTTTGATTTCTCACTGGAAATATTTCGACAAATTTGGTATATAGATCTTGGATAATGATCGCATAGGCATTGCCTTTTTTTGATCGTGCGAAAGGGCCTATCGTATCTACAGATAATTGTGCCCACGGCATTTGGAGGGGTCTACTCAACAACGGTTTATCATTCTCTGTTTTCCATTCTTCGTTGACGAGATTAGACTCTGTTTTACACGTATCAAAATCGCGAATACTATTCAATTGAATTAATTCGTCAAGACTTTCCGAACTCAAAACTGACTTGGTTGACTCTGTTTCGTCTTCAGAGGTATTATCGTTTCCCATAAACACATCTAATCGTATTGGCGAACAATCTGCAGTATCGTTTGAGTCGTTTTTTGACTGACAGAAAGAAGTGCTATTCGCGCTTGTAGATGGTTTCTCTAAGTTAACGGTTTGTTGAATTCTAAATCTTTCGCTCTCTATTAGTGGCGTTAAGTTCTTATCGTCCTCGCCCTTTGTAACAGTAACCTGAGGCGGAGCTACTGCGGGCTCTTGGCGTTTCCCGATTGATTTGGACAATTCTGATTTACGTGGCCTTTTTGTAAACAGAGGTGACAAGCATCCTGCCGAGGGGCAGTACAAAAGCGTGTGCTGTGTCCCTTCTCTCCACAGTTAAAGCAAAAAATATTACTCCAATCGCGGGGTTGACGGTTGTCATTATTTTGTCTTTATGAAACATGTTTCCCACTTCCCGATCTATCATAATCCGCGAGATTTTGTTGCAGTCGTTGTTTCGTCAAAGATTTCGTTACGTTTTGCGTAGTGAAAGATTTCTTTCCGCTATGCGGATTTTTATCTTGTAATACGTTTAGTTTTGTCGTGTACCTATCGTCGTCTGAGACTGACTGTTTTTCGTCGTCTTCACTACACGGGTTCAACTCATCTTGTAAACAATTAAGTTCCACAGCTTTTGATCTGGGGTGAGTATCCTTTTGAAATTCGAATGATCTACGATAGATATAGCTTCTTCCGTTGACGTGATGAAGGAACTCATTATAATTTTTAATTTTTAAATTCAAAAGTTCGCATGTCAAACGTGGGTTGAATTTTACCAGAATTTGTCTAAGTTGTTCTCTAAATGTGGGAGGATGTTCCATCCTTTCGAAAATCAATCGAGCTCGACAAGTGTATGTGTTTTTACTGATTCCCCGAAGGGTTACAGGGCATCCTCATGTATCCTCCTCCATCATCCACTCTCTCGAGACTGGAGCTTCGTCGCGGCACGCCAGGTAGCCTCAACGGGCATACGGCTATAGTCGTAGATCGTACGTCCTATAGCCGGAGCTTCGTCCATGCGCCTATTGTGTTTATCAGCGAGACAACAGTCCCGAAGCAGCCTTTTTGGATTGCCAGACCAGGGCGCTACTCTTTCCTTGGACCTACTTATTAAAGTGGAATCCGAACCACTACCGACTGTACCGAATGTCGATACCGTCGGTCGGTCATTGGTTCGCCTCCCGGCTACCGCTACGTCTCTTCGGCGAGAATGTAATTATTTTCGCCGAAAAGTACGTCCGGGCCGGGACTCAAACCCATGACCTTCCGATGCTCTGGCTAGCACGCTAACCACTGAGCCAAAGCACCGGATTCGAGCTCGACAAGTGAATTCGGCTAATGTTTCGCCTTTCTCAAGTTTTAAATCGCGAGCTTCGCCGTAAAGATCGCCGTCGCCTTTACGTACGCCCCATTGATATCGAAAAGTTCTCGTAAATTCTTTCCACGTTTGCCAGTCTTGGTGATTGAGCAAATACCATGCTTTATACGGTCCTTCAAAAATTGTTCACAAATACGGAACGAAAAGATTTTTGTTAATCCCGCAAATATTCAATTTGTCTTCGAGAATTAATAAAAATTGGTCAGGATCTTTTTCTGTTTTAGGAAAATTAATTCTCCAAGAGTTGACAATTCGACCGATATTTATTTCAGGGTTTGTACCCCAGCTACTATTCCCAGGAGATACACTCGATCTAGTTGGATACCGATTAGCGCGGTGAGAGTTTTCGCGATGTTCATGTTCCTCGTCACTAGACTCATCGTTCCGTCGTGACAATACGCTGCCTCTCGGGGTAATCGATCGTTCATCGCGTTGTTCCCGATAATTCTGTCGAACGTTCTCACTACGATTTAAATAAATATCGTCTTGATCAACACGCCTATTTTCTTCTCGGATATTTTCGAGGTCCCGCCTGTTCCGCGTATAATTTGGATTTTGATCTGGCCTGATATTTTGACCAGTCAGTTGACAATATAGGTCGTGTGTGACGTACTTGTCTTCCGTCATCAATCTGCCATCGGGTAATTGATAAGTAATTGTCAATTTATTTAATCGACTATATGACTCATCGGTGTGTTCCGGTAAGTAATTCGATCGTGAATTTCGATTATCGTTGTTCACGGGACGAAAATACTGAATCTAATCTATCGAGGGATTTTGACGGATTTCGTCTCCGGTGTTTATGTTTTCGTCAACGAAATGAACGCTACGTGTTTCCCTCTCTACGGAACCCTCTCTACCTAACGAGTGCCCATTTGCTTCGTCGAGTCGTCGGTTAGTATTACGAACTTCGAAATTATTTCTGAACGCTTGAGAATTCGTTTCTCGTAACCGAAAATCTTTAATTTCGACGACCGATCGTCTATTCTGTTTTCTTCTTGATATTTCTCGAAGGTCAGCATCAGACGGCCTTCCTCGAGCTTCTATTGACAATATATTCGGTTCGACAACAGACGGTTGAACGGAATTAAACAAATCTATTTGATCCACCGATTGGGATCTCACAAATCTTTTCGGGTCGACATCAGACGGTCTAACCGAATTTACCAAATTCAAAATTTCTCTATCGCTTCCTTCGCGATACGCAACAAATGCTCCCGAAGGATTCCTTACCCCCTGAGATTCTTCAAAATCTACATTCCGTTCGTGAGGTGAATTAACAGACGAATCACCCAACGAAAAAGTGTTACGCGCCCGGCCTCCCCCCTCGGACGCTGAGTTAGTCCGCGACGCGCTTATTTCATTATTATCTTGACCGCTTTCCTTATAACGGATATTTTCAATGTTTTTACACAGCTGTTTGACTGTCCCCTCGAGGGATTCAATACAAGCTAATCTTCTGTTCAAATTTTCAATATCTTCAATGACTCTACCCATTCTTTCATCCGAGCCTTGTGACCTCGTAATTTCACCTGGGATCGGAGTTAGCGTTCTTCGCAGCCCCCTCCCCCTACCTATAGGTGTTCCCGCTCTATCAGACGAGAGTGAGGCACCCAAGGTTAACGTAGACTGAGTATTGGTATTAGGAATTTGAGAGTCGAATGCTTTCTCTAACAATCGCACATCCCCCGCATCTTCAGTGGTTTGCTTCCCCTCAGGTTCAGACACCCCCCCTCCAATTGCCAAACCGGTCTCTTCCTGCGATAACGGAATTGTAACATTGAAAGATGCTGAACCACCAATATACTAGACGAATTATCTTTCTGATTCTTATTTTTGCCGCCGTGCCTAGTCGCCATTTTCTTTGGTGGCGAGATAAACATAGAAGTCTGTTCACGCCACGCGCGTTCACGAAAACCAACGGCCCACGATAATTTTGGGTTTGAGATTATTTCCATACCGTGGGAATTATCATGTAAACCCCGTAACGTGCTTCTCGATAGACGCACCTCGCCAATACGAGTCAGTACGTTTGCGACCGTTGACACCGCGACAGGTGTACCGAAATCTCTCTGTAATATCGCGTACAACGTGGTCTCCGCGACACAAACCTATTTTTCGTGCGTATGTAATTTCCGGTGACCGAAGAGAGTTATACTTCATATGTGTACAATTAAAGCAAAACTTTCCATTAATACAGTAAATTCAATTCGGATGATAATTAAATCATTCAATTACTCATTCGTTCATGGTTCAATTTTTTTGCATCCGTTCCCGATCAGTCCTATCCCATCTTCGCATCGAACAAAATTATTGCGCAAAACTTCGAGTGTCTATGCAGCGAAGGCGTGGACAAAGTCATACTGTCTTGCCAAAATCTTTTCTATAGATATTTTTCTCAATATAAAATTCACTATCTTCCGTGAATTTTAATATAATTATCTTCTTTTCTTTTAAATTTATTTATACATTAAATTATTTTTTTAATTTCTTTATCTCTCCCTTTTGTTTCCTTTTTTTCTTATTTATTTTTTTATTTTTTTACGGACTTGATTCGCAATGTATTTATTGATTCAATAAATAATTGATTAGTAAGCGGATAGTGACAAATAAATAAACAGATACGTATACACAATATTGTTCGAACGAAAATTTGTAGACGGTAATATGTGAAACGATCAATATATTTCGAAAATTTCGAAAGGTTTATGAGCATAAGCCAAACTTTCCGTCGCGGTTAAATGCTTCGAACTACAGCGTAAACAGACTAGCTGTCGCTTGGCCTTGACTGTACTGTACTCTCAATTGCTATGACTCAATAAGCACTCGATATTATAATTTTATTTCGACGAAATTATCAATTTGCCCCACGTTGGGCGCCAAATGAGACAGGCGTTTTTCTATTTCGCCTTTCACCTGCCGCGGCCGGGGTCTAACGGCTGGCAGTGCTCTGAATTTGACAAATCTATGTACGATATGGATGGGCGCCAATTAGTTTTCATAAAACTAATAAATAAATCTGGGAATTTTCTATTTTATATATCAATTTATTTAGGGGTTCGGTTGGAGGACCCTTTTGAAAGCCAGAGGATTAGAGGGAAATTTTACCAAAAAGACAGGTACTTACTCGTAATCCTCGTTTATTAATAATTTTGTTCGTCAATTATGGATAATCCCTTCGTTTTCGACAAATACAGTTGATGGCTCGCTGAGCCGCTTCTTTGACAATTCCAGACTTTGATTCGCTGAGCCGCTTTGCCTCACACACTACTGACAATAATATTTTTCGCTCGGTCTATATATTCCTCGAGGGCTGACTTCGGCCTCTATCGATCTACGACAGACGGTAGTCGGACGCGAAGTGATTTTCGATAATTGATCACGGCGTTGTCAACCCTCGAAGTACGCTGATACGAATATCCCCTCTCTTTTGACAAACTTTATCGAAATCTGCGGTCGGTAACCTCGCACAGATCACGACGACGGTTGTCGATACAATTCTTACAATTCTACGTTCGATGTTCGCGTAGCGCTCGAGGAGTAAATTCGACGCGTCGACGTCATGGAACGGAAGATCTGACTTTCCTGTCACAATATATAAACACATATATACATCTCGTACCCTATATATTGTGACCGGATAAAAATCCGTGACAGAGAAAATTATTTATTCCTCGACGTCACGCGCTCGATTCGACTCCTCGAGCGTTAATTATTATAAGAAACCGACATTTCTGATCATCGACCATCCGTTATTATTTCAAATATATAAATTGTCACCCAGCAGGACCGCACCACGTAGCGAGAGCACCAGCGGGCAATCCGCGCGCCTGATTGGCTGCCGTATGGTTGCGTCACGGGACTCCTCTAGGTGAGACGCCGAACGATCGATCGACGTCGCCGTCGATCCGCGAAAACTCTACTTTACCGTTGTACGTCTTAGACAACGGAGGTCAACTCTCGAGGAGTCTCGACCCATATAATATATAAATTGGAACGTATTCATATTGTATAAATAATAATTTCATTGTCAACGTTGATGAACAACTGTTATATTTTCATCATCAACGTTGTCGGACAATTATTGTATCTCGTCGTAAACCGTGCGAAGCTGCGATTTGTCAAGAGAGGAAACCAAAAAGAAACCAATAAATATTGTATCGTCAAAAGAGGAAACCAAAGGCAATTGAAATACACGCTTCAAAACGTAAGTCGAAATCTCATTATTCTCGCTGGAATTCGCTATCCGCACTTGAATCTCTGTGTGATCTATCCTTCCTCGGGTCTTCCAGTGAATCCCCTTGAGAAAGATCTCGTTATTCTAGCCGCGCAATCGAAATATATTAATAATTAAATTATTCCTTTATTGATTTTGATAAATCAATTGGCGCCCATCAATAATAAACAAATCAATAAAATATATAAAAATATTTGTCAAACCAGAGCCCTGCCAGCCGTTAGACCCCGGCCGCGGCAGGTGAAAGGCTGTTTCGTATAATAGAAGAAAAAAGTCCTTGTCTCAATATATATATAGGGTATGAGAGTTAGCCGAGCCGGTGTTTACTTTCGCCATGCTTTCTGTAATCGTCAATGCCAGCGCGATTGTTTTGTTTTTTGATTACACGATTCACCGCGTTTTCGCGCTGGCATCGACGTTACCAGGCAACGTGGGAGAAGCTTAAATAACAGCCCGATTGCTTTGTTTTTTGACTACGTGCTTTGCCGCGTTTTCACGACTCGTCACTCTTATTCTTCGCTTTGGCGTGAAATCTCTGTCGGGAGTGAAATTTTCATTACGATCGTGCACGACAAGGTGTTGATAATAAGTTTCCGAATTCGTTCCGTTTTCGTTTTCACCTACCGATTCTAGTCGGTATCATCATTTTTTTTCTCAGTTTTTTTTGTGTATATATGGTTAGATCCGATTAAAAGGACGCTACGCGCCGTACGATCGCGATCGGTTTTTTTCATTAATTTTTTTTTCTTTTTTTTCAACTTTTTATCATTAACATAACTATAATAATTTATCTCATTCTATTTAATTTTTTTAAGAAGTGTGTGTGTGTGTGTTCGATTGAATGTGAATGGTGTGAAAGTGATAGATCGTTAGATAAGGGCGCTCTACGCCTTACTATCGCGATTGTTTTTTTTTTTCATCCTTTTTTTTGTACTTTTTTTTATTATTAATATTGCTGTAATTCTTTTTTATTTTTTTTATTTTTCAAGAATCTATATACATATTGGAGAAAAGAATCAATGTGAATGTGTTTGTGTGTGTTCGATTGAATGTAAATAGTATAATAGTATTAGATCCTTAGATAAGGTCGCTCTCCGACGTTCAATCATGCGTGTTCGCGGTTTCATTTTACAATAAGCGTGTAGTGGGATCATCGTTCCAACTATTTATTGTAAGGTAAGTAACAACAATTCGCCATCTTATTATTGATTTTCAAAAAAAAATGTATTGACGTCCATCGACATTTTGCAAAGCTGGTACAAAGTTAGAAGAACTTTTTATCGCTCTATTTCTTATTATTACTCAAGAACGGTCAGTAATAACCATATTTAAACTCAGAACCGCCAAATTAGAAACTGTAGCTTCAATTTGGTTTTTAATCATTGTTTTTCAACCATTTTTCGCCAAGTTATAGCCTTTTGAAAGTCACCTAAAAATTTTTAAAAAATTTCTATCCTTAGTTTTGCCTAGTATCTCAAAAATAATACATAAAATACGTATATAAAAAAGAATACAATTATAAAAACGGAAAATAAATCAGTAAGAATATTTAAAAAAGGGATTGTGATTTTAGATGGAACGCGTTGTCGGAAAGCGTTCTAATACCTATTGATATCTGTACGGTGGTTTTTCGTACCATCGAGTCGGGAACTCGAATCATTACCGCTGTGCAGGTCGCGGGGCGTCATCATTTCATTGTAGTGGTCGCGCAATAGTCGAGGCCATGGAAAACGTAGTAATATTACGCGCGCACACCCACGTGGCAAACGACGTACTGAGTGAACGCGTCTCGATGCAGGCCGAAATACTTCGCCGGGCTCGCGAGACCTTCGATGCACCGAAAAAATTTTTCGACGACGTCTCGATTGATCCTCGGTAAGTAAATAAGGCACTCAAGCGGCTTATTTATATATTTAGTTATTTATATACCGCCACGAATATATTGATATACACTCCCGGCCAAAAGTTTGGGTACACTTCACGAAATTCCGAGCCGCACGAAAAGTTCGATAACTTAGTGACAAATGAAGATAATCGAATTTCCAAGACGGCATTTTAAAAAGGACATATCAGGCTTGATTTTGCTTCCTTCGAAACATTTTTGCGATTTTTTTTGAGCATGGTACACAGGTTTGAAAATGGCAATTTTTTTACTTTTTTTCGGATGTGTTCAACCGGTTGCAAGGCTTATAGGAATTTTTTTCGTCAATTTTATTTGGGATATCCTTAAAACGGTAACCAATAGCTTCAATTTCATTTCTTAGAAAACTTCGTGCGATTTTTTTTGAGGGAGTTATTATTTTATATTATATTATTTTTTTTTGGTCAAAAAAATTTCGACCAAAAAAAAATGTCTCAAAAAAAATTTAAAAACATCATAAAAGGTTCAAAATGTTCAAATAAGAAGATTTTTTCCCGTGATAATTGAGCCTGAACTCAGTATCCTACAAGTTTGAGGCGCACAGACGCTAGAGGCGTTGGGCATCGCGCTTGAGGATTACGAACCGACGAGGAAAATCTACCGCGGGATGGTTCGAACTTCGACCGGAGAAGTAGCTATCATTCTAGCCGGGGACCTAATGATTGCCGCGCTTAACCTAGCGAGCGAACTTCACGTCGATGGAACTTTCCGAGTAAGAGTGACCTCAGTTCATTTTTATATTTTCATTATCACGGTGTGATCAATAAAATCACTTAACCCTTCGAGGTCATACGTTCCGGAAATAACGCGCTGGTCACACGGGGTCACAATGACCCCAGCCGTGTTCGAACTGTTGCCGCGTTAACAATATCGTTCAGAACGAGTCATAAAAATTCAGGATATTCGTTTGAACACGTTAGAATGAGAATATCATTAAGCATTTTTTTATCGAATTTTCAAAATGGCAAAAAAAATATCATTAGGGGGTCAATGCGTGGAAACCTTTTTTTACTAAAAAATCATATCTTTTAAAATTGTTTATTTTATAAGTCTTAATATTTGAAAAAAAGTTTGTTTGGCTCGAAGTTGGGATTGGGGTCATTTTGACCCTAGTGACCTCGAAGGGTTAAACGTAATTTCACAATTACACTTCTTTGTAGGTCGTACCGAATCAACCCCGGGCTGCCCAGCTGGTAACCATCCACGTCCGTCGTGCGGATACGGTTAGTTAGTTTCACATAATTGATTTTCGGAATATTTTCCTGTTTACTGCGTTCATGTTACTTTTTTTTCCAATTTTGCAATTCCAGGGATTTCCAGTTGCGTTCGTTTTATGCGAAAATCGGACGAAGGAGCTGTACTGTCGAATCTGGGACCGGATCTTCGAATTGTGCCCGCAGATGCGAGAAAATTTGGCTGCTGTCGTGAGCGATTTTGAGAAGGCCCTAGTTGCCTCGGTGCAGCAATCTTTTCTTGCGACGCGGGTACGTGGATGCTGGTTCCACTTTTGCCAGGTATTTTTTCGAGTTGCATATTATGCATTTAAAAAATCATGAATCTCAAACATTGTTCGCCGGATTAAATTTTAATTGGCTTCTTCTTCTTTTTGTTATTTCAAGGCGGTTTTTCGTCGGTGGAAAAAAATTGGGAGTCCCCGCGCGCCGAAGAAGATTCTTTGGATGACGATGGGTCTTCTGCTGATGGCCCCTGAACGGATGACCGACGGGCTGGACGTGATCGCGGGGGCCGTCGATTCGATTGCCGTCGACTTCCCCTTCGTGACATATTGTCGCTAAGCTAGGCGGTCGAAACACCAACATCTGGGCATTTCTAGGTAAGAGAGGTCTTATCCCGATATAATAATCGGAGTTTTTCAAATGATTTTTGACTATTATATTTTAACCCTTCATCATCCCCAACGGGAGTTACGGGTGACCCCACCGAAAACTTCTCCATACTACATTTTTATTTATCTATATGATTACGTTGATTGAAAAAATTAATCCTTTAGCAATATAACGATTGATCCTTACACAAGGATGATTAATAAGATTTCATGATTAAAAAAAAAATTCACAGTACTTAAAAGTACTTTTTAAGGTACTGAAACGTATTTGGCTCCCGTTGGGGGGTAAAGGTACCAAAAAACACGTTTGGGACTAATAGTTAATTTGAACATTCTTATGCATTTATAGATAAGCTGGAGAGTCTCGTTCGGGTGGAGGCCGTAAACTGGGACCGGGTGGCCAACGCGAATGCGGGCCGTCGTCGAGAGTGTGGTGCACAGGTCCAAGAAGACAAACGAATTGCGGATGCCCAATCCAAGCTTGATTTGGGATGGTTTGTAGTGACAAATGATTATGAATAGCAATCGTATTGCTCGAGTGTCTCAAGCTGACATTGTCAAAAGATTCTCTTATGGAAACCGTAAACCATTTTTTGTCATAGGTACACCGTGGAAGATTTTTTGACGACAGTCGTCGGGCCAGGTCGTCGCCAAGTCGTTGAAATCGACGCAGAACTCGAAATCGGTGAGTCGAATTGCAATGTTATCTTCTTGCAAGTATTCGCATAATGTTAGTTTTTTAATTCGCTTGGAAATAAAAGTATGCTAAGATGCTAAGATGTGGTCTGTGTGCATTTTTTTATACAGTGAACGGACCGCCGATCGCTGACGATGAAGAAGACGCCGACGTCGAAATTGCGGAATCGGTCGATTTCGCCGATGAGGAAATCGCCGACGTCGAAATGGCGGAGTCGATCGTTTTCGCCGATGAGGACGACGCCGATCCCGAAACTGCTGAATCGATCGATTACGACGATGGTGATATCGGCGTCGACGAATGACAAAATCGTCAGCCTCTGCAGGCAGAGCCACACCGGGTTGAGCTTCTGGCGGCTGAGCGTGCCGAGGCATTTGATCCGCCGATCATCGAAGTGATCGAAATAATCGAACTCATCGAATTACCGTAGAAGCTTGTGACAGCATGTGGTTTTCTTTCGATTCTTCCTGCTATTTTTTTTCAGTGATACATTTTTGAAAATTCCGTCAAAAAATGTTTAAATTTTGATCGCAAGCACATAAAAATTTGTGTTTTGAACTGCTCATTTAACAAAAATTATCGAAAATAATGAATTTTTTTTTCGATATTTTTTTTTTTAAGAACAGGTCAATGCGCACATTCGACTGTATTTGCGAACAAATTTGAAATATTTTGTTCCAAAGATATTTGTATTTCAATTTTTTTTTGTTTGGGAATTTTCAAAAATTCAGTACCGAAAAAAATACAGCAGGAAAAAACCGAAAAAATTGTCGCATGCTTTTTCTATCAAGTACTTTGAGTGAACATTTTTTTTGCTTAGTTTCAGCGATCTGGACGAGTCAGGAGATGACATAAATCGATACCCCATGTGTCGCCCCGTTTATAACGTTATTGAACGATCAGGAGAAGCCAGCCAGGGTGTCCTAGTCTACGCTGTTTTTCAGATTTGGTGGGATGATCCAAACCCAGCGGAAAGGAAATCCGCCAATATCAAAGATAAGTAGAACTGAAAATTATTTTTTGATTCATATCGATAATAATTATTTGTTTCGTTGCAGAATTTCATATTATTCATTTTGTTATATTCCAGGTGTGAAGGATTGAGCCAAGCCCAGCACAAAGAAAATCCACCAGGATCGAAGGACAGTTTCATGATCGCTGCGAATTCACCCTGTTTTTAAGATAAGTGAAAGCGAAGATTATATTTTTATTAACAATCGATAATGATTATTTTTTCCAAGTGAATATTCAATATAACTACTTTAACTGTTTTTCAGATTCCAAGAAATTCGCTGAAAACTGAGAAACGGCAATCCACCGGATTCAATCGGAAGTTTTGTCATCACTGCGAATTCACCTTGCCTTGAAGATGAGTAGAAGCGATAATTAATTTATCATGCACAATGGATATGAATTATTTGTATTGATTTGAAAAATATATGTGATTAATTCTACTATTTTTCAGATTCGAAGGAATTATCTGATTCCAGCGAAAATGAAATTCAATGATGGTACCTATCGACAGTTTGATGATCGCTGCAAATTCACCATACCTCCAAGATAAGTAAAAACGAATATTAATTTTCTATTCACAATCGATATAATAATGATATCGATAGAGAATATTTTTCCACATTCGAAATTTAATATGATCACATTTGTTGTTTTTTCAGCTACGGTGGAACAAGCCAAACGCGACACAGATCAAATTCCCAATGCAAGAAGTAAACGAAAAAGAATTATATATTTCAAACATTTAATTCTGAATTTGTTCCGTTCGTCCTATAATATTTGTATTTGTCACATGAATTAAAGGTAAATAATGAGTTAAGCATGATGACTCTATGTATTCTGTGGATTCTTTGAACATTACCTCCAGTACCTTTTTTACTTTCTCGACTTTCAAAAAGTAGTATGAAACACATAATTAATATATCCTATAATATGCAATGAAATATGGCAAATAGAAATAGAATACAAGTAAAACGTGCGATAATAATAAGTATACTGCTATACTTTTTTTTATTGTGAGAGATTTGAATGTATTTCCTTTCGGAATAAATAAAGCAAATCACGTAGAAAATGTGACTCGAAATGGATTTATTAATTTTTGTAAATAGCTATCTAATAGTTAAGGATTTTATATCCGAGCGCGGTGCCTTCGCAATTGTCGAAACTACGAACGGCAAATATCGTATTTCGACGTGCTCAGTGCTGCGCTCGGAGAAAAAAATAACCACCGAGTCAAGTTCTGTCGGTAAGGATGACTTTTGGGTCGAGATAAAAGCGTGCGCGCGCGCGTCGTTTTTATCTGGAGGCGAGATAAATTCGGGCGGTTTGCCACGGTGGCAATTTGAAACAGCGACAATCAGCCCCGGTGGCGATTTGGAGAATGTCAATCTGCAGCCGTCCCGTAATATACTACATATTACTATGCAAGAGCGAAAATATTTTCATCGAATTCGAATACATATATAAGAAGTTCGAATGCATATGTAAGAAACATTTTTCCTAGACTCGTGCTATTGCTGACATTCGCCGTAAACAATATTTTCGCTCTTGCATAATGATGTACTACATACTACATTTGAAACTTTTGCTGATAGAATTTACAAAAAATCATAACTGGAAAAAAAATTACGGGAAAAATCTTTTTTAAATTTCACATGCTGTTTTTATGACGTACTTGAAAAAAAAAAGTATATCCGAATCGAAGCCCCGTCGGGTTTACGCTCGGCGATTAGCTAGCCGTGGAATATCTCGTATGTATTCAAATTCGATGAAAATATTTTCGCTCTTGCAAAGTAATATGGAGTATATTACTATGCAAGAACGAAAATATTTTTTACGATGAATGTGAGCAATAGCACGAGTCAAGGAAAAATCTTTCTCTCTTGTACGGCGATAATCGATGATATAAAATTTTTATAAAAATGATAGAACTTACTTACCACCGACCGCCATGTTGCGACGCGATAAAATTCCGCTCGACGCAGATGGTCTCACAACGTAAGGTCGCGGCGCCATTGCCGCTTTCGGAAACGTATCGACGCCATGATGGTAGCCGCTCCCTTCTTGTCAGATAATAAGCGTCGCTTTTAAATGTTCGAAAAACCGTCCGCTTTAAATTTTTTCAACTAGATTCGGAATGGCTGGCCAAATACGAAACGCCGAACAAACGTGAATTCATTAACGCGAAATTCACGTAGCCGACGAACATGGGTGGGACGGCCGCGCGTGATCGGGAAATATTTCGACTTCGAAATTACCTATTTTTTCAAAAAAATAATTACGCGAGTAGTATCGACGCTTGGGAAATCGCGCTGCGAAAATAATTAAAAATAATAAACCACTGCACCGTTAAAGATTGCAATATGTAGAGGCGTGCTTAACGAGGCGCGATTCAAGTTTCTTTAAATGTGCTCACCATCACGAACGGTACGGCTAACGGAGACGAACTGAAAGTGCGGAGTAGGCTGAAAATTACCGACGCGACAAGGCCGACCTAAGCGCGCCCGCTGCTTGCGCCCCTTTCCTCAACCGTTAACCGTTATGTACCGGCGCACCTTCATAAAAACGACCCGCCGCCACAGGACCGGAGCAAGGCGTCCGCAACTTCAGGTGAATCTGGCGAAAATAGCCGAAAGGTTGCACGGGAAAAGATGGAACCGTGCCGGTCTGGGTCGGTAGTAATGAAACTTCCGCGCGTGTAAAATTGAAAAAGAAATATTTGAACGTAACATAGAAAAATGTCCGTGCAAAAAATGACCATCGTAATTTAAAAGATTGTAATTTGCATGTTGTATATTTTATGAATTCAGAAGGAACTGGAAAGTATTCGAAAAACCATGAGCCACGATTCCTTGTTATCATTGAAGAAGAAAACGTTGGTACGTAAAAACATTCGATTATTTAAAAAATAGAAATATAATAAATTTCAATAATTCTGAGCAACGAAAGAGTGATCCGACGATAAACGATATTTCAATTTGTAACAGTAATATTCACATTTGACCAACAGATGATGTTCGGCCCCGACGGCGGATCGTCGGAAACCTGTTCCACCGACTATGCAGAAACCTCTCCCGCTGCTACCTGCAATGAAGACAACGTTGCGACCCAAAAAAAAATCCACCGACGATGAGAAGAAAAATGAAGATCCAACGAACGATGTAATGATACAAAAAGAGTAGACCGATAAAGTTTCGGAGAACATTTTTATTCTGCAAACATTTTTCATTTAACCAGGAAACACTCAGTAATGACGATAACCATCCAATGGACACCTTCGACATCGCCGAGAATGAAATCGCATCTACCGGTAGAGATGAGGCCAACTTTGATAACTGTAATGTATTTGTACCGGTTAGTACATTGCTATGTACGCGGAACGATTAGTAGCTTCAAGCTGCCTACGTGAAAAGCTGGAATGAGGCAGTTGCGTACTGGCGGCAGCCGAGTACATAGGCGCTCCGGTACGACCGTAAACCATGTGTATACATTTTGTTGTAATAAACCTTATACCTACATTATCATTGAAGATGTGTATTACCAGTTCTATCTACCCCCCCCCCTCCCGGATCAAATTAGGTTGTGTTAAAACATAACAACTGGCGACGAGGATGAAAAAAAATAATAATAATAACAATAACGGTTGAATTCGCGTGTGTAGAATAAAGTGCCACGTCGAGGCGAACACGTGTCGAAGCCGACGCGTAGAAAGTACGACGCACGGAAACGTGTTCGAAGAGGAGTCGGAAGGGACTATCGAATTGTTAGCAAGGAAATTAATTTGAAAAGAGAAAAAATCGATTTGGATTATTGAATGCGAGCTCGAAACTTGTCGATTGATAGATGTCGAAAAAAGCGAAAACGGGCTGGATCCAGAATTTAAATAAAGAACAAATAATCGCGGAGTTAGAAAAACGGGGAGTACCATTCAAATTAAGTAATAATTACAACAATTTGCGAGACCTATTAAGAGAAACGATAAAAAAAAGTGAAAGCCATGTGGGAAAAGTCGACCCGGAAACGAACACAAATTTCGACGGAAGCGAGTGTGCAAAAACGGACGTGCTCATTGCGAGAACGCAGTCAGCAGAGGGAGCTGTTATACCGGCGGATTCGTCGACGGCGAGTACCGCACCACAGCACATTTAAGGAGGTGGGGCCACGGAAGCGCAGACTAAAGTGGAAATATATTCTGCCAGCCCGGACGACGACAGCGACATGGCCGACGGAAACAACAACTTCAAATTCCAACTGGACGATGACTGGGAGCTGTGCAAAGAGAAGTTAGATTGCTACTTTATAACTAAAAATATAACGGATGACAAGATAAAACTAGCAACATTAGTGACACGCTTGGGCGACAATGCTCACGCATTATTGAAACAGCTGGTAGCTCCAGCAAAGATCACCACAAAGTCATACACGGAAAGCATGATGGCCATGTCCAACCATTTGAAGCCAAAGCCGTCGGTGGCGATAGAACGATGCACGTTCCACACAGCCACACAAAATCACATCGAAACGGTGGTAGATTATGCAGCGCGTCTGAGGAAACACGCACTGAATTGCAATTTCGAAAAGTTGGATGAAGCACTAAAAGATCAGTTCGTGTGCGGGGTGAGAGATCAAACATAAAAATCAAATTATTTGAAGAAAAAGATTTAACGTTGTCAAGGGCGCTAGATATTGCAACGGCGCGGGAGGCAGCCGTGAAAAACGCAGCAACAACAAGCAGTGCTTTAGATAAAAAGAACATTAAAACCGAAGTATACGCAATACAAAGTGGATCAAAGCAGCACCTACGTTGCGGCGGTAGAGGGGGAAGAGCGAACAACACGGGCGGCCGCTACGGGCGAAACCAGCAGCAGCAGGAGCGGCATCAACGGTCATCCGGCGCGTCATTGAAGAGCGACGCGAATGTGACGTGTTACTGTGGTAGGAAAGGCCACATCAGTCGCGAGTGCCGTTTTCGCGAGTATGCGTGCCGCAAATGCAATAAGAAAGGGCACCTAGCGAAAGTGTGCAAGAGTGATGGAGGAAATGTGTCTACGCGCCCCAATAGTTTTAAAAAAATATCGGCACAGGGCGAATACGTTGATGAGCGTGGCTACGAACAAAATTTTTTCACGATTAGGCAAGGTAATCAGTGCAAAGATTTAAGTAAACACACCGCGGATCTTAATAATGTCAATAGCAAGTATGACGATGATTGTAACGACACGCAGTTACATAATCATGCAAGCCGGATCTCAGGCATAAAACCCATGGTAGTCGTAGTTAATATTAACGGCACAAATATTAACTTTGAAATTGATACCGGTACTTATGCTGCCGTAATATCTGAAAGAATTTACAATGATTATCTGAAAGGTACCCGAATATCAAAAACACGAAGATTTAAGAGCTCATGATGGACAGCCACTAGTGCCAATAGGCGAATTGGTTGATCTGAAAGCAACTTTCAATGATTCGGAAAAACGAGTAAAATGCTTCGTCCTGCGAGGCGCGGCCGGCGTTGTTAGGGCGTCAATGGCTAGAGCAGTTCGGTGTATGGCCATTAACTATACCAAAGCCAAATGCGCTCAAAATTAATAAACTTGATAGTGGTTTGCATGATTATATAACAACTAAGTACAAAATTTTATTTGAAGATTCGCCCGGTATGTACAACAAAAGTACGACCAAAGTACATTTGAGAGAGAATACGCGACCCATAGCGTCAAAATGCCGTCACGTGGCTCATGCCCTTAAACCAATGAGGGAGCAAAATCCGTCATTGCTCCCTCATTCTGGCAAAAGCCAGAATGAAGGAGCAATGACGGAGCACTGATCTTTTGGCTTCCTCATAAATGATTCTTCGTTCACTACTTACAATTCAGAGGAAGCAAATTGCAAGATTCAACTTGCAGCTTGCCTTAAATTATGAGGAAGCGATTTGCAAGTTTCAACTTGCAGCTTGGCTTAAATTGTGAGGAAGCGATTTGCAAGTTTCAACATGCAGCTTTTTCATTTCTCATCGATCATAGTCGCGAATTCCGGTTCAATTGGAGCAGCTCCTTCATTCTACTGTTTATTGACACTAGACCGTATATAAAAAATTGAAGTTTTCTAAAATTTGAAGGCGTCGTTAAATATGTACCAAATTTGGTCACGAATAGAGGTAAACGTTAGCTTATGCACGTCTATGATCTTCAGCACGGTCCGTAAATTATTTTTGAATTTGCAAAGGTTGGAACTTCAAAATTTCGAATTGCTCTAAAATGCGATCCGATTGGCTGATCGTCGCCAAATTTAATATGTATCACAGCTTAATGTTATTCCATAGTTCTAGAGAATTGAGATTCGATTGCTGGAAGTTAACGGCAAATAAAGCGACAAAGTTCATTTTTTGAAAAATTCACAATATCATAAAATCCGAACTTCTCGACGGATTCGGCTCAAATGCAATACCATACATCCTTGGGTATAACTCTATATTTGAAGAACTATTTAGACAAATATCTCAAAATTTGCGGACGCTACAGTGGTAACAGACATTTTTTGAAAAATTAAAAACGCTATAAAATTTGAACGGGTGCGTCGATTAATGCAAAAATTATACATGACATAAAGATTGTATGGCACCACATGTGTGGGAAATCTGATCCAAACTCGGTAATGAGAAAAATGAATGGACCGGTTAAATGTGGGGCAAAATTTTTATTTATCGACATAATATTTTCGTGTAATTAGGAGTTACTCTCCGACAGCGATGTCGTGGCGGTACAAGTGGAGGAAGAAAGAATCTACGACGAGAAAATTATCGAGGTATATATCGAGTGAAAATACACTCAACCGATGAATCGAAGTAGCAAAAAATGTTTGAAATTTAACGTGTTTTTTGTTCGGACGTAATTTCGCGTAAAATTTTCGTATTGAGGTCAATGAAGACGCATTTTTAAGCTTGACTTTTCCACTTTCGAAACCATTTGACGAAACAAATTTAGCCATTATTCATGCTACTATCAAGAAAAACGTCGCGACGACAATTTATTTAAAACATTTTGTTTCAGACATTTTTTCGGATTGTGGCATGATCGACAACATAAAAAAATGTTTTATCGTGAGGTTTTAAAACTAGAAATGTCGAGCTTAAAAATGCTTCTTCATTGACTTCAATACGAAAATTTTTCGCGAAATTACGTCCGAACAAAAAACACGTTCGAAATTCAAAAAATTTCTTGTCACTTCGATTGTTTGGTTGATTATATTGTGATAGGACGAATTTTTATGTACAATTTCAAATGTACCCCTCGTCAATTCGCCGTACCAACCGAGGCGATAGTGGAGCCCCACGGGCATGCGTGCCGAAATTTTGACCACTCCCTCCCTAACGATCGTGCGACGGCACGGGCCCGCGGAGATCGTCACTTCGAGTCCGGCACTCATAAGGAGCGATCGTAATTTATTAGATAATTTAGACTCTTGCGTCCGACACCAATAGAGGTCATATTTATTATATTAACTTTCTGTTGCGTAACGAAATAATAGTCTTGTCGATCTAAATCTCATTAAAGAAAGTACAGAGATTGTAGATCAAATTGTCTTGTCGAAACTCGCTGAATTATCGTCAACCCATCTTGCTGGAATTGACGATAAAACATTCATTGACAATTGATACCGTCGAACGAAGAATATATTCGAGGATCTTCGGTCAATACCGGAACAATACGAAGGAGCTTTGTCAAATTATACCGAGGAAGGATTGTATAAGAAGTCTGAGGAAATTTGCAATAAACTATATCGACTTCAAAAGCTGTAAGTACCCGACTTTTATTGTAATCCCGAGTGCTTGCTTCTTGTCGTAGATTTCTGCTCGCTATGTTTGCTTAAGCGTCATCCAATCGAGCCCCCCCTGAGGCGTTTGTCTTATGCTCGAAATTTAATGGAATCGAAATTAGTGAAATACTGCTAGTAATTGTAAACTAGCTGGCGCCGAAAATTTATAAATATTTGAAGAAAACCCTTTGAGCCCTGGCAGCCACCGACCCGGGCCGCGCCAGGTGTTGAACGCGTCTCGCGAGAACTTTGTCGATTGTCCCCCGCGAAAAACGTTTGTCCCAATTGGCGCCCAACGTGGGGCACGTTGGAAAAATTATTGTTCAAAATAGTTGTTTAAATTGATTGTTTAATTTAATTTTCTAAATTCATTGTTTAAATTAATTGTTAAATTCCTCCGGTAAATTGTAAATGGAAAACGTAAAACTTATTTAAAATTTGTTAAATGAAAATTTTTGAAATTATTAAAAATTATCGAAAGTTACTGAAAATTATTAAAATTATTGAAATCATTGTAATGACCAAAATTTGTTGAAATTGTTTAAATTATTGCTAAAGAGTCGTTACAGTTATATTAAAATCTTGAGAAATATATAAAAACTACAAGTAAAATTGCGATCCGAAATTTTGAATATTCTAGAATATATTGAGACAGGATTTTCTTTTCGATACAAAATATACGTGTTTTATTTAATTTTTTAAAGACTACACCTGGCGCGGCCGGGGTCAGTGGCTGCCAGGGCTCTGAATTTTGACGAAATAATAATAATCTATAAATGTTGGACGCCAACTCATTTTGTCGAAAATGAGTAAACTCTTATTAATTTGTCGAAGTGGATTCAATTAACTGACCCAGTCTTAAATAGGATACACATATAGGGAAGGATATTTTCTCTGAATTCAAACAAACCAACAGTCAAACATAAGTGATCCAAAAGAAGGAATATAAGTTTATTTAGACAGACTTACGTTTTAAAAATTCCAGTTATTTGTCCGTGGTTTTCCTCTATTGGATTTGACAATGATTCCATACCACGATTATACGACGTATACGACGATTCAATACTTTTATATTTATTTGACAAAGACAGTTTAATTACGACGCGACTTCTAAACGACGGGCTCTTTCCTTTATCTTTACAATCGATGAGGTCACGGCTCGAGATTCGGGATAAGAGTGATGGTCGATCGATGATCTATCTGCGACCGTACCTCTGATTCGATGATCACGTGATGACGTACCTTCCCCCGTAATATCGACATTTCGGGGAGATGGTTGACAATTCACGCATGCGCCCTTTGCTGTCGCTACTTTGAATAAGGCCTCGTTACCATACGCTGGCTTTGTCGAATATATTTCCGAGTTATTGTGTTTATCATCGGACCAGCGTGATAAATAACCGATGGTTACAATTTACCAGATACAGTCGGTAACAAATTTCTATTACTGGTAAAATATAAATTCTTGTAACGTTATGACAATATATTTTTCGTATCGCGTTCGAGAAGTCGAACGTCGAAGAATTAAACGGTGACGTCAAGGACGAAATTATACTGACAAACTATTTTCCTGTCACATTCTCCTCCCCCAGACCTTGACGTCAGCGAGAAGAATTTTGATTTCCAAGAATTATTTTTTTTTAATTCAATTTTTTAATTTCTGTCGACTCATAGTCCTTCCCTGGAACACTCATGTTATAGAATAAATTCGAGACAATACGACAATTAGGTTTGTGTGCATTCAGAGATATGTGGGATAATGGTAGGAATTGCAACTTACGTTTACCAACACTATTTTCTTATAACGATGCTAGATACTCGAAATGCGCGTGACCTCAGAACGTAGACTAATAATTGTATGTATATCGGAGAAGTATAAGCGAAACTGAACAACATTTTTTTTTTTTTTTTTTTTTTTTTTTTTCAAACAAAAGATATACAAATTAGTCCATATATTTTGCACGAGATGATTATGTGATATCGCCGATATCGCTTCATTGGCTCCTCCCCCGGTGTCTTGTGGACGCTGTGGTTGAATCGTTCGTCAACGGTTCTCATCGCTTTTGTTATTATCGGGCGATGTCTGGGTCGGAATGCAATGTAAAAGGTGACATCGCAGAGGATCCAAGCGAGTAAACAACTGGTTGCCATGGTCTTGAACTTCGACGACCATTGCCTTGTGCTCTTCAAATTGCTACGCACTTTGTTGACAAAATGCTGGTGGTCCATCGAATCTTCCCAAGATTATTCGATGACGTAATTCAGTTTGTGCCAGGCAGATTTCGGTGAGACTGACGAATAAGATGTTCCACCTCGGTGATTGACAAGTCCGGTATGGTTTTCTTTTTTTGTTTTGAAAACCTTGAACGGCAGCGGCTGGAAACAGTACCTTGGTCAATAGCAACAAATGCAATATTGCTTCCGGGTGGTCAAATGCATCGCTTTAATTTTCGTTGAAATTGTCAACATCAAATTCAGTGATGAAAAACGAATGCTCACGCCCCGAGGCAATCGAGTGATTGTGATTGACTTCGAGAACCTTTCTGCTATTGGTTTCACTGGCAAAACGTCAGATTCATGATTTGTAATTCTGACCACATTTTGTTGAGTTGTTGACGATTACGCGTGGCCCTCTGGTCACGGCTGCGTCCTGGGTTTTGACTGAATTGCAGACAGCCCTTGAACGTACTTTATCCTCTGCGAATCCGCTGTAACGAATATTGCCGTGACTTCATCTTCGGGAGGTATTCTTGATCCTCTTTATATTCGTTCTTCACGCAGAATACATAATTTCGCGAGAGACATACGTAACACAATGTTTCTAACAAATTTTATTCTTCTTATCCGCAAGTTAAGAAATATTTTAACGAAATATTTTTTTAAAATTATATTTATTTGCTTTCTAACTTTTTTATTTATATAATAAACTTCGGGACGTGATGTAATTTGACTTAATAACTTTATCAAAATTGATCTCGGCCAGACGTTTGGTTTAATAGCATTCTAAACGTTTTCTACTTGATGACGTAATTCAATTACTTTATTAATCCTTTTAACCCAATCATTAACTGTTTCGTCTTGTACCGCTGGTTCATTATCGTTGCGATTTTGTGTGAGGTTCTTTATGATTGCTTCTCTACCGTGGTTTGAATAGAATGGTGAAATTCCACTTTTGGTATGAGGCATAGTATTGTAAGCTAGTTGAATTTTTGACAAATTTTTGTCCCATTCGATACGTTTATCTTCGATGAACGCGGCTATGACAAGCTTTATTGTTTCGTTTACGCGTTCGTCCGAGTTAGCTTGGGGATGTGCGAGAGTCGTAGTAAGGTGTGCGACGTTTCTCGCAATAAGAAAACTCTTTACAACTTTGTTAAAATACTCAGTCTTGGTGTCGGTGATTATCGATTCGGGAGTTCCCCATTTGTCGAATACTTGATCTAATACTTTCACTACCGACTTGCCAGTTTGATTTCTCACTGGAAATATTTCGACAAATTTGGTATATAGATCTTGGATAATGATCGCATAAGCATTGCCTTTTTTTGATCGTGCGAAAGGGCCTATCGTATCTACAGATAATTGTGCCCACGGCATTTGGAGGGGTCTACTCGACAACGGTTTATCATTCTCTGTTTTCCATTCTTCGTTGACGAGATTAGACTCTGTTTTACACGTATCAAAATCGCGAATACTATTTAATTGAATTAATTCGTCAAGACTTTCCGAACTCAAAACTGACTTGGTTGACTCTGTTTTGTCTTCAGAGGTGTTATCGTTTCCCATAAACACCTCTAATCGTATTGGCGAACAATCCGCAGTATCGTTTGAGTTGGTTTTTAACTGACAGAAAGAAATGCTATTCGAGCTAGTAGATGGTTTCTCTAAGTCAACGGTTTGTTCGATTCTAAATTTTTCGCTTTTTATTGGTGGCGTCAAGTTCTTATCGTCCTCGCCCTTTGTGACAGTAACCTGAGGCGGAGCTACTGCGGGCTGTTGGCGTTTCCCGATAGATTTAGACAATTTTGATTTACGTGGCCTTTTTGTAAACAGAGGCGACAAGCATCCTGCCGAGGGGCAGTACAAAAGCGTGTGCTGTGTCGCTTCTCTCCACAGTTGAAGCAAAAAATATTACTCCAATCGCGGGGTTGACGGTTGTCATTATTTTGTCTTTGAGAAACATGTTTCCCTCTTCCCGATCTGTCATAATCCGCGAGATTTTGTTGTAGTCGTTGTTTCGTCAAAGATTTTGTTACGTTTTGCGTAGTGAAAGATTTCTTTCCGCTATGCGGATTTTTATCTTGTAATACGTTTAGTTTTGTCGTGTACCTATCGTCGTCTGAGACTGACTGTTCTTCGTCGTCTTCACTACACGGGTTCAACTCATCTTGTAAACAATTAAGTTCCACAGATCTTGATCTGGGGTGAGTATCTTTTTGAAATTCGGATGATCTACGATAGAGATAGCTTCTTTCGTTAACGTGATGAAGGAACTCATTATAATTTTCAATTTTTAAATTCAAAAGTTCGCATGTCAAACGTGGGTTGAATTTTACCAGAATTTGTCTAAGTTGTTCTCTAAATGTGGTAGGATATTCCATCCTTTCGAAAATCAATCGAGCTCGACAAGTGAATTCGGCTAATGTTTCGCCTTTCTCAAGTTTTAAATCGCGAGCTTCGCCGTAAAGATCGCCGTCGCCTTTACGCATGCCCCATTGATATCGAAAAGTTCTCGTAAAATCTTTCCACGTTTGCCAGTCTTGGTGATTGAGCAAATACCATGCTTTATACGGTCCTTCAAAAATTGTTCACAAATACGGAACGAAAAGATTTTTGTTAATCCCGCAAATATTCAATTTGTCTTCGAGAATTAATAAAAATTGGTCAGGATCTTTTTCTGTTTTAGGAAAATTAATTCTCCAAGAGTTGACAATTCGACCGATATTTATTTCAGGGTTTGTACCCCAGCTACTATTCCCAGGAGATACACTCGATCTAGTTGGATACCGATTAGCGCGGTGAGAGTTTTCGCGATGTTCATGTTCCTCGTCACTAGACTCATCGTTCCGTCGTGACAATACGCTGCCTCTCGGGGTAATCGATCGTTCATCGCGTTGTTCCCGATAATTCTGTCGAACGTTCTCACTACGATTTAAATAAATATCGTCTTGATCAACACGCCTATTTTCTTCTCGGATATTTTCGAGGTCCCGCCTGTTCCGCGTATAATTTGGATTTTGATCTGGCCTGATATTTTGACCAGTCAGTTGACAATATAGGTCGTGTGTGACGTACTTGTCTTCCGTCATCAATCTGCCATCGGGTAATTGATAAGTAATTGTCAATTTATTTAATCGACTATATGACTCATCGGTGTGTTCCGGTAAGTAATTCGATCGTGAATTTCGATTATCGTTGTTCACGGGACGAAAATACTGAATCTAATCTATCGAGGGATTTTGACGGATTTCGTCTCCGGTGTTTATGTTTTCGTCAACGAAATGAACGCTACGTGTTTCCCTCTCTACGGAACCCTCTCTACCTAACGAGTGCCCATTTGCTTCGTCGAGTCGTCGGTTAGTATTACGAACTTCGAAATTATTTCTGAACGCTTGAGAATTCGTTTCTCGTAACCGAAAATCTTTAATTTCGACGACCGATCGTCTATTCTGTTTTCTTCTTGATATTTCTCGAAGGTCAGCATCAGACGGCCTTCCTCGAGCTTCTATTGACAATATATTCGGTTCGACAACAGACGGTTGAACGGAATTAAACAAATCTATTTGATCCACCGATTGGGATCTCACAAATCTTTTCGGGTCGACATCAGACGGTCTAACCGAATTTACCAAATTCAAAATTTCTCTATCGCTTCCTTCGCGATACGCAACAAATGCTCCCGAAGGATTCCTTACCCCCTGAGATTCTTCAAAATCTACATTCCGTTCGTGAGGTGAATTAACAGACGAATCACCCAACGAAAAAGTGTTACGCGCCCGGCCTCCCCCCTCGGACGCTGAGTTAGTCCGCGACGCGCTTATTTCATTATTATCTTGACCGCTTTCCTTATAACGGATATTTTCAATGTTTTTACACAGCTGTTTGACTGTCCCCTCGAGGGATTCAATACAAGCTAATCTTCTGTTCAAATTTTCAATATCTTCAATGACTCTACCCATTCTTTCATCCGAGCCTTGTGACCTCGTAATTTCACCTGGGATCGGAGTTAGCGTTCTTCGCAGCCCCCTCCCCCTACCTATAGGTGTTCCCGCTCTATCAGACGAGAGTGAGGCACCCAAGGTTAACGTAGACTGAGTATTGGTATTAGGAATTTGAGAGTCGAATGCTTTCTCTGACAATCGCACATCCCCCGCATCTTCAGCGGTTTGCTTCCCCTCGGATTCAGACACCCCCCCTCCAATTGCCAAACCGGTCTCTTCTTGCGATAACGGAATTGTAACATTGAGAGATGCTGAACCACGAATACTAGACGAATTATCTTTTTGATTCTTAGTTTTGCCGCCGTGTCTAGTCGCCATTTTCTTTGGTGGCGAGATAAACATAGAAGTCATACTGTCTTGCCAAGATCTTTTCTCTAGATATCTTTCTCAATATAAAATTCACTATCTTCCGTGAATTTTAATATAATTATCTTCTTTTCTTCAACTTTTATAATAACATTTAATTCCCAATGATCATCATTTGCTATGTCAATCCAATAGATACACATTTATGAATAAATAAAATCAATCCAATAAATACACATTTACACATAAATAAATAGATAAATTCATACGCAATTAATAAATAGACACAATCGAATAAATAAATAAAATAACGGATACGATTTTGAAAAATTATTCAAATGAAATTTCGTAAGAATATTATTTGAAACGGTTAGTATATCTTGAAATATTCCATCAATCTGCGGGTGTTTACAAATATTCGGTAGGAGATTATACGACTAATCGAGCTCACACTTTTTTCTTTTAATGAAATTGTCAATCTTGCCCCACGTTGGGCGCCAAATGAGACAGGCTTTTCTTTTCGATACAAAATATACGTGTTTTATTTAATTTTTTAAAGCCTACACCTGGCGCGGCCGGGGTCAGTGGCCGCCAGGGCTCTGAATTTTGACGAAATGATAATAATTTATAAATGTTGGACGCCAACTCATTTTGTCGAGAATGAGTAAACTCTTATTAATTTGTCGAGTAGCAATAATTATAATTTGACCGGCTAATCCGCATGAGAAGTGGATTCAATTGACTGACCCAGTCTTAAATAGGATACACATATAGGGAAGGATATTTTCTCTGAATTCAAACAAACCAACAGTCAAACATAAGTGATCCAAAAGAAGAAATATAAGTTTATTTAGACAGACTTACGTTTTAACAATTCCAGTTATTTGTCCGTGGTTTTCCTCTATTGGATTTGACAATGATTCCATACCACGATTATACGACGTATACGACGATTCAATACTTTTATATTTATTTGACAAAGACAGTTTAATTACGACGCGACTTCTAAACGACGGGCTCTTTCCTTTATCTTTACAATCGATGAGGTCACGGCTCGAGATTCGGGATAAGAGTGATGGTCGATCGATGATCTATCTGCGACCGTACCTCTGATTCGATGATCACGTGATGACGTACCTTCCCCCGTAATATCGACATTTCGGGGAGATGGTTGACAATTCACGCATGCGCCCTTTGCTGTCGCTACTTTGAATAAGGCCTCGTTACCATACGCTGGCTTTGTCGAATATATTTCCGAGTTATTGTGTTTATCATCGGACTAGCGTGATAAATAACCGATGGTTACAATTTACCAGATACAGTCGGTAACAAATTTCCATTACTGGTAAAATATAAATTCTTGTAACGTTATGACAATATATTTTTCGTATCGCGTTCGAGAAGTCGATCGTCGAAGAATTAAACGGTGACGTCGAGGACGAAATTATACTGACAGACTATTTTCCTGTCACAATATTGTCGAACAAAGAAAATTCTGTGTCGAAAATTTTCGAACAAAGCGTCGCGTAGCGTACGTCGAGTCCAGCGGCCGTGAGCGCGGAAAAAGACGAGACGCCCGTAACGTAAACAAACATCGTATCTGGAGACCCGAGCCTTCGCTCACGCTTGTTTACTAACGCTTGTAGACCGGTCTAACATCTCACTGCTATACTATGTAATATAACATTGTCGAATAATTTTGAAACTCGAAATATTATTTCGCAACGATACCGATAATCTGTGTATAATCGATGGTTGGATGTCCGCTCCTTCGACAAAATTGGTAATTTGAAAGAAAAAAAATTTTCTATAACGAGTCGAGCAAACCGAACCTCGTTGATTGTTCGAGAATACATAGTTACAAAACGTCCACGTTATCAACTGACAAATTGAAATATTATTATCACAAAGTCAAATTATTATAAATTGAAATATTATTATTATCATAAATCAAAGTAAATAATTTCAAATAGAATTGTTGTGTCGAAACGATTGAATCTCGCTTCGTCGTTGTCGATGGGTTTCGTCAAAGGTAACGAATACTTGTAATGAATGTAAAAAAAAAAAATTATGAGGGTTTTCGTGTGACTCGAATCTCGCTTCGGTCATGATTGAGTAATTTGATTTTTGAATTGAAACGATTGAATCTTGCTTCGTCGTTGTCAATGAGTTTCGTCGAAAGGTGACGAATATTGATATTGAGTATAATGATGAAAATTATAGAACTTTGTCGTGATTCAAATCTCGCTTTGATCATGACCGAGTAAGTTGAAATATTCTTTTGTCACGATTGAATTTTGTTTCCTTGCGTCAGGTGTATTATGGGATATGACGAGAGTTAGTATCGTCAAATTCATCATAAGACACAGTGATTTTCGTCGTGATCTGAATCTCGTTTCGGTCACGGATAATCCAATTATGTTATCGGATGTTCGATTGATCAAATCATTCGTCTGATTATTTATCTACTTATTTATTCATTTACTTAATACTCAATTAAGTATTAAATTATTTATTTAATTATTATTTATTGTTGCAGTTCGCAGTGTTTTACGGGGATTGGATAAATTAAATACTTCACAGTTTGGATTACATGTTTAGAAGAATTTATTATAAGCTTGAATGTGGAAAAACGAGAGTTCGTAGAACATAGAAAAACGAAAAATCAAGTGAGGCAACCAATGGCGAATAACCGAATGTAGAGCGGCACAGACACGTGGTAACGCAGAAACTGCGCTAACGCGCTCTGCTGGCATGCGACCCAACTACGGCTTAAGTCCCATTTGCAACACTCCCACTTTGGGTTGCTATGCCATGCGAGGTACCTCCTTTTCGTCGAGTACATTTATTTTCTTTCGCAAATACTCAAAAGTACATTTACTGAGAGGTTTTGTAAAAATGTCTGCTTGTTGTTCGCTTGTGTTTATATAACTTAAATCAAAGTCTTTGTTTTCGTGGCACTCCCTTACAAAATGAAATTGCACATCGATATGTTTAGAACGTCGATTAAATTGCGGGTTTTTAATAAGTTTAATAGCACTCTGATTATCTACGTAGAGCGCAGGGCTCTTTCTTTGACCTTTGACTAGATCGTTCATTAATCTTTGGATCCATATGAGTTCTTTGGTTGTTAGACACGCCGCAATAAACTCCGATTCGGTCGATGACAGAGAAACAGTTCTCTGTTTCACCGCCCCCCAGGCAACCGGTCCATTTGCGACTTTTATTACATACCCACTTGTTGATCTTCTAGTATCCTTATCTCCGGCGAAATCGGCGTCGCTGTAAGCTGATACAGTCAGCTCCTTTGTATCGCTCGAAAACAAAATTCCGTGATTCTGAGTGCCCTTGAGATACTTTAAAATTCTTTTTATCGCGTTCCAGTGAACTTTTTTCGGATTTTCGGCATATTGACTTACTGCGTGCACCGAGTAAGCGATGTCCGGTCTCGTGACCAGGGCCAGGTATAGTAGACTTCCAACAGCTTCTTTGTAGGGCACGTTGACGGTCCCGTCTTCATTCTCAGAGTCTAGTAGACTCAAGTCCGTGTGCTGATCAGCTGGAATAGTCACCGCATTCGCTTGACCCATGTTGAAACGTTCAAGCACTCTTTGAATGTATGATGCTTGGTACGCGAAGATCGATCCATTTGGATATTGCTTTATGTCCATTCCCAGAAACAACCCCAGAGGTGCAGTGGTGATTTCCACCGCAACTGCGAGGTGACACAGCAAGTCGTTAATCTTCGACTTACTTGTTGAAACCACGAGTCCGTCATCGATGTAAATAGCCAGTATCAATGTCTCCCCATCGTCATGAGAGGTAAACACGCACGGATCCGCTGATGTTGCCTTTAGGTTGAAACCCGCCAAGCAGCGAATGAATGTTTGATTCCAGCATCTGGCCGCTTGCTTCAGCCCGTACAGAGCCTTCCTGAGCTTGCAAACTTTCTCCGTGCCGTCCGAGAAACCCGTTGGTTGTGACATGAAAATGTCCTCCGTGAGCTCGCCGTGCAAGAAAGCCGTTTTCACGTCGAATTGAGCTATTTTCATTTTCAGAACAGCTGCTGTTGCCAGAATCGAGCGGATTGACCCAAACTTTACAACCGGGCTGAAAGTTTCCTCGTAGTCCACTCCAGGCCTCTGTGAAAACCCTTTCACGACAAGTCTAGCCTTGTACCGAGGTTCACGACCACACGCTGCCGGCTTATGTCTGTAAACCCACCGGTTTGGAAGAATCTTTGCTCCTGCTGGATGCTCAACCAGCTCCCACGTATCATTTTTGAGTAAGGAATCCACTTCCTCGGCCATCGCTTGCGCCCAGCGGTCACTCTCCGTGCTGTCGAGCGCTTCTTGAAAACTCCTCGGTTCGTGATTCTCTGCAAGAAAAACCCTTGCGATGTCGATTTCGTAGTCCCGGAATCGCACCGGTTTTCGAAAAGCTTGTCGATCACGAAGCTGACGACCGGCACCGATAGCTTGTCGATCGACTTCCTCTAGTTCGATGGGATCGGCACTGCCGTCTTCTTGTGAGAGCTCCTCCTCTTCGTCTAACAATATCTCGTTTTGTTGTGGGTTTTCATCTTGACGTAAGTTTTCTTCGACGCAATTTTCTTTACCTGGACCTTCTTCTTCGTTGTGGATCTTTTCTTCCAGTGGAATGTCTGCGAATTTTTTTCGCACTCTTCGTCGTTCTCGACCTGTACCTTTTCCGGCAGGAATTTAACATCCCGATAGACCTTGACCTGCCGCGTTGACGGTAACCAAATTCGATATCCTTTGGTGTGCTCATCGTATCCGACAAACACCGCCTTTTGTGCTTTTGGACTCCATTTCGTCCTTTTTTGTTTGGGGATATGAACGTATACCGCCGTGCCGAAGATTTCGTAATTTAGTGTTCTTGCTTCTTCACCGAACCATTGTTCGTAAGGGGTCTTTCCCTTTTCGCCGCTCGTACCCGACCGGTTGATCACGTAGACCGCTGTGTGGACGGCCTCCGCCCACAGTGACAGATCCATCTTTCTTGCATACAGCATACTACGTGCAGCCTCAACAACTGTCCTGTTGTCCCTTTCGATCGCACCGTTTTGCTCCGGTGTATAAGCCGTGCTCGTCTCATGTTTTATTCCGTATTTCCAAACGATTTCTTTCATCCTCTCGTTTTTGAACTCCAGACCGTTGTCCGTTCTCAGTACCTTAATTTTTCTGCCCAGCTGAGTTTCCGTGCTTCGCAAGAAACCTTCGAAGAACTTTGCGGTTTCAGACTTTTGGCTCAGAAAATAAACGAATCTGTAATGTGAAAAGTCATCCTTGAGAAGAAGAAAATACATGGAATTGCCAATAGACACCTTTTCCATCGGACCGCAGAGATCAGCGTGAATTAGATCGCCCGGTGCCTTCGACTGCGATTGACTAATTTGGAATGGTTTTTTGCTCATCTTCCCCTGAGCGCATCCTTCGCAGAGCCAATCCTTCATTGGTCTCGTTTCGATGTTCCATTTCTTCAAAATTGTACGAACGTGTGGAACATTTTGATGTGCGAGTCGTTCGTGCCACATCTTCAGTGAGCCACTGTCGCTGATGTGTGCTTGAGCTCGCTGCGAGACGACACGCTGCGATTTTTGTTGATACGGCTTGAATTTCATCTTGTACAGGTCTTCGAATCGATCACCTTCCGCAACCACAATCCCATCCTTACGTAGTCGACACTTCTTTTGATTCGATTCGAAAAACATACCCTTGTCGAGAGCTGAAGACATAGAGAATAGATTGTATTTCAAGTCCGGTACATAGAGAACGGGGGTTAAATGATGGCGCTCCCACTGAGACCCGTTGAAAGATAGGATATCTATTTCACCAAAACCGGGTCCTTCGATTACTTGTCCGTTGCCTACTCTCACTTGTGCCGGCACTGTCAATTTTTTGTAATTCACAAACCAATCACGCTTTGAAGACATGTGCTGACTCGCTCCGGAGTCCATGAACCAGTCCTCGAAATGTTCTTCGGAGAGGAGTGTGTGCGCTGCGACAATACTTCCCATGAAGGCGCTTCCTCTCGTTGTGTCACTCGTACTTGGCTTGTCTTGTGTCGAAAATTTTTTCTTCGCACGACACTCGTTTTTCCAATGACCGGCCTTCCCACAGTGAAAACATTTACCAGGTTTTTTATCGGATTTACCTTTCGTATAGTTTGTATACCTGGCGTTGACTGCAAAGGCACTGTTGCTCTCGCCCTCATCCGCCTTGACTCGAATTTCCTCCATTGCGAGCCTCGAAATAAGATTATTCAACGTACGCTGATCCTGTCCCGTCGACTCCCATGCTGTAGCGAAATGTCTGAGAGAGGGCGGAAGGGTTAACAAAATTTTCGTCATTACCATGCTGTCCGACACAGTCTCTCCAAGTGCGGACAGTCTAAACGCAAGATCCTTGACCTTTGCAATATGAGTGGCAACATCATCACCTGCGTCCCTTCCGAGAGAAAACCATTTCTGCTGCAGCATGTGCTTCGACGCTTCGCTTTTGTTTTCGAATACCTCGTGAAGCTTAAGCCACATGTCTCGTGCTGAATCACTGTTCATGATATGTAACATGCACCTTGGACTCACCGTGATTACGATCGACCTTTGCGCTAACCCATCAAGCTTTTTCCATTCTTTCAGCTTCTTCTCGTACACTTCTGTTGCCTCGGCATTCATATTTTGTGCCGGTTGCGGCTTGAGCGACGTTCCCGCGAGGATTTCGGATGCACCGGTCGCGAGATTTTGTACGTGCACTTGAAATTTCCATAGTCCCCAATTTTCTTCTCCTGTGAGTTTCTCGATTTTCGCAGTCTCGTGTTCCATTGCGGTTATGTTGCACTATTGCACGCGGCAGGCTAACCTCAAAACACAGCACGTTTCCACTCGAGCAAACTCGGATAAAAGAAAACCTTTTTCCGCCCAATATTAATTTATTACAGTTCCTGGGCCCATAACCTGTTGCAGTTCGCAGTGTTTTACGGGGATTGGATAAATTAAATACTTCACAGTTTGGATTACATGTTTAGAAGAATTTATTATAAGCTTGAATGTGAAAAAACGAGAGTTCGTAGAACATAGAAAAACGAAAAATCAAGTGAGGCAACCAATGGCGAATAACCGAATGTAGAGCGGCACAGACACGTGGTAACGCAGAAACTGCGCTAACGCGCTCTGCTGGCATGCGACCCAACTACGGCTTAAGTCCCATTTGCAACATTTATTTATTTATTTAATTATTTATTGTTTATTTATTATTTATGTATTTATTTATCTGATAAATTATTTATTGCTTGTTAAATACTTTAATTGTATATATTTGAAGTTATTGTTTTATTATCATATATAATTAGTAAGCATTCATAGTCCACTTATTAGGCGATTTTGACGGTGGCTGTACTAGATGGAACCGGTGACTACTTTGTCGACCATTTGATTGGGGTTATTCGGTATAACGATTGAAACCAAAATATTTGGAAACTACATTTCAGCGGAAACTTCTCTCGTTTTTTCATTCGATTATACCTTGTCAGGAGTTACTATCAGCCGATTTATTGAACGTTTCGTTGGTATTGATCGACGTTTGTCAAATAGTCTCAAAATGAGTGTCGCCCATTCACCCCTTAAGAAAGACGGGAGAAAAAATACGAACGGTGACGATCGCTTTCAGACATTTGACGTAGATACGAATTTACGCGCGACACGAGGAGATAATGCGAGCGGGGATATCACGATGAGTCCCGGGCCTACAAATACTTCTTCACTCTTCGCCAGTGAACTCGGAAACGTCTCACTAGGTAGAGGTCGAGGTAGAAGAACACTAAACTCGCCTCGACCTGGTGCATCGTTCATTAGCGAACGCAACCCCACTCCCATTTTGCCACTCCACGATCAACCCCCAGAAAACGGAAACCTACGGGAAGAGATAGACTTTTTGAAATCTAAATTAGTCGAACTAAAATCGGTGCTTAGGTCACTTACCGGTGCAATTCACAAGACGACCGCGAACCAAAGGTCCGAAAGGGGAGGGTCTCTTCCAAACTTGGAAACTGATGAAGGCACACACCACCATCCTGATGAATCAATTGCTATTATTCAGCGACATCGTCAATTAGGAAGGGAAAATCGCGACAGGGAACCGCATGATAATTTCGGTCCGCGAAACCCATTCGAGACATACCAACACGATAGGCAGGGAGAAGTTCCGAACGGAAACCAGGTAAGACCGACTGTCGACCAAGACCTTATCGCACGAGAATCACGTAACGTGCACTTCGGGAACACGCGCTTGCCAAACCCATCTAATGATCCTAGTGCTCATAATATACATGAAGGTTTCGGCAACATTAACCCAGTCAATTGTCACAGCGGTCAGCCTATCAATGACGCGATACCCGAAGTTGCTCCAATATATCGAAAAATTTCCACGACGCGTGTCCTGTCAAATGGACAAATCGTTAGCTTAGACAACTTCATGACTGACGAACAATTTCGACAAATGTTAGATCCCGGTAGTAACCAGGTACGCTATGAGCGCGAAAACGAAGTTGACCGACCAACGTATCTTGACCGAAATTCAGCAAGATTACGCGGCAACGATAACCCCTCCATATCGAGTCGTCGTCGAAGTGAACATCGACTGCTTCAAGGCGCGGTGGCCTTTCATGGCGCACCAGTGATTCGAGTGACGACGAGCCGCCACAGGATTCCCATAGTAGATTCGGGAGTACGTCGCCTCGATTGGGGAATAGCGAGGTCTCACAAGTCAAAATCGGTCAAATCATTAGTTCTTGGAAAATCTCTTTCCCAACGACCGAGAAAGACCCAGAACAATTTTTATTGATCTTAAAGGATCTCGTGTCGTCAAGCGGCATTCAGAAAGATCTATTCGTCCCATGTCTATCAAAATTATTTGACGGTCCGTACCACTCGAGGTATCTTGTCACCAAAAAATCATTGCGAACGTGGAAAGACCTCGTCTGAGCCTCCCGAAACGACTGGGGAGTCAAACGCGAGGACACCGATCTTCTTTATGAAGTTCGCGACATGAAAAGCGAGAAGAACGAAACGTTTGCCGAGTTCGCGAGTCGAGAAAGGCTAATCTTCGAACGGATGGAGAGACCTCCTCCCTTCGAAGAACAACTGCGTCAAATTTGGATGAAATACTCTCCTCATCTAATGTTCGAGATATTGAACGTAGGCCATCGCAATTACACTGAATTTCTTTATTATGTTAACAGAAGAACATACCTTTATAGGCAGTGTGAAGCCCAGACGTCACGCCTAAGATATCATAAGACATCCGAATTAAGACAATTGCATGAAAGATCGGATGTAGAAAGTAACAATGACGGTACGGACATTGACAGAGGAAAAGAGGAAGCCACTGATTCAAAGGCCATCCAAAGTAAAGCCTCTACGAAATTTGACAAAAACTCAAAATCCCTGACACGACAACGACTGGAGAAAAACTTAAAACGCTTCGATGACATGCATAAAGACAGTCACGGAAAATTGGACTCGAATCACAGCCAATCCTTTACCAATCACCAACCGGATAAGCCACCTCTTGATGCGAGTAAATATACCTGCTTTAATTGTGATGAAACCGGTCACGGCGGCCGGTTCTGCACCAATGCACGACAACTAGTTTGTTGTAGATGTCGACAGACAGGTCATGAAACACGGGACTGCCTTACAGACCAGGGGAAATCCAGAAAACCCGCAGTAACTCAACCTAAGCTTGCTGAGGTGAAAGGCATAAGGGAGGCGACTATACGACCAGCTAGTCCAGAAACAACCGCCAGACCAGTTCACCTTCGACAAGTAGAAACCTTTGCCGAGACAAACGATCTGACTGATCAATTCCAAACCATACCGAGGACAAGCACCAAACTGCATGTCCTATCCACCATGGCCAGTGACGATGAATTGTCAGTCGATAAGCTGGATGAGCCTGTTCAAACCCTAGCGGATAGTTCGAACGGTAATATGAGTAATCTAGCCAACTTGAAAGTAAATTTACCGATGATATCCCATGGAAACAACGACTTCCTAGAAACGGGCTACGTAGAAGAGGATATAACGTACGACGGAATAATACATGATTGCTATCTGTCTCCTATGTCGCGAGACATACAGCCGAATGTCGAAGACCGTGAGACCTGCCCTAATTCCAAATTCAATCCTCACCCCATTGAAGGATCAACAATGCCGTACCTAGTGCAGCAACCGTGGGCGCAACTGTCAATTGACACCGTGGTTCCACAAAAACGAACCAAGAAGGGAAATACTTGCATCATTGCTGTTCAAGACCTTTACACAGAATACGTCGAGCTATTTCCTGTCCGAACTCGGTCAGGCAGAACTATTGTCAAAATATTGGATACCCTGTTCGATCGTTGGGGAGCACTAATAACGATTATTACCAACAACGGGATCGAGTATGTCAACGAGGAAGTTGAAGCCTTCGTTCGAGCTCGAGACGTTGAACATTTGACAGTTCCTGCAATACATCCGCAAGTATGCTCCGTTGAACGTGTCAATCAAACTATCAAACCCATGATTACGGCGCTCATTGACAACCCACAATACGAGTGGGATGAGAAACTGTCTAAGATCCAGTTCGCCTACAATACAGCTCCACAGACCGGAAGTAAGATCTCGCCATTTCATCGAAACCACGGGCGCGACGCAACGACAAGACACATCCCCAGATCTCCTACAACTATTCGGACCGACCACGACATGACAGTAGACTCCGGGGTCAGAAGACTACAATGAATCAACGAACGTCGTAATAAGACAGGAGGAGAAAACGCTATGTCCGAAAACCTGCCAGTGAATCCAACAGCTGGAACAGCATGGAAATTGTCTGAAAACGGGAGCAAGCGGTCCGCGCTTTATACGCCTCTCCCATTAAGAAGACACTCGACAAAACCATGGAGGAGCGTCCAGAAATTAAGGATAGCGAGGTAGACACCACCAAATCCCATCCGAAGTCGCTCAGCCATAATGCCACAAGCTCCTACTATAAGTCACGCGATGTGCGCTAAAAAGGATCCATTATAAGCTGCGTGATGTTTATACATACCGTCAAATACAACAGACACTAAGTTTATAAATATTCCAATGTTAACCTAACCACACCATTCCTTGTCTTATACTGCCACGGTGAAACCTCTCAGTTCGAGTTGACAAGACTTCGTTTTCCGCTGAATTGATATTTATAAAAGACCGTTGAACGCCTTCTTTATAATCGCGCGCGTGCGCCAAATCTCTACCATACTATACCGTAGCTACTGCATTCGCGGCGAGCAGAAATTTCATGACTGACCTTTTTTCCATCTAGGAGCAATGCACTCTGGGTTGCACTACCAGTTCCAGGGTACCGGGTAAGAATGAAATTTGTGTAATCAATGTACCGCCTCGTCTACTGATTATATTCAACACCCGCCGGATCGCTACATGTCAAAATCCGGAAGGGGAAAGTGTGACAGGACGAATTTTTATGTACAATTTTGAATGTACCGCTCGTCAATTCGCCGTACCAACCGAGGCGATAGTGGAGCCCCACGGGCATGCGTGCTGAAATTTTGACCACTCCCTCCCTAACGATCGTGCGACGGCACGGGCCCACGGAGATCGTCACTTCGAGTCCGGCACTCATAAGGAGTGATCGTAATTTATTAGATAATTTAGACTCTTGCGTCCGACACCAATAGAGGTCGTATTTATTATATTAAGTTTCCGTTGCATAACGAAATAATAGTCTTGTCGATCTGAATCTCATTAAAGAAAGTACAGAGATTGTAGATCAAATTGTCTTGTCAAAACTCGCTGAATTATCGTCAACCCATCTTGCTGGAATTGACGATAAAACATTCATTGACAATTGATACCGTCGAACGAATGATATATTCGAGGATCTTTGGTCAATACCGGAACAATACAAAGGAACTTTGTCAAATTATACCGAGGAAGGATTGTATAAGAAGTCTGAGGAAATTTGCAATAAACTATATCGACTTCGAAAGCTGTAAGTACCCGACTTTTATTGTAATCCCGAGTGCTTGCTTCTTGTCGTAGATTTCTGCTCGCTGTGTTTACTTAAGGGGACTGAGTCACCTAAAAATCGATTTTTTTAAAATTTTTTTTTCGAATCTCCATACGATTTTCTACCTACGTACCAAATTTTAGACCGCGATCTTCAAAAATAAAAAAGTTATGAGCATTTGAATAGAGTCGTAAATTTTTAAAAATTATTCAATATTCACATCTGTACTCGAGTACTCATAACTGCTTTAGTTTTGAAGATTTCGACCTCAAATTTGTTACCTAAGTAGTAATCAGTGAACGATTAAAAAAAAAAAATTGAAAAATGAAAAATTTTTTTTTATAATTTTTTTTCGTATTCCCACACAGCAAAAAGACGTCCAAAGTACGTCTTTCGGACGTCTCGACAGTTGTCTCGTGATGGTATTGGGATGGTCCCATGGGACTCCCATGCGCTTTTAAATGTCCGCTATGTGTTACCGGAATGGGACAATCCCACTGACGTCCCTGCGATGTCCAAAGATTTGCTTATATGCATATCCGTAAAAAAACGCTTGCGAAATAATTATTTATTTGTTAAATCAATTTTTTTTTGGCCGACAGTCGACATATCGTTATATTAATTCAATTATTTGACCAATATGAATTAAAAAAAAAATTTGTCTGGAAATGCAATTTGCATTTCGGAAAGATGGCACTGCGGAGATTCGAACCTACGACCTGACGGACTGACCTATCTACCTAGCTAATGACTACCTAACTTAAACCACTACGCTAATCTGACTATTGAGATTGTACCATTACTTTACGCTCATATAACGCACATCTAACAGGAACACAGAGAGTGTTATTTTCCTCACTCAGTGACTGAAATACTCAAGTATAAGACTTTTCTCCTATAAGACCCCATGTTACAGTCTTACTCGTACCTCCCATAGACGTCCATGAGAAAGTGCATTGGGATCGTCTACTAACGGTTACGACAGGACATCCTTAAGTCATCCTATATTAATCCCGGGTAGAACAGTGTCTTACTAGTACCTCCCACAGATGTCTATAAGAGAGTGCAGTGTGATCATCTACTCATGGTCACGGGAGGATATCCACAAGCCATCCTATATTAATCCCGGGTGGAACAATTTCTCACTGGCACCTCCCACAGACGTCTATAAGAGAGTGCACAGCGATCGTCTATTAACGGTTACGACAGGACATCCTCAAGCCATCCCATATTAATCCCGGGTAGAACAATGTCTCAGTAGTACCTCCTACAGACGTCTATTGGCGAGTGCATTGAGATCGTCTACTAACGGTTACGACAGGACATCCTCACGCCATCCTATATCAATCCTAAGTAGAACAGTGTCTCACTAGTGCCTCCCACAGACGTCTATAAGCAAGTGCATTGTGATTGTCTACTCATGGTTACGGGAGGATATCCTCAAGCCATCCTATATTAATCCCGGGTAGAACAATGTCTCACTGGCACCTCCCACAGACGTCTATAGGACGTTCTATCTTGCCGAGACCCGAATAGGACTGTATCAGGATGATCCCGGGATCAATTTTGCTGTGTGGGTTAATCATCAGCCTTAATATACGATCAAACGAACTTACCCGTTGTGAAGTTCGATCGTTATTATGTGAGTGGCTCGTTCGAGATGATTACAACGTAGTACAGTTCATTTCCCCCGGAATTCACCAACATTCAGAGACAAAATTTACTTTTGGCGCTACCTGTACCCAGGCCACGCCGCGATCTTCATATTGTTTTTGGTGTTCCGGAGACACACATCGTTTAGAGACTTCGTCTTTATTATCGATTAAATAAAAAATAAAAATAAAGAATAAGATTAAAATAAAAAAAAAAAAAAAAAAAAAAATCCTCCACAATGGGGAAATCAAAGAAGCGATCACGTTCGAAGGAGAAAGATATTGCGAGCATAGCGAAAAAGATTCGTAAATTAAAAGAACGGTTAGGTACGCTCGCCAATGACACAGAAAAAGTTTCGGACAAGGAAAAGGATGTTGCCATGGAGATATCAAAAGACAGTAAGTATATGCAATTGTGAATTGCTTATTATTTATTGAGATGGCATGACTTCGAGATAGCTCAAGAGGCCATGCTCATTCACCTGGTAGAACTCGATTTAGTACGAGGCATCCGGTGAAAAATGTTTCGAATATTATTTATACAGATAATCCCTCGATTGAAGAAAGTGAGGCTAGATCGACCACTGAGCCGGTGAATCAGACACCGAGTGGGTCAATTGTCGAAACGGCGACAAACCAGGAAATTCCAAACAGTCAGTCTTCCCTGGACGAAGAAACTTTAAGGCTTCTTGGAGATGATCCTGCCAAAGATGAATCGGCAATGTTTGTTTTACAATCGGATTTGGCACAGAGATGGAACGGCTGGATTTCAACAGGGTTAAAGAAAGAGATACTTGATGATCTGTTAAAGAAGTATCCTCGATCGGGCAACTGTACTGTCGATGCTCCCATTCTTAATCCAGAAATTGTTGCAATTTTATCAGACGTCACAGCGAAGCGAGATAACCATTTCATGGACTCACAAAAAATGCTCGGTTCAGCAATGGTCGCTTTAGGAAACGCGTTGACAGCCTTATTGGTTAATAACGAAGAAGGAGTAGACAAGTTGTTACTCATTGAAAATCTATGCGACGTGGGAAAACTCTTGGCAGCAACCCACTTTACGTTGAGTTAATCATCAGCCTTAATTCATAGAGAATCGTGCTTGGGTCTCGATACTCTATTGAAAAAGACGGTGTTGCTTTTGTTTTTTTGAGTTTGACCGCGATCTCGCAATATCAAAGGATATGGCGATGCCAGCGCTGGCGACCGAGATGTGTATACAACGCTGCGGCGCTTAGGGGGTTTATTGAGTTTACCGACTGTACAATCGATTCTTCTAAGAAATATAGTGCAGATTTTCGCCGCTACCGATCAACGCTCTATGGCGTAAGCACGGCCGAATTGCGAATGCACGTATGCATTCGCATCGGCATGAAATATCTCGAAAACGTCACAACAACACCGGTCACCGTAAGCTGTTTGTTATTTTTTGAATGTAAAATTTATATTTTTTGTGTGCTTACAGTTTCTGTGTGAATACAGTCTTTGTGTGCCACCGACAGTGATGGGCAAATTTGTACTCCGGGACTCCGTACTCCCACGCTTGCCAAGTCCGGAGTCCATTTGGACTCCGGACTCCGGGAGTACGGAGTACGGAGTCCAAGTGGACTCCGTACTCCCACGCTTGCCAAGTCCGGAGTCCATTTGGACTCCGGACTCCGGGAGTACGGAGTACGGAGTCCAAGTGGACTCCGCACTTGGCAAGCGTGGGAGTACGGAGTCCACTTGGACTCCGTACTCCGTACTCCCGGAGTCCGGAGTACGGAGTACGGAGTCCAAGTGGACTCCGTACTCCCACGCTTGCCAAGTCCGGAGTCCATTTGGACTCCGGACTCCGGGAGTACGGAGTACGGAGTCCAAATGGACTCCGGACTTGGCAAGCGTGGGAGTACGGAGTCCATTTGGACTCCGGACTCCGGACTCCGTACTCCCACGGTGGTACGGAGTACGAAGTAAATTTTTTCCAAAAAATTTAAAAAATAAAAATGTATTATTTTTGTTTTATTAATTTTTTTTTCTAGTATCAAATTCAATAAAAATTAGAACCATTTATCAATTTCAATGGAAAAAAAATAAAAGTCAATTATTTTCGTCATCTGTTCTCAATGCCTGAGCAATCATCATCGTTTGTCTCCCAGATTTCTATTCGGAGGACGTATTCTTGAACTCATAAAAAATGTCTTTCTTCGCATTCATTATTTGTTTATTTTTATTTGATTCGTTTCGAAAGATGAACAAAATGGGATTGCTCGAGGTTGCAGTTAAAGCTGACGATCAGATAAATGAAATGAAACCTGCATTGTTGTCCGAGATATTCTTATTATTTATTCAAAAATAAATTCGAACGACAAAACAAAATACATATATACATTTGCGACGGCGCCTGACGTGCGAACCAGCGGGACACGCGGACACTCGCGGACTATAAATATATATATGGACCATTCTACCAAATATAGGCATCGGTTTGGATGACCCCCCCTCAGAATCTTTTCCAATTTTTTTAGGATGTAGTCCTCGATGACCTGCATATACCTGAATTTTTTCAGATTTTTTCCTCCATTATTTTGGCTGTAGTAATTATAGGCATTTCGTGACATTTTCGTTTTTCTTTTTTTTCCATTTAATTTCTAAGTATTTTATCGCAAAATAAAAATTACACTTAGAGTGCATTTCTATGTGAAATTATCTCAACTTTTCGAAAAAAATATTGATTTTGAGTTTGGACTAACTGAAAGCTCTTAAAATCAAGCTTCAATCATAAAAAGCTATTTTTCAGGCATTGCGCATGTCTGAATTCTTTTTTCAATATTTTTTTCGGAAAGCTGAGAAAATTTCACATAACATATGTCAAATTCACGTTGGGTTCTCTGTAAAAACTGCTAGAATCGATGAAAATTTAAAAATTCAATGATAAACCAAATTTTCTATTCTCCATTTAAAATTTATAAATTCATCGTCAATCCTCAGGAGACCGAACTCAGGTGGTGTCAGTCAAAATTGGATATTTTTTAAAATGTTATAAATAATCGTATAACATTTTTCCTCTGTAGGATATTAGAAGTAGTCAAGACATTGCATTTCTGTGTAGGAGACTCAAATATCAAATGATCGATAGCTCATGAGGATTGACGATGAATTTATACATTTTTAATGGAAAAAACAAATTTGGCTTATCATTGAATTTTCGGATTTCCATCGATTCTAGCAGTTTTTACAGAGAACCCAACGTGAATTTGACATATATTGCATGAAATTTTCTCAGCTTTCTGAAAAAAATATTGAAAAAACAATTCAGACATGCGCAATGCCTGAAAAATAGCTTTTTATGATTGAAGCTCGATTTTAAGAGCTTTTAGTTAGTCCAAACTGAAAATCAATATTTTATTCGGAAGGTTGAGATAGTTTTACATAGAAATGCACTCCAAGTGTAATTTTTATTTTGCGATAAAATGCTAAGAAATTAAATTGAAAAAAAAGAAAAACGAAAATGTCACGAAATGCCTATAATTACTACAGCCAAAATAATGGAGGAAAAAATCTGAAAAAATTCAGGTATATGCAGGTCATCGAGGACTACATCCTAAAAAAATTGGAAAAGATTCTGAGGGGGGGTCATCCAAACCGATGCCTATATTTGGTAGAATGGTCCATATATATATTTATAGTCCGCGAGTGTCCGCGTGTCCCGCTGGTTCGCACGTCAGGCGCCGTCGCAAATGTATATATGTATTTTGTTTCGTCGTTCGAATTCATTTTTGAATAAATAATAAGAATATCTCGGACAACAATGCAGGTTTCATTTCATTTATCTGATCGTCAGCTTTAACTGCAACCTCGAGCAATCCCATTTTGTTCATCTTTCGAAACGAATCAAATAAAAATAAACAAATAATGAATGCGAAGAAAGACATTTTTTATGAGTTCAAGAATACGTCCTCCGAATAGAAATCTGGGAGACAAACGATAATGATTGCTCAGGCATTGAGAACAGATGACGAAAATAATTGACTTTTATTTTTTTTCCATTGAAATTGATAAATGGTTCTAATTTTTATTGAATTTGATACTAGAAAAAAAAATTAATAAAACAAAAATAATACATTTTTATTTTTTAAATTTTTTGGAGAAAATTTACTTCGTACTCCGTACCACCGTGGGAGTACGGAGTCCGGAGTCCGGAGTCCAAATGGACTCCGTACTCCCACGCTTGCCAAGTCCGGAGTCCATTTGGACTCCGGACTCCGGAAGTACGGAGTACGGAGTCCAAATGGACTCCGGACTTGGCAAGCGTGGGAGTACGGAGTCCATTTGGACTCCGGACTCATTTGGTACTCCAAATACAAATGTACTCCGGGGCTGCCCAACACTGGCCACCGACATCAAAAATATATATTGGGAAATTATCATTCACTGGTCTACTCCAACGAGGATATGGAAATTTCATGTTGGGACACCTAACCTCAATTTTTGACATCATCTAGTAGAAGCCATTTTTCTAGTTTTAAGAATAGGAATTTGATAACGAACTTCCATTTTCTGAATATTCGACAATTTTTTTTTTTCATTTTCATTTTTTGTTCTAGGTTCAAGGTTTTTTTTTTTGGGTAATTTTTTCTTCAAAAACAGGAGAAATGTCCCCAAAGAGCAAGTGGAACAAAAAACAGGAAAGAAGTACCATGAATAGCCAGCGAAGTGAATTTTTTTCAACTTCATCTTGTTGTGCGCCACCCCCACGACCCGGCTCCAAAAATAAAAATATTAATAATAATAATAACAAATCAATTTTCGAAACATAAAAAGGGGCCTGCTCCGTTTATAGGCACAGCCCTGCCGATCGATCGAGGCTTCGGGAGCCCGGTCTCCGGCACCACGGTGTCCCGAGGGGGCTGAGTTCGCGTCTCAGCCGCTAGGTGGCGAGCCGCGGCCGTCTCGCTCGCAGCCGGGCGAGCACCCCACGGGCTATATAAGAGCAGCCGCTCAGCCGAGTAATCGCCTCCTTTCCGAACAGGAAAGGTACCGTCCCGACAAGGAACGACATCTCACTCCAATTTTTTTGCGAGTTAAGAGACACGAACAGCGAAAAGGTATCAATACCCCTCACTGCCGAAGTGAAAGTTGATCCTTTTGACGAACTCTTCATCACTCTATCTTCCTCTTTCTCACCCTCTCTCTTTTTGTCTCTCTCACTCTCTCTCTCTCTCTCTCTCTCTTTCTCTCTCTCTCTCTCTCTCTCTCTCTCACACCCTCTCTCACTCTCTCTCCTCTTTGCGGACAAACTATTATTCTCTCACTCCACTCACTCCCCTCGCTCTTCTTTTCTTTCTCCACTTAAACTTCTTCAGGTTAGTTTAGGTACATCACCGACCAGGTGGGTTCTCTCCCCTTTTAAGGGGTCAGTCCTACATACTCCACCGTTCAGGTGGGTTCTCCCCCTATTAAGGGGCAGTCCTACATACACCACCGTTCAGGTGGGTTCTCCCCCTATTAAGGGGCAGTCCTACATACTCCACCGTTTAGGTGGGTTCTCCCCCTATTAAGGGGCAGTCCTACAGACTCCGCCGTTCAGGTGGGTTCTTCCCCTATTAAGGGGCAGTCCTACATACTCCACCGTTCAGGTGGTTCTCCCTCGAAAGAGCGAAGAACCAAACGAGCGAAACAACCAGAGGGAATCACACACACAAACCACGTCACACCCCTTAAAAAAAAAACGTCTTTCCAAAATCATTCACACCATCTACACATAACCACACTCTCACACAATCACGTACACGGGTTCCTATCTTTTTTTTTTCATCACTAATTCTACCCTACCTAATTCCATCATGGACCTCTTTTTTCCTTGTCCACAGTCATGCCTAAAAATAAAAGAAATCCTTCGTACGTAAGGCGCGTACTTCGGCGACGAGTCACGATTGGGGCTCCCCCCGTCGTACGGAGCCAATACGCTATCGATCCTCGTTCCCCACGATCCCTTCGACCTCTTTCCCCTCTCGACCTTCCTACCTTCACATACGGCAACCCTCACTTCCAACCTCCTATCTCTCCTCCCACCACTCCTCCTCCAGACCAAACGGAGCGTCCACCATCATTCGGATACGGAGCCCTCTACCAGGAGCTTGAGGAGCTTCTCGAAGGGGCGCTGGCCAGCGAAGCGCTCTCGCGAGGAACCACGTCGGTGGTATCAGTCACTCCACCACCACGGGCACGACCAATCATCCGACGGATCCAGGCGATACCCGCAGAAGAAGCCGCATACTACCAACGTCGTAGTACCCGTCCACGTCGTCCACCAACCAACCCACGGGGACAACAGCCAATACAATAGAGCCCCCCCAAAAAAACTCCACACACCCCTCCCACCGACCCTTATCCATAACCCTCCACGAAATTCTGCGAAATGATTGTTTTTTTTGCCCTCTAACGCGTCCTGATTTTTATATAGTTTGGGTCCCTCGAATAGTTTTACTTTATTTATTATTTTTTATATTAATACGTTATCACCGACCCTTCTCCATAACCCTCCACGTTATTCGGCGAAATGATTGTTTTTTTTTGCCCTCTAACGCGTCCTTATTTTTATATAATTTTGGTCCCTCGAATATTTTTACTTTATTTATTATTTTTTATATTAATACGTTACACCAAAATGTTATATCCTAGGCTAAGTACACCACACACACACACACCCACGCACTCACATCAGATCCACTCAACAAAACGAAAATAATAAATAAACCAACATACATATTCTTTTTACATTTTATCTCCGAAACTTATTCATCACCCACCCCCGAGCGTCCCCCCTTGACTCGCTCCATCGCGGCGATACACGTTCAAACCAACTCGTCACGGATCAGCAGCATCTCTACACGCCGTTGGAAACGAGGACATCGAATCGTCCGCTTTAGCGTTTTAATGTCAATTGGCGCCCAACGTGGGGCATAAAGAAACATTGCCGTTTCAACTGACCCGCCTAACGCTCTACCGATCACACACATGCCAGTCAAGCATTCGCCTCGAGCCCCAGCAAGACAGTCGCTACGGCTCCGAGGATTATCACCACCCGCTGACCAACTACTCGCACTTCTAGGAGTGGATAAAAACCTAGTGGCGCCCAACCAACACCCCGAAGAAAATCACCCCGAACCCGAAATGGATGAGCTCGATCCAGAAGTTCCTCAAGGAGCACGACCGGAACCCAACGTCAACGGTCCACTTGCGAACCTCGAAGCCCTGCTCCAGGCTCTCAACAACGCACCGAGAGTACCCTTGCCCACGTACGGGGGACTCGATCACGAAGACCCCAACCGATTCGTTGTCAGATGCAACGAATATTTTGTCGACCACCGAACACCCGAAAACGTCAAAACGGCCGTTGCAGCTTCTGGTCTCACCGGCGAGGCTGCAAGATAGTGGAGTCTCTACCGACCGTTAGACTTTGATTGGGAGAAATTTCAGGAACTACTCCTCTCTCGATACGATAGTCCGGCGATCATATCCCGACTAAACGGCCAACTTTTTTCACGGAAACAAGGAGAAAAAGAGTCCGCCGGATTATTCTTACAACAAAAATGCTTACTCTATCAACGCATACGACGCGAGGAACCGGAAGCCACCAGGGTCGCGACGCTGCTGGAGCTTTTGCGTCCAGAAATACGAATGACCATCCGGCCATCCAACCCACAAACCGTGTCAGTATTGATGAGTAAAGCCATTGAGGCCGAATACGATCTCGCAGATCGTCTTCCCACCCCGAAACAAAAACCCGAAGAAAAAAGAAACGATCGACCGGTAAGACCGACTATCGGCACGTCGCAACCACCACAATGCTGGCATTGTCCAGAAAGACACTTTCATAAAGACTGTCCGGTATTGGCCCGAAAACGAGCTGACCAAGAGACCAGTTCGGGAAACGCCAATCGGGCGGCAGAAGGAGCCAGATCTGCCGCCCCTCGCCAGAACTAGGGCTCACCGAAATAACGGAAAGTAACCTGCTCCCCCACATCTGGGTCAGGTTACATGGAAAAGAAATATGTGCAGCCATCGACTGCTTTGCTAGTCACTGCTTTATAAACCCACGTCACGTTCCTTCCCGACAACCGACTACACGCAAACACGCTCGTGCAAACCTCGGAGGGAGGGATGCGCAAATGGAACTTATTGGTGAAACGAACTTCGAAATCGAGATACAAGGCTGTACTTTACCGGTGGAAGCTTGGGTGGCCCCAACACTCCGGGAACCACTAATACTGGGTTATCCGTGGTTAGTAGCCAATCACGCAGTCACGGACTTACACTACGGAATTGTCTATCTCGGAACCACGAAACGATTCTCGGTCCGTCTTATAAATGCCCCCGTACCACACGAAAGCACAGGCACCGTCGATATACACGAAATCCAACATCATTTTCCCCAGGAATGGATTGGAAAATTCAACGAGTTACTCCAAACACACGCACGGATCTTCAACATCAAGGGAAGATTAGCTCAGACAGAGTACGAAACACGAAATCCAACTCACCACGGATCAGACGTTTCGACTAGCCCCATACAAATACTCTAACGAGAAGAAAAAAATTATACAAGAACAGATTACTTCGATGCTCGCAGACGGCATCATTGAACCGTGTACGTCACCATACAGTTCGCCGATCGTAATCGTTACAAAAAAAGACGGTAGCCCAAGGTTCTGCGTGGATTATCGTAGACTCAACGCGATCACCGAAGACGTGATGCAGCCGATACCACGAATTCACGAAGCACTGAAAGAACTCGGGATGGCCAAAATCTTCTCTACAATCGATTTAAAGAGCGGTTATTGGCAAATCCCCATGGACCCTGCATCAAAGAAATTAACGGCATTCACCGCACCTGGTGGCGGCACCTATCAATTTCGGGTTATGCCTTTCGGACTGAAAAACGCTCCAAGCACCTTTCAACGGCTTATGAGCCAGGAAGTACTCGTCGGGTACATCGGAAGTATATGCATCGTATACCTCGATGATATCATAGTTTTTTCCAAGACTTGGGAAGAGCATCTACGCCACCTGACGCTAATTTTCGAACGATTAGCACGACACGGACTCACTTGTGCAAGGGAGAAATGTCACTTCGGTAAGACCGAATTAAAGTATCTTGGACACACCGTTACGGACACAGGAAACGAGGCACAACCAGAACACGTGGGTGTCATCCTTGATTTCCCAATGCCAAAATCGAAAAAAGACATCCAGAAGCTCATGGGAACGTGCAACTGGCTACGGGAATACACTACCGCTCCGCAGTATCAGACCACTTACCGCGCGCCCAACCAAAAACTGGTCGCGACTTTGAAAGGTGGTAGCTCTGTCAAAAATGAAGGTACAGATTTCTTATGCAGACCATTGCAAAGCTTACTCAATTGTGCGTCGAATGAACCCTAGCCAAGTGGATCCGAACTTCTGTATGTCGATAAATCATGTGAGGAAGACAAAAAAATAATTCCGATTTCGACCGAATTTCTTGCCCCAACTTCGACCCTACCCCGCTTCTAGGAAAATTTTTCTAAAAATCTGGAAAAATTCCGGAAGCACCGTTAAGACTTCAGCTCTTGATCCGTCGAAAAAAAATCAAAAAATCTCAACGGGTTCTTGAGATATGAGATTATATGTGTGAGCGTGCAGAATCATCATCACGACCGTCGATAGCCCGATTCGAGGTTTCCGCGAGCGATTCGGCTGTCACGCCAGGGCCGAATATCAAGTAGGGGCTCGCGTGGGCTACTATTACTCTACTCAAAGTTATATATTATACAATACACTCCATGATAAATATATTCGTTTACTGGCGTTCATAATACTCACAAGATAATTTGGCGAATATACTAGAAATTAATCGAAAATAAAAACTTTGAGTAGAGTAATAGTAGCCCACGCGAGCCCCTACTTGATATTCGGCCCTGGCGTGACAGCCGAAGCGCTCGCGGAGACCTCGAGTCGGGCTATCGACGGTCGTGATGATGATTCTGCACGCTCACACATATAATCTCATATCTCAAGAACCCGTTGAGATTTTTTGATTTTTTTTCGACGGATCAAGAGCTGAAGTCTTAACGGTGCTTCCGGAATTTTTCCAGATTTTTTGAAAAATTTTCCTAGAAGCGGGGTAGGGTCGAAGTTGGGGCAAGAAATTCGGTCGAAATCGGAATTATTTTTTTGTCTTCCTCACATGATTTATCAACATACAGAAGTTCGGATCCACTTGGCTAGGGTTCATTCGACGAACAATTGAGTAAGCTTTGCAATGGTCTGCATAAGAAATCTGTACCTTCATTTTTGACAGAGCTACCACCTTTCAAAGTCGCGACCAGTTTTTGGTTGGGCGCGCGGTAAGTGGTCTGATACTGCGGAGCGGTAGTGTACGTCCCACAATTCGCAGCGATAACCGCACCAATAACCGACCTTCTCTCGAAGAAGGGAAAATTCGAATGGACCAACGAAGCGAACGAAGCCTTCCACAGTATCAAGCGAGAAATTGCGAAGCCGTTGAAGCTCAGTAGACCAGATCCAAACCTAAGATACGTGTTACAAACCGACGCCAGCCAGATAGGGATGGGAGCCGTCCTATATCAAGAGACACCTGAAAAGGAAAAGAAAATAATCAGCTACGCGAGCGCAAAATTCAACGGTACCCAAAAACGTTACCATAGCAACGAACAAGAATGCTTAGCCGTGGTATGGGCCATCAAGAGATACCGTTGTTACTTGGAAGACCATCCGTTTCTACTGAGAACCGACAACCGAGCGCTGGTTTGGTTACGACGAATGAAGAACGAAAAAGCGAAATTAAGCCGGTGGACGATTTTATTGGAAGAGCTTCAATATACAGTCGAACACGTACCAGGGCGAGCCAACGAACTCGCCGATGCCCTTTCCAGACACCCCGTGGATGAAATCGCGCAAAACCTGGAGGATCCCGAGCGACTCTTGCCAGCAGAACACGAAAACATTCGAGGAAATACCACCGACCCAGACTTGTTCGCCATCACGACAGTAAGTTTGTTGGACGACATCATCCAAAGTCAGCAGACGGACCCGGAACTCCAAAGATTGGCCACCAACCTGCGAGAAAACGATCCCGAATACCGAATCTCACCAAACGGATTTTGTAGAAAAATACAAGACTCGTTTAAATTGATCGTTCCCGAATCCCAAAAACAACGAGTGCTGTACGAATACCACGACTCGAATTTAGCTGGACACCCCGGCGCCAAAGAAACTCTACGAGCCATCCGAGAACACTACACGTGGAAAAACCTGCGGCAAGAAGTCAGAGACTACGTGCAAAAATGCCACTCATGCGCCTGTACGAAGGCCACACGACTAACTCAAACCGATCAATTGCGACCTCATCAACCTACGAAGCCGTGGGAAATCGTAGCCGTTGATTTAATGGGACCTTATCCCCGTTCAACCAAAGGCAAACGATTCATACTGGTCGTTACCGATCTTTTCTCACGATGGACCGAGGCCTTTACCCTTGGCTCCACGGAGACGGCCCACCTCATCAAAATATTGGACAACGAAGTTTTTAGCCGATGGGGTTACCCGAAGGCAATATTGTCCGACAACGGACCACAATTCGTCGGGTCAAAATGGATCGAGGCTTGCGAGAAATGGCAAGCGAGTCACTGGACTACCCCCGTCTATCATCCGCGTGCAAATCCCACCGAGAGACGAAACCAGGAAATCAAGAAGGGTCTACGACTACACCTCAAAGATGAGGATCATCGGCACTGGGATACACACTTACCGAAAATACTATTCAACCTACGCACCAGGGAAAATGGAGCAACGGGACTCACGCCGAGCGAGGCACTCCTCGGAAAGACATTGCGACGACCAGGGGATTGGAAATTCCACGAAAACACCCCCACGGGACAGAGCGTAAGAAATCAGCTGATCCGAGAGAACCAGCGAAAATATCAGGACCGATATGCCAAAGTCCAGGAAACTCCCACTCGGTATAAGCCAGGGGACTATGTGTATGCAAAAACGCATGCCCAATCAAAAGCAAGTGAAGGGTTTCACGCCGGTTTCGCACCTACCTGGGAAGGACCGTTTGAAATACAACGTAATCTCGGGGGCGAAACATACATCGTAACCAAAGAAAATCGATTGGTAAAGACGCACGGTAACCTGCTCAAGCCATGCCGACGATTTGATACCAGCCCCTATTCTGGGACTCCACACACAGCCGAACCACCAACGGTTCAAACCACCCAATCCGCGGGAACTTCGTTACACGGATCCCCTACTACAAGAACGCAAACAGATTCCCCACCAACCGTTCAACGCGAGGAAGACGCTCCACAATCATCAGAACCATGGCAGGTTCAATCCGCACCACGCGAAGGAACATCGTTTCCGGAAAAAACCCCAACGCGAACTCGTATGGGTGCCCCATCGATTGCACACGCAACCCAAATCCCATCCCAAATACACGAATCAAAGCTGATTCAACGATCCCCACACACCAACAACACAACACAAACAGGGGAAAAACATCGGTATAACCTCCGATCAACCAAAAAACAACATTAAAATTTTCATTTTTCCATTTTACCACATGAGCCGGTCTTCCAGAAGGGGGGGAACTTGTTGTGCGCCACCCCCACGACCCGGCTCCAAAAATAAAAATATTAATAATAATAATAACAAATCAATTTTCGAAACATAAAAAGGGGCCTGCTCCGTTTATAGGCACAGCCCTGCCGATCGATCGAGGCTTCGGGAGCCCGGTCTCCGGCACCACGGTGTCCCGAGGGGGCTGAGTTCGCGTCTCAGCCGCTAGGTGGCGAGCCGCGGCCGTCTCGCTCGCAGCCGGGCGAGCACCCCACGGGCTATATAAGAGCAGCCGCTCAGCCGAGTAATCGCCTCCTTTCCGAACAGGAAAGGTACCGTCCCGACAAGGAACGACATCTCACTCCAATTTTTTTGCGAGTTAAGAGACACAAACAGCGAAAAGGTATCAATACCCCTCACTGCCGAAGTGAAAGTTGATCCTTTTGACGAACTCTTCATCACTCTATCTTCCTCTTTCTCACCCTCTCTCTTTTTGTCTCTCTCACTCTCTCTCTCTCTCTCTCTCTCTCTCTCTCTCTCTCTCTCTCACACACACCCTCTCTCACTCTCTCTCCTCTTTGCGGACAAACTATTATTCTCTCACTCCACTCACTCCCCTCGCTCTTCTTTTCTTTCTCCACTTAAACTTCTTCAGGTTAGTTTAGGTACATCACCGACCAGGTGGGTTCTCTCCCCTTTTAAGGGGTCAGTCCTACATACTCCACCGTTCAGGTGGGTTCTCCCCCTATTAAGGGGCAGTCCTACATACACCACCGTTCAGGTGGGTTCTCCCCCTATTAAGGGGCAGTCCTACATACTCCACCGTTTAGGTGGGTTCTCCCCCTATTAAGGGGCAGTCCTACAGACTCCGCCGTTCAGGTGGGTTCTTCCCCTATTAAGGGGCAGTCCTACATACTCCACCGTTCAGGTGGTTCTCCCTCGAAAGAGCGAAGAACCAAACGAGCGAAACAACCAGAGGGAATCACACACAAACCACGTCACACCCCTTAAAAAAAAACGTCTTTCCAAAATCATTCACACCATCTACACATAACCACACTCTCACACAATCACGTACACGGGTTCCTATCTTTTTTTTTTCATCACTAATTCTACCCTACCTAATTCCATCATGGACCTCTTTTTTCCTTGTCCACAGTCATGCCTAAAAATAAAAGAAATCCTTCGTACGTAAGGCGCGTACTTCGGCGACGAGTCACGATTGGGGCTCCCCCCGTCGTACGGAGCCAATACGCTATCGATCCTCGTTCCCCACGATCCCTTCGACCTCTTTCCCCTCTCGACCTTCCTACCTTCACATACGGCAACCCTCACTTCCAACCTCCTATCTCTCCTCCCACCACTCCTCCTCCAGACCAAACGGAGCGTCCACCATCACCCGACTACGGAGCCCTCTACCAGGAGCTTGAGGAGCTTCTCGAAGGGGCGCTGGCCAGCGAAGCGCTCTCGCGAGGAACCACGTCGGTGGTATCAGTCACTCCACCACCACGGGCACGACCAATCATCCGACGGATCCAGGTGATACCCGCAGAAGAAGCCGCATACTACCAACGTCGTAGTACCCGTCCACGTCGTCCACCAACCAACCCACGGGGACAACAGCCAATACAACAGAGCCCCCCCCAAAAAAACTCCACACACCCCTCCCACCGACCCTTATTTATAACCCTCCACGAAATTCTGCGAAATGATTGTTTTTTTTGCCCTCTAACGCGTCCTGATTTTTATATAGTTTGGGTCCCTCGAATAGTTTTACTTTATTTATTATTTTTTATATTAATACGTTATCACCGACCCTTCTCCATAACCCTCCACGTTATTCGGCGAAATGATTGTTTTTTTGCCCTCTAACGCGTCCTTATTTTTATATAATTTTGGTCCCTCGAATATTTTTACTTTATTTATTATTTTTTATATTAATACGTTACACCAAAATGTTATATCCTAGGCTAAGTACACCACACACACACACACCCACGCACTCACATCAGATCCACTCAACAAAACGAAAATAATAAATAAACCAACATACATATTCTCTTTACATTTTATCTCCGAAACTTATTCATCACCCACCCCCGAGCGTCCCCCCTTGACTCGCTCCATCGCGGCGATACACGTTCAAACCAACTCGTCACGGATCAGCAGCATCTCTACACGCCGTTGGAAACGAGGACATCGAATCGTCCGCTTTAGCGTTTTATGTCAATCTTTGAAATTCGTTTCCCGACATTCCATTTTCTTCGCTTGTCGCAACTTTCGGACCGCACCGATGAACGGATTTTGGATTCCGATGTCTCATTTTGTTCCAAATCGCAGTCATTCTCGGATGAGTGTAGGAATTTTGGATGCGAGGTAAAACGAATTTATGGTAACCTATTATTCAACCGGTTTTTCAAAAAGTTACAAAAAAATTGTTTTTTTTTCACATTATAGGTCGCCATAATTTCCAGACAGCAGATTAAAGAAAATCCCACACATCCGAGAATGAGGTCTGATTCGAAGAAAATGAGACGTCAGAATTGAAAATCCATTGAGTCGCAGGGTCCGAAAGCTGCGACAAGTGAAAAGTTTTGTGAAAAATCTCACAGCATTTAGTTAACTCATACGGCTATGGAAAAATTTGAAATGATAGCTAAGTATACGTACTTCGTAAGGGTAAAATCGATTTTCAATTTTGATCGGCCGTGTCACGGGAAAAAATATTTAATTTTCGAATTTTTAAGGTGACTCAGTCCCCTTAAGGGTCATCCAATCGAACCCCCCTGAATCGTTCGTCTTTTGCTCAAAATGTAATGTGTTCACGCCACGAGCGTTATTACGAATCAAGTATACGAGGTACCGTTGAGTGACGTCACGCAGTCATCACTTCGGGTGGGCGAGACAACCGAAAACCCTTCGGGTTTCCGTTCAATTAGCTATTCACCACTTTCGACACCTGCGGTGTCGCAAGTAGTTCACGTACGACCACCAACGACGTTACACGCGTTGCGTATGATATAATTATCGAGAATCAGAATCGCGAATTTACGACTCGGGATTTTGTGCATCGAATTACTTGTCTCGCGCTTCCTAATGGATAAAATCTTATCTACAAGTCGGTACCAATAGTTTTGCAACATTCTCACCGTTTCTGTGAATAAAGAGAGTTTTTACTTTATAACATTTCGCCTCGTGTGTGCTTCCTATTTCTTCAAGCAACCCATACCCTCTTCGCCACGAGTTTCTCGTGTAATACCGATTAAACTATTTCGGTAATTTAATTCAAACTGTGCCACGCGAGCGAAGGCGTGCACATTTTTTGGTCCTTCGAGCCGGATTGCTTGAAAGAAATTAGCGGAAAAGTGCATTATTGAGTGTGTGATAATTTATAATTTATTAACATTCACATTCGTGCATCGAAACGTGGTACCAGCGGACTCAACAAGTTCCGTATTAAGGAAGCGGAGTCAAAGAATATCTACATAGTCGATTACATCGATTATCATTTTCTCTACGAGAAAAACTTCGGTACACGCGTACTCAAAGTAGCGGATCTCGCAGTTACGCGCGCTTGAGAAACATCCTACGGAGTCGAGCGTCGCGCGAGCCTTCCCCCATTGATGACGTCACAGCAGTGCCGAAGCAGAGCGTTCGAACAATAGACGCTTCGAACGTGTAAATAAGTGAGTAACTTCTTCGAGTTCTCGCGAAATATCCGTTGGAATTATATACGAACAATTTTCATATATCAACACGGTAAAGCGAGACACTGCAAACCGAGAGTCAAGAAATATCGGACGCGATTATTCTTGTACGCAATCGTGAATGCCTGTCAATTACGGTACCAGTGGAAAAATTGACAATTCATCGTAATATTCCAACAACAAAATAAAATAAAATACACGATCAACCAAGGTGAAAAATCGCGAGTGGAAATAAAGCGGTAGCGTCGCGAGATATACGCTCTCGACCACGTGTTTTCAAAACTCGCCGATTTTTATTCTGAGGCGATAATTCTACAAATTACCTCATATTCTCGGGAATCGTGTACAACTTATTCGTGTTTACGTGAAATTCTTATCCGGTCAAACGAGCACCGAATAAATCGTAAACTCGACATAATTTCGATAAATTTTAATTCGTTCACTACGTGTCAATTTAATTATCGTTATTAAAAGCAAAGATAAATCTCGTGTTTTTCGAACACAACTTATCTTGACGAGTTTTACTCGGTCAAAATAAACTCAAAATTACGTGTTTTTTCGAACGCGAATGATTTGACGACTTTCAATCGATCGAATTAATTCTAAATAAATATCGTGGTTCTCCAAACACAATTTAACGATCTTCAATTGATTAAATAAACAACATTAATCGACATTCGTGGTTTTTTCGAACACTATTATTCGGGTAAAACAATTCTCGAATAAATTAAATCGACATTCGTGTTTTTTCGAACACTATTACTCGGGTAGAACAATTCTCGACTAAATTAAACCCATTCGTGTTTTTTCGAACTCGATCAGTTGATTAAACCTCAGCGAGTAAAATTCAAGTTAGTGTTTTTTCGAACGCAATAATTGGACGATTATTATTCGATCACGAACAGCATCGAATAAAATTAAAATATCATCAACATTCAATAAACTTGGTACCCACGCAGTCGGGGCCTTGAAAAAATCGTACAGTTATACGATTTAAATCACGGTATCCACGCAGTCGGAACCGTGCTATCAACAGCATGGCGGAAATCAACACGTTGATCGAGGATCTCAGCGAGCAGCAGAGGCAAATGGCGAGCTTGCTCATCAACCTGAAGAAGATGGGAAAGGGCAAGTTCACCACGTCAACGCTCAACACGCGCCTCACAAATCTCAACATCATGTGGACGAAATGCCAAGATATCCACACCGCAATCAGACGAGCATCTACGGCAGATCAGAAGAAGAATCTTCCGTACTTCACTGAAGACCAGATCGGCAAAGTCGAAGCAACATATTATGAGGTTAGCGATTATATTGTCGAAGTACTTAATCCGCGAATTACAGCCCTAAACGCAAACTCGACAGCGACTGGTCATAGCCTGCTTCACGACGGAACTCACACTAGCTTCACGCCTTTGCCAAAAATTAATATGCCAACCTTTTCAGGAAATTACAATGATTGGATCTCCTTCAGAGATTTGTTCCAATCCCTCGTAATAAATAATGAGTCACTTCCAGATGTACAGAGATTGCATTATTTGAAAACCAGTGTAACAGGCGAGGCGAGTTCCCTCTTGAAATCGGTACCAGTAACGGAAGCGAACTTCAAATTAGCGTGGGACACGTTAAAAGAGCGATATGAAAATTCACGTCATATTATAAATGCGTATCTCACAAAGCTTTTTGATGTTAACACGGTACCAAACGAAAGTGTAAAAGATCTCAAACGACTGCGCGATCAAACCCATGAAGCCGTCGGCTCGTTAGGTAACCTCGGTCGACCGATAGACCAGTGGGATGATCTCCTTACATTCATGACCGTACGTAAACTTGATCCAGTTTCTAGGAGAGAATGGGAAATGAGAATCGGTGAAACGACTACGTTTCCTACATACGAAGAAATTCACAAATTTTTAGAGTACCGAGTACGAGCGTTAGAAGCAATAGCTCCATCGTCGTCAAAAAAGAATTTAAACAAGTCAAAAGACAAAGATAATTCAGTAAAATCACACGTGTCATCGGTACCAAAGTCATGCGAATGTGAAGAAGATCATCCCCTGCGCTCATGTGAGATATTTAAAGCGAAATCCGTCGAAGAACGTCTTAAACACGTTCAAAAACAAAAGTTGTGTCACAATTGTTTATACACAGGGCATCCGACAAACCAATGCCGAAGTAAGTACTCATGCTATCACTGCAAAAAACGACATAACACGATGCTACATCTCAATGCAAAGGGAAAAAGCGAAAAGTTGGCCTTTTCACCGGGCGGGGGTACCATTGGGAAACCTGCTCCGGTCAACACTTCGTCACCGGTACAAGCGAAAAGTACAAGCACTCCCGTGCAGAGTGGTACCAGTCAACATGTTGCGGCAGCAGCCGAAGCGCTTCACGCAACTAAATCAAAAACATCTCCTGCAACAGTGATGCTTGCGACTGCTTGGGTGTTGGTTTCGTCGGATAAAGGTCGTCAAACTAAGGTAAGAGCGCTGCTGGATCAGGGGTCTCAATCGTCGTTCGTTACGGAATCGATCGCTCAGACGTTAAGAGCCTCTCGCACCAAAATACGCACTGCAATTACCGGAATTGGAGGCACTGATGCCGGCACTGGCCGAGCAATCATAACACTAACATTAAACTCATGCATCGGTACCAACGAATCGGTCCAATGCTCCGCGATCGTGTTCCAGAAATTAACGTCTTACGTGCCTCAGCGATCGCTCTGTCAAGCGTCGTGGAAGCATCTAGAAGGCCTTGAAATGGCAGATCCTGATCCCAGCGGCGCTCAGCCTATACAGTTAATTCTCGGAGCCGACGTGTATGCGAACATCCTACGCGAAGGATTTAAAAGGGGACCCATCGGGTCACCCATCGCGCAGAAAACCACACTTGGTTGGATCCTCTCGGGACCAACAACCAGTGGCAATTCAAATCAAATTACAACGTTAACGGCAAATCTTGCCTGCGATAATTCAGATCTCCTCAACGAGCTTAGGCGCTTTTGGGAACTCGAAGAAGTTCCAACGAGCAAACCTCTAAGCGAGGAGGAAGTCGCGTGTGAAGCTCACTTCGCCGCGACACACAAACGAGTAACAGAAGGAAGGTATTGCGTAAAATTACCGTTTAAAACTACGACTCCGATCAACATCGGGTCCTCAAGCCAAATCGCGAAGGATTGGCTCGCGAAATTACAACGTAGATTCACACGCAATCCTGACACACTCGAACCGTACTATGACTTTATGACAGAGTACATTTGCCTAAAACACATGACGCCGACGACATTCGACGACCCTAATTCAAATCCTGCTGTTTACCTACCTCATCACCCGGTATTCAAAGACAGCAGTACAACTAAACTGCGAGTAGTTTTCAACGCTGCAAGCAAAACGTCGAATGGTACCTCATTAAACGATCATCTCATGGTGGGACCAAAATTACAATCGGACTTGCCTACTACGATTTTACGCTGGCGACAGCACCAATACGCGTTGACTGCCGACATTGAAAAAATGTACCGACAAATCTTGGTCGATCCGGAAGACACTCGGTACCAACAGATTCTCTGGCGTTTAACTCCTGAGTCTCCGATAACACCATATAAACTCCTCACCGTTACATATGGTACCGCATCAGCTCCATATCTCGCAATGCGAGTTCTTAAACAACTTGCTGATGACGAGGAGAAGGATTTTCCCAACGCAGCAACAATTGTTCGTGAGAACTTTTATGTTGACGACGTGTTATTCGGAGCTCAAAACGAACAAGATGCAAACGCGCTGCGTACAGAGTTGAACAATCTACTAGCGCGCGGTGGATTAACACTGCGAAAATGGATGTCGAGTCACGCGTCGCTTCTCGTGGACACTCCGGAATCCGACCAGGAAAAGACGAAAACAAGAAACTTCGATTCGTCAGAAGCTGTCAAAATTCTTGGCATCAGATGGGTACCAGACAAGGATTCATTTTGTTTTAACGTAACAGCACCGAAGCGTGCAAACAACACAAAAAGATCGGTACTGTCCATCACAGCGCAGTTATTCGATCCATTAGGGTGGCTATCCCCAGTGATAGTCACGGCAAAAATCATAATGCAGGAGTTGTGGATTGCATCTGTTGACTGGGACGACGAACTTACAGCCGACGTAGCTGAGAAATGGGATGACTACTGCAGAAAACTCCCCGAACTTGAAGCCATATCGGTACCACGATGGAACCATTTGACATCAAACGAAAACGAGTGTGAGCTACACGGCTTCGCCGATGCTTCAACTCGAGCGTACGCTGCTGTAGTGTACCTACGCACAGTCACCTCAGATAGCGAGTCTAAGGTATCGCTACTCATCGGAAAATCAAAAGTCGCTCCGATCAAAACGGTTAGCGTACCAAGATTGGAACTTTGCGCAGCGGTCCTACTCGCAAAACTCATCGAGTTCGTAAAGAAAGCAATGCACCTACAACACTGCACAACCTACGCATGGACCGACTCAAGTGTCGTCCTTGCATGGCTACAGCAACACCCATCGACTTGGCCAACATTCGTTGCCAATAGGGTTGCCACAATTCAACACCGTCTTCAAGACGTGTCATGGAGACATGTACCATCGGCACAGAATCCGGCGGACTGCGCATCACGCGGCTTAAACGCTACGGAGCTGTGCGCACATCAATTGTGGTGGCAAGGCCCACCGTGGCTGAAGTCATCTGAAGCTAAATGGCCACACACTTCTCCAAGACCGCCAAAGTCCGAGATCGTCGAAGCATCATTGGTACCAACTAAGGTACACGTTGCTGTAGATACAATTCTCCACTGGGATCTCTGCACTGAAATCTCATCTTGGAACAAACTTGTACGCGTAACAGCGTACTGCATGCGATTCATCGACCAGTGTCGACGACGCAACAACGCAAAGGAGTTGCGCCTCTCTGGCAACGAAATTCGCAGAGCACAGACGTTCTGGATTAATGATATCCAGCGTCAACACTTCAGCGACGAGATCAAAACGATCAAGGCAGAGCAACCGCTACCGCGTAATTCACCGTTGCGAAATCTCACACCATTCGTGGATGAAAACGGTACCATTCGCGTAGGTGGTCGTCTCGAACGCTCCAATTTAACGTTCGAAGAAAAGCATCCTGCCATCTTACCGAGGCACCGAGTGAGCACTCTCATCGTAGAAGACGCGCATCTACGATGCCTTCACGGAGGTCCTCAACTCACAATCAGCATACTTCGACAAAGGTATTGGATCATCGGCCATCGACCGTTTGTGAGAAACATTATAAACAAATGCGTCCCATGCGTACGAGAACGCGCTAAGGTACCACAACAAATAATGGGCAACCTACCAACAGCGCGCAGTAACCAGCATCGTGCATTTCAGCACACTGGACTCGACTACGCCGGACCATACCTCATAAGAACTAGCAAAGGCCGTGGATACAAATCGCACAAGGCATATTTAGCTCTCTTCGTGTGCACATCCACGCGTGCCATTCACCTCGAAATTGTATCGGATTATACATCAGACGCATTTCTCGCAGCGTATCGTCGCTTTATAGCACGTCGCGGATTACCATCCGATCTATACAGCGACAACGGGACCACGTTCCAAGGGGCTGAAAAGGAACTTCAAACTGCCTTCAAAAACGCGGTAAACGACCCAAATATCGGAAACTTCATATCTAGCGACGGTACCACTTGGCACTTCATTCCTCCCGGCGCCCCGCATTTCGGGGGTCTGTGGGAAGCTGGCGTAAAATGCGCAAAACATCATTTGAAACGAGTTCTTGGTACCAATACGGTCACCTACGAGGAGTTCAATACCCTCATCACTCAAGTCGAGGCGTGCCTAAACTCGCGACCAATTGGGCCGAACTTAACGGATCCGTGCGAGTTCGCGGCACTAACACCCGGACACTTCCTCGCAGGAGCTCCTCTGATCAGCGTACCAGAACCGTCACTACTTGAGCTCAACGTAAACCGACTATCGAGATGGCAGTCGATCCAACAAATGCTCGAAAGCTTTTGGAAACGTTGGTCCACCGAGTACTTCCACTCGCTTCAGATACGAACTAAATGGAAAACAACGCAACAAGACATCGCCGTCGGAAACCTGGTTCTCATCAGGAACAATCTCGCACCTCCATCGAAGTGGATGCTTGGAAGAGTCGTTGAAACGCATCCAGGCTCAGACTCACGGGTACGCGTCGTCACCGTACGCACAGCAACAACGAAGCTCAAGAGACCGATAACCCAACTCTGCCTGCTCCCCGTAGACACGACTGACCCAGACACCACGGTAACTCCTCTTCCCGAGACTCCCACGCTCTCAGATTCTACCGACTACCAAAGTTGTGAGACTGTTGAAACGTCGCCACCGACTACCACTGGTGACTTAAACGCACAGGTACCATAAGTACCCTCAGGTTTCGCGGCGAAGTGAGGCTCACAACGTAGCTACCGTAATTTAGTGCTTAACATTCGCTATAAGCTTACTCGATGTAAGGTGAAAAGTGCTACAGTGCTACGAGTTCTCACAGTAAAGACACAAAACTCATGGACATGTAACCAGAACCAAGCGAACCCGCCTGCGTTCCACGGCGGGCGGTTCACTGTAAATATTGTACATACTAGACGTAAGATAGTTTTTACTTTTCCTCTCATTCACGAGTCACAACCATCTATGACTCTCGGTACCATCACGTGAAACGATCACGGCGGGCGGCGTTACACGCCGACTTCTTTGTACATCGAATTTCGTAACTTCGACCTGCCAGTCGAGGCGGGCGGAATGTTCACGCCACGAGCGTTATTACGAATCAAGTATACGAGGTACCGTTGAGTGACGTCACGCAGTCATCACTTCGGGTGGGCGAGACAACCGAAAACCCTTCGGGTTTCCGTTCAATTAGCTATTCACCACTTTCGACACCTGCGGTGTCGCAAGTAGTTCACGTACGACCACCAACGACGTTACACGCGTTGCGTATGATATAATTATCGAGAATCAGAATCGCGAATTTACGACTCGGGATTTTGTGCATCGAATTACTTGTCTCGCGCTTCCTAATGGATAAAATCTTATCTACAAGTCGGTACCAATAGTTTTGCAACATTCTCACCGTTTCTGTGAATAAAGAGAGTTTTTACTTTATAACATTTCGCCTCGTGTGTGCTTCCTATTTCTTCAAGCAACCCATACCCTCTTCGCCACGAGTTTCTCGTGTAATACCGATTAAACTATTTCGGTAATTTAATTCAAACTGTGCCACGCGAGCGAAGGCGTGCACATAATGGAATCGAAATTAGTGAAATATTGCTAGTAATTGCAAACTAGCTGGCACCCAAAATTTATAAATATTTGAATAAAACCCTTCGAGCCCTGCCAGCCACCGACCCGGGCCGCGCCAGGGGTTAAACGCGTCTCGCGAGAACTTTGTCGATTGTCCCCCACGAAAAACGTTCTGTCTCAATATAAATCCATAAAAAATTTCGAGTAAAGAATGTAATTGTGAAACAAATATTAATACTTGAATAGGAAGTCGACCGGCGATCGGAAATTTGGAAGGACCTGGGATGCGGCAAAAGTTTCTATGAAATTATGGTGAAAGCGAAAACGTTGCGAACAATCAAAAATGCTCCGAAGCATCCCAACGCAGGTCGCTCGATGGAAATAAACAGAATCGTAGCAGCTGATGCAAATAAAAAAACTACAATGAGGTAACGTAATATATTATATGATTTGTATAAATAAATAAACGAAGTAACTATAACTTGCAAATGTTTTACAGATAATGGTGACTCCCGTGAGGAAAGACGCGTTTTTTTTTTTTTTTTTTAAACAATGTTTATTTTCGTTCAAGTACAATAAATGTTGCGGTTATACAAAAACATTGAGAGAAAAATTAACCATACTTATGTTTAAGTTTCGGTGTACAGATGGCAGATCGCATGCTGCGCTTACGTACAAAATATATTTATCTTAATCGATTAGTTAACATTTTTATCAGAAAACGGGTCGGCCCTTTGTGGGTCGGGCGGAATATGGCCATAGGCTTTAATAGAGAGGGGAAAAGGTAAGAAAAACCCCTCCTGGATTATGGTAGTGAGGTTTAAGATTAATAACAAACAAAAAAAAAAAAAACAAGAAAAGAAACAATAAACGATATATACAATGGGCAAGCCCTATCGTTGCGAAGAGGGTACAATTTTTGTATTCCTTAATTTATACTTATTAATTAGATCACAGAGATTGATTAATGTCTAGAACGGTGCCGCATTTTCCGTTCATATAAATTATGTATATGTGGTGTGTTTTGCGTGAGCCACCAGTACTTATTCGTTTGGGTGCGGCTGAAATCAAAAAAGTCGCGTTTGGGAATGGCAGTTGAAAAAGAGAATTTATCTTTGTTGTTTATATTGTCCGATAACGACACCGCTATGCGCTTATCCGCCTTGTTTCTTCGCCAATGAAATAAAATCGGTATGTTTTCTGCATTTTGGATGAGACCGTTTTTATCACAATAAATAAATGATTGTGGTGTTATGTAACCAGATTTTATCAATCTATTCTCGCTATTTGGGGCATTTTCTATTATGACTCGAAGACAGTTGTTATCAACCTCAGGGAGATTTTTGAAGTAATTTCTGCAAAGTGAAATGATATGATTATCAATTCTGGGGATGTTTGCTGTATTATAAATTATTTGGTTTCTAATGAGTTCTAATTATTTGGTTTCTTTCAAAAGTGTAATGTATTGTCAGGCTGGTTTAGCGTTGTGACCGTACGAGACGCGAGCCAGTCACACGGTGGATGTAAACGAAGAAGCACGCGTTGTGCTGTAGCGGTACTCAAATAAATATATATATATATATATCCTAACTATGTGTGACTCGTAATTACATAACAATTGGCGACGAGGATATCTCGAACCAGCTACGCGTGTGGACTCTAATGTCGGAGAAAGCAGATAGTGCTAGAAGTGTATGCGGTGATAAAGACATCGAAGTAGCGGCACTCACACGAAAAGAATTGTGCACACGATTAGACAGTGCGGGTATAATATGGGAAACGGAAGATTCGACGAGTAGATTACAGAAAAAGTGGATTGGGTATCTGGACTCGTGTACGAAGAAGCTAGGAGGGGAAGAAAAGAGTGACGTTGCAGTGAAAACAGAAGACGATACCAGTGCGAGTGAAATGGCAGCGGTGGAATCCAAAATCAAGTTAGAGTTCGAGCTCGGAAAGGACGACTGGGAAACGTTTGTGGAGAGACTGGAATTATTCTTCATAGTCAATAATGTTACCGATAACACGAAGCAGATGGCTATTTTGTTGACAAAAGTAAGCCCTGATACCTACAAACTAGCGAGAAATCTTTGTCACCCGACAAAACTTAAAAACAAAACCTACGATGACATCGTAAAAGTCCTATCTGACCATCTATGCACCAAGCCATCAGAAACAATGGAGAGGTGTAATTTCTACGCGGCAAAACAGACAATGACAGAGACGATATCGGACTATGTAGCCCGTTTAAAAGGGCTGTCGCTGAACTGCAACTTTTCGTCGGTGGAAACAGCCCTTCGAGATCAACTGGTATGTGGACTGCGTGATCACACAATAAAAACGGAGTTATTTAAAGAAGATACGTTAACATACGAAAAAGCCTACAAGATAGCACTAGCACGTGAGAAAGCGGAGAAAGAGGCAACGCTAACAGACAAGATGGGGGAAGTGAGCGAACGGGAAAAAAATGTACACGCCATCGGTGCGAAAAGTAATCGTAATATACGGTACAGTGGAACTGCTCAACAGCCAGGGACGTCGTACAGCGCACAACCGCCATCCGGGGAACAAAATAAAAATAAACGAGAAATGATAACCTGTTACTGCTGTGGGAACAAAGGACACATCGGCAAAGAATGTAAACATCGATTCAAGGCGTGTCGACAGTGTAATCGACAGGGACATATCCAAGCAGCTTGTCGAGCTCACGGTCGGCGACTACAACACATGCAAGGAGAGGGAACTAATGATGCCGAGAGCGACGAAGAAGAAGACGAAATTTACGAATTTCACAATCTGACACCGCACGGTAACAAAACAAAACAAGTAGTAAACGGCCAAAACGAAACAAAGTATAGTATAATAGATGCGAAAGCCGCGCTGACACCGATGTATTTCGACGTACTTGTGAACTCGGTTGATTTGAAAATGGAAGTAGATTCGGGCTCGTACTGGAGTATCATGTCGGATGAAACGAGAAATAAACGTTTTCCAAATTTAACAATTTCTAATGTTTCTTTTTCCATGAATGCGTATAATCTAAAAGTAAAAACAGTAGGCGTACTGCGTAATTTAAACCTTCATTTTAATAATCAAACAATGAAGTTAGATGCACTCGTAATGCCGGGGAAAGGCGCAACGTTGTTTGGTAGGTCCTGGTTACATGCTTTTGGACTGTGGCCATTGCTTGAATTAAACAGTATAAAATCATGCACCGAGAACAAACTAACGGAAAAAATGGCAAAAAAATTTCCAGCGCTGTTTGGCCCGGGAATTGGATGCTTTAACAGAGGTACCATAAAGTTAGTCTTGAAAGAAAACACTACGCCAAAGGCATGTAAGCTGAGACACGTACCGTTCGCACTGAAGAGTAAAGTCGAAGCAGAAATAAAACGATTAGAAAACCTAGGGCATATTGAGCGTGTCGAAACGAGTGAATGGGCCACGCCCATTGTACCAATTATCAAAGACGATAAGAGTGTACGAATATGCGGTAATTTCAAGTTGACAGTGAATCCATGTTTGATAATAAACAGGCACCCGTTACCGACTATTAACGATATTTTTGGAATATTACAAGGTGGCCTGAAAATTAGTCAAGTGGACTTAACGCATGCCTATATGCAAATTCCGATTCATCCAGAGTCACGTGATATGCTAACGATTATTACGCACGTTGGTTTATATCGGTATACAAAGCTAACAGAGGGAGTCGCATCGGGTCCGGGGGAGTTCCAGAAAATTGTTGAAGATTGTTTACGAGACATTAACGGACAAATTGCTATCTATTTGGATAATGTTTACGTTACGGGTAAAAACGACAAAGAACACATCGATACATTGTACAAAGTACTGCAACGCTTGGAAGAGTATGGATTTCGTGTAAATGCAGGAAAATGTGATTTTTTTAAAGAAGAATTAGAAATCCTCGGTTTCGTAATCCGAAAAGGTGAACTATGTGCTTCGCAGAAAAAAGTAGACGCTGTAGTAAACGCACCAGTACCGAAAAATAAAAAGCAATTGCTCTCATTTTTAGGACTTGTAACGTATTACGAGCGATTTTTGCCCGACCGCGCGTCTCGTTTAAAATGACTGTATGATTTAACAAAGAAAACTGAATTTGTCTGGAACGCTCAGTGTGATGAAGCGTATCGTTGGTTGAAAAATGAGATCGCGTCCCCTAAAGTCTTGACAAATTACGACCCAACCGAAGAACTTGTGCTTGCTTGCGACGCTTCAATGTACGGGCTCTCAGCGATATTGTCACAGCGAGATGCCAACGGAGTTGAAAGACCTATTGAGTTCGCATAAAAAATTATCCCGGAGAAAGAACTGAATAGAGCCATTATTGACAAAGAAGCTGGTGCAATCGTTTTTGGTTTCAAAAAATACTATAATTATGTATACGGTAGAGAAGTAATTTTGAAGACAGATCATAAACCCTATATATATATTTTTGGACCGAATCAGGAAATCCCGTTAACTGTAGCCAGTCGCCTTCAAAGATGGGCCTATTTCTTATCACATTTCACGTACAAGATTGAATATGTTAATACCAAAAAGAACGGTAACTGTGACGCATTATCAAGACTACCAATCGAAGATAGTACACCGGTTTTCGGTAAAGACTTCGTATCAATAAACTATGTCGAGGCAGAATTAAAAGTGATAACGGCAAAAGAAATCGCAAAAGAGACTTCGAAAGATATAGTATTACGTAAAATAGTGCACTTCGTGAAAAATGAATGGCCAAAACACGAAGAGCTGAAACCGAACGAAATCGAGCAAAAGTATTACGTGAAACGAGATGAACTGTACATCGAGAAAGATTGCATTCTATGGGGTTATCGTATTATTGTACCCGAAAGTCTCAGACCCCAAATCCTCAAGGAATTGCATGACTCTCATTTTGGTAGCGGGAAAATGAAAATGCGAGCGAGATCATACGTTTGGTGGCCTCGGATTAATTCACACTTGGAAGAAATATCGGCTACATGTAAAGTGTGCATGCGAGAAAGGAAAGCACCGCCAAAAGTACCGCTCAATCCGTGGCCATCGCCGAATAAATGCTGGAGTAGGGTCCATAGTGACTTTCTAGGGCCGTTCCAAGGTCACATGTTTATGTTAGTAATCGACGCGTATAGCAAATGGCCGGAAATTTTTGACATGGGAATGAATACACAGACCGATAGAGCAATAGCTCAGTTAAAAGAACTTTTCGCACGATACGGATTTCCGAACCATATGGTGACTGACAATGGTCGTCAATACACAAGTGTAGAATTTGGAACATTTATGAAAGCAAACGGAATAAAACATACATTTTCAGCACCATATCACCCGGCCACGAACGGTGCGGCGGAAAACTTTGTAGGGACATTCAAGGACAAAATTAAAAAAATGATTAAATCTGGGAAAAAACTTGGTGAAGCTATTGATAAATTCCTGTTTGATTACAGAAGCACTGAACATTGCTCTACCGGTCGATCGCCAGCGTGGATGATATATAAACGGGAGCTACGAACAAAACTCGACCTATTAAGACCAAATGTATCGACTAAAATCGAAAATGCGCAACTACAGCAGACACTTGGCCTAAAAGGGTCACGTAATGTTAAATTCGTAAAGGGGGAGAGAGTCTGGGTGAACGACTACTCGTCTAACTCAAATAAGAGAATTCCTGCGATTATCACGGCTCAGTTGTCACCGATAAACTTCGAAGTGGAGGTCTCGCCTGGAAAGTATTGGAAAAGGCACGTTGACCAAATGCTGAAAAATAGAGAAAAAATAAGTCCAAATGGGGACAATAATAGTCCAGGGAAATCTCAAAGTGAAGTCGTTCAAACGAGAAGAGTTTCGAAGCGCTTAGCTGATAAGAGATCGAAGAATTAAGTGGTACTTCATGTAAGGGAGAGGAAATTGTAATGTATTGTCAGGCTGGTTTAGCGTTGTGACCGTACTAGACGCGAGCCAGTCACACGGTGGATGTAAACGAAGAAGCACGCGTTGTGCTGTAGCGGTACTCAAATAAATATATATATATATCCTAACTATGTGTGACTCGTAATTACATAACAAGAAGCACGAATTTTTTCCGACATTGTGTGGTTCAGATTCCACCATACAGGTGCAGCGTAAGTAAGTATGGGCCTAACGAGCAGCTGTTAAAGTATAACTTTAGTCTTTTCAGTCAAGGTTTTGTTATAGAACATACGACTGTTTGCAGCTATAGCTTTTTGAGCTTTTTCCAATTGGGTTTCAGGGTGGACGTTGCCTCTTAATAGATAGTCTAGGTGGACTCCTAGATATTTAACTACTTTTTTATGTAGAATGGTTTCTTGCAAATTAGTAGATGGGTTTATGATTGAAATGTGAAAATCTTTGCTCCCTCTTTTACTTTTGGATGTGATATGTTTGAGTGGTCTTCTGAAAAGGATTGTTTCGCACTTGTTTGGATTAATTCGAAGGTTCCAATTTATAAAATAGCTATTAATTTTGTTCACTTTGTCTTCAAGCTCATTCTGAACTGAGTCTACTCTGTTACTTATCGTATATACAATTATATCATCCGCAAAGGCAAGAGCTGAGGAATTACTTCCGTTGTTTAAGTCGAATAAATTAATAACGTCGCTCATGAAAAGGTTGAAAAGAATTGGCGAATTTACCGTTCCTTGTTGTAAGCCTTCTGTGATTGAAAAAACTTCAGAGGAAATGTTGGAGCCATCCCAAGTTACAAATTTTTTACTTGATACCATATCCCAAGTCAACATAGATAGCCATTTCGGGAATTGTTTAGAATTGAGTTTAAATAAGAGACCGTTTAACCACACCGAGTCAAATGCTTTTTCGAGATCCAGTAGCGCTGCTCCTACTATTTTGCTATTATTGATTGCTAAGTTTGAATCTGATAATAATTTGTGACAAGCATGGACTGTTGAGTGTTTGTGTGTAAAGCCAAATTGTCTTTCTGGTATAGAGTTGTGTAAATTGCAGAAGGCAGAGAGTTTGTTATTAATAACCGCTTCAAATACTTTGCTCATGCTTGGGGTAAGACTGATAGGTCTGTAACCAGCCGGGTCATTGGGGTTTTTATTTTTTTTCAAAATTGGAGGAACTTTAGTTCGTTTCCATTGTGCTGGGAAGTATAAATGGTTTAGTGCATTATTAAAAAGTATGGTGTATGCTTTTATTATTTTCGGGGGTAGGTGTTTCAGTATTATGGGGGGGATGTTGTCCAGTCCACTAGACGTTTTGTTGGGAAGGTACTTTAAAATTTTTTGAACAATAGCTTCGTTGCAGAATTTTTCAGGCATATCATCATCACCAATGGGGAGGCTGGCTTTATTAACGTTTGTGAATTGAGTGAGGCAAGTGTTTTCATTTCTACGAGTGTTGAGTTCAGTTTTTATGCCTTCCGCCGCAGCATCTACAATTTCATGCAGTCTTGTGCCAATATTAAGATGTCGGGGGGAATTTATTGCCTCGTAATATGCACCTATTATGTTTAATATATCAGAGGGGGTGGTAAAGTTGAGTTTATCGTTCGAAAGATATGATTTTGTAATATCGCATTTGCTTCTGGTTAGAAGTGGCTGGTTTGTTTGCTCAATTGATATCCTGTTGATACTGGTGAAAGGTTTTTGCCGAAAAAGTTTATTAATTCGAGGGAAAAAATTGTCTGTATTACGATGATCAATTTGAGATATTTGCTTGCTCCAGAATTTTTCAGCAGAATTTTGGAATTTTGACCGGATTAAAGTATTTATTGTTTTTAGTAGAGACTTAGCATTTTTTGTTATAGCACGTTGTGCGGTTGGATCTGTTAAATGTAGATAGTGCAGAATCGATACAATTTGTCTTTTTTTTTTTGCAATTTAAGAATTTTTCTATTGACATATCTTAGAGTGTTATCGCAGCTTTTAAATTTAGGAACGGTAGCAGATATTGTCTCGCTTATCACATTATTAATGATTGATAGGTTGTTATCAATTTCAGGGATCGTTAAGTTCCGAGTCTCGTCTATTATTATGTTGAACTTGTTTATGTAATTTGTGAATTTAGGCCATTTTGTCGCTTTAAAGTTGTATTTATGTTGCATGGGAGAGTTGTTTATTTGGTGGTAGCTATCATTATTTAAACTGATATGAATTGAAATAGCCGCGTGATCGCTGTCATATGGCAATGTTTGGGCTTTCCCATTTATGGTGTTATTGGTTAATAATCTAGAGTCTAAAAAACAAATATCCAAATATGTATGCGCTGGTTTGTATGTCGGTGTAGAAGGGGTAATGATATTTAGCTTATAGTTGATTGAGTGGCTATTTTCCCATTGACTTAAATATCTGCCTCTTTGATTGGTGGCTCGGTCACCCCACAATTTTTTTCTAACATTGCAATCTCCGGCTATTATATAGTAATTGGATTCGTCTTGCAAATTTAGTTTGTTAAAAAGGTTATGTAATTCGGATATAAATAGGCATCGATTATCATCGGTAGCATATATGCTGGCTATGTAGAGTTTGCGACCTTGTGTCGTCTTTATTTTGATAATCGTATACTCAATTATTTCATTATTTTCAGAAGAAGGATATTTTATTGTTTCATATTTTATTTTTTTATTGATTACTATTGCCGTACCGCCCCCTTGCGAGGCATTGGGTCGATCAGTTCGAATAACATCAAAATTTTTAAATTGGACTTTATGTTTTGAATTAAGTTTTGTGTCGGATAACAGCACAATATCGTGAGCATTATTATTTATAAAATCAAGTAATTCAAGTCTTCTGTAATGTGAAATAATCGAGTTTACGTTTATTGCTGCGATTTTAATATCATCAAATAAAGATGTTTGATTAGCCATTATTCGAGTAGAGCGAGTTAAATATGAAATCAATTTTTTGTGAATTTTCAGTTATTTTAGCTGATAATGTATCAAATTGGCCAGAAACAATTGCTATAATATCGTTGCGTAGGCTGCTAACCCAGCTTGGGACTTGTGACGGGTCCAAGTTACTTGCTGCGTTATGTTCATCGTTGGATCTGGGGTTGGCGTATAACTGCGGTCTCCGTGCGCTGGCCGGTGCGTGGTTTTCTTGAAGATGGGCTGGCGGCGTCCGATTGGCTGCGACTTGAGCAAACGACATGCTCGGGTTGACTGTGTTAGCTACGTTGATAATTCTACGGCGAGCTCCGCTGAGTTTTGCTGACGTTTGCTTTTTTTTTATGCTCAGAGCATATTTGATGTATGGACATCCACGATACGAGGCTGGGTGGCCGTCCTGACCGCAGTTGGCGCATCTCAATTTTGCTTTATCAGCCGCCGAGGGAATTTGACAATCCCCTGGGGCATGGTCGAGGGCACATTTCACGCAGCGCTTAGCCAAGTGACAATTGCGGCTCGCATGTCCGATACGTTGACAATTCCTACATTGGTAGAGAGCGGGTTTGTTTAAAAATTCAAATTTAACTTTTTGGTAAGCGAGGGTTTTAATCTTGAATAAATCTGCGGTGGTGCTATCATGCGGGACTTGCAGGATGTGGTGGAATTTTTCAGGATAGATTTTGTCAAAGTTGAATCGTTTGAGGCTGGTGATGTGACAGTTTTCGAGGTTATGATCGAGGATTTCTTTGAGGATTTCTTCTACTGGGAAATCTCCGTTTATTCCTTTTATGAGGATGGATTTGGGTTTGAGGTCCTCTGGGGTGTACGTATAAAATTCGATTTTATCAGATTCAAGCAACATACCAATTTTTCCGTAGCTGTCCATATCCGAGGCGTAAATGGTTACGCTATTTCTGCCTGTCTTACTCAATGTAAATTTTTTCTTCGAAATATCGATGGCTATGAGTTTGGCTACGATAGCGTTGATGTTCGTGTTTGTGGCGTAGATAGGCGGCGGTTTCGTTGTTTTTTTCGTCGTCGACGTCGTGTTCTCGGTGAGAGGGGGGGGGTTCTCATCCTCATGCTCCATGTCCGATGATGGTAGTGCGTCGTATTTGTTGTATGACGCCTCCGTTGCGTTCTGGGTTGGCGCTGCTGGCTTGCGGCGTGGTTTCAGCGTTTTCTTGGGCGACTCCCAACCGTTGCTTAGCAACGGTGGGGTGCGTGACGTACTCGGTATCGATTCGGGGTTCGCCGTTTGCGATGAAGCAAATGGCGCCGAATTACGATGTGCTTGGCGCGATGCCACCAATGATGGAGCATATTTTGTGTTCGTAGGTTTGTGACCGTATTCATTTATCACTTGCCTGTACATGTTATCGAGCTTAAATGAACTTAGCTTGGGTATCTTGTTTTGCGCACGAGTTGGCAATGGCGGTTCGCTGGTCGGCGTGTCGTCTTCTGATCGATCGGTCGACAGCGTGCGTTTCGTCGTAGCGGCAGCCATCTTGGGCCTTTCCGAATGTGCGGCGTGGTTTCGCGATTTTAGAATTACATTTTTTTGCGAACGGGATATACTTGTTGCACAATGGCACTCGTACAAATGTTCCGGGTATATCGGAGCACTTTCTTTTGACGATTTTACACGAGGTATGATTACTGTTTTGTCGAAATAATTCTATAATTTCGCAACGGCACAGGCACGGCGCGGATAACACGTCCGTACTCGGTGGCGGTCCCGATGCGACTTGAGGAAAGACACGTTACCCTGAAAAGGAGGGCGCTGCAACGAGACGACGGGGAGTATATTCATTCGCCCAAGGAGACTCTGCCGAAGAAGAAAATAGAACAGGTAAAAATTATGTTTCATCAACGATGAAAATTAAATCCGAATAACGATCTTCAAGATTGATGGTGGCGGAAAGGTAATCGAGAATATCCGCGGAAAAATTAGCAAAAAAAAAAATAAATCGTAGAAGAAAAACGATAATGAAATTTACCCGCAGCAAAAGCCAACGAAGCCCTTCGGCGTTTCGGCGTCACGAGGCGAAGTCACAAAGAATACCTGCACCGTTCAATCGCAACGAAACGAAACGCCGTTGTCAAAGGTAATGATGAATTCATAAATACGACAAGCTCAACAAAACTAACGTGAAAATAAGTATCGTATTGTATTGAAATATTAGCAGATGAAGAAGCCAACGAGGGAATCCGGCGTTTCGGCGTCACGAAGCGAAGTCACGAAGAATACCTGGACCGTTCAATCTCAACGAAACGAAACGGCGTTGTCGAAGGTAATGATGAATTCATAAATACGACAAGTTCAACTGTTGCGCCAAGTTTGCTGGAGAGGAGGGTAAGGATAGAAAGGATGAATAAATAATAAACGACAGTTTAATATTACACGTGTTTACTTGTTGACTAAAGCAATGAAAAAATTACAGCGTTATCTTTAGTTTCGTCAGTTATTGCGTGGTTCATGTACATGGTCTCCAAGAGCACTGACTCGGTAGCACGCTACCCGCAACGCCTCGCATGGCTTCGACGAATGGAGGGGGAACATCGAGAACCTTCTCTCGACTGTTCTTTTACGCGCGCGATTCAAACCGTTTTTATAAGCATGACAAACTCATTCAACATCAACAAAACTAACCTGAGAATAATTATCGTATTGTATTGAAATATTAGCCGATGAAGAAGCCAACGAGAAAATCCGGCGTTTCGGCGTCACGAGGCGAAATCACGAAGAATACCTGTACCGTTCAATCTCAACGAAACGAAAGGGCGTTGTCAAAAGTAATGATGAATTCGTAATTACGACAAGCTCGACAAAACTAACGTGAGAATAATTATTGTATTGTATTGAAATATTAGCACATGGAGAAGCCAACGCAAGAATCCGGCGTTTCGGCGTCGTCTAGCCAAAGTGTCGGGAGTGCGGCAGAGCCCAGTGAGATTTCCGAAGTTCTGTTTTCTGGCGAAAAAATGGAATACTTCGAGAACATGGTAAGTAAATTGTCGATAGGACAAGCGAAATAAAACTAATTAACGTGACAATAACTTTGTATATAACTATTTTTTTATAAAATATTTTTAGTTGACGAAAATGAGCGAACATCTATACGCAGCAAATAAGCTGAACAGGTGCCTTCGAAAAATGATCAGGAACAAGGATACCGACCAATCGGATTACGAAAACATAAAAATTCCCGAAGCCAACGATGATGGCCTCGTTAAAATTGGTGATTGGAAAATCGATGGCGGTGAATTCATAAGAGCAGGAATGGCGTCAACGATGCCGAAAAGATCAGGAATCTTAATGGGAGCGATGTGGGGAGAACAGGAAAGAAAAAACTTGTGATAAAAAAAAGCGGCGACAGGGATCACTGTCGAGCGATACCGGCAGAAAAAATTACACAGTTGTTGCGTAAGAAACAAAACTTCATAAATTACGTAATCGAAATGAAACGTGTTTGACCAACGGCATAATACTTTTCGAATAAATAAATTATTAACGAATATTAAAATTTCAACCAAATAGGTGCGTGTCGAGGCTGCAATCGGTGAAAAGATTGAACGTGTTTGGGATCGAGAACGAAGATTTCAGAATGATGATGTCGAACAAATTGAAAAACGATCGGTACAGCGAAACGAGAGCGCAGAACTATGCCTCGAAGCGTCTTCGGAGGCGGAGGGGTGCCTTTTTTAAGGCGTCTCTTTGCTGGGGGAGCCCAACCTCTACCGAAGCGCGTCCCAGGTGGCGGATAGGGAAGTCCTCACCCGAGGCCACGGCTCCGTCGGGGTGTAGGGCGGACTTGGGCGAAATAAAATAGCCCTCGCGGACCAAACGTGGCGCGAGGGGAAGGAAAACCCCTACAACAAACCTAGGGGTAGGAACCCCTACTCAGAAACCAAACATGGATAACGACGGAAAGGGAACGAATCTTACGGTGCAGGGGAGGGAAACCCTAGTACCGGCGTCGACAGGAAGTGAGCAAGCGGGCTTCCGGACGTCGTCATCAAGCGACCGCAGTGCTTCCGGGGTGGCAGACTTGGCCCTTGAAGCATCTAGGATTACAAGCAGCGTGGAGCGACCAGGAACTCCGGTAACCCCAGGGCAACCGGAGGGTCCTGAAGGCACGAAAAATGATGGACGAGCGGCTGATGCAACACCGTTGCTCAGGCCAAACTACGCCCGTGCACTGCGTTCACAACAAACAACGGAGAGGCACAGCCAGCTCCAAGAAAAATATGTTTTCGATTGTGAAGGACGGCGTCGAAAAGGCGAGCGACATCCTCCGCGAGCTCCTCCACCACAGGAATAAATGGAAGGCAGAATTAGCGGCGAACCAGCCCAATGCAAAGCACACCAAGGAACCACAGACCTCGGAAACTTGGAGGCCACCGGCGAGCACGTCTAATTACAAAATGAGTGGAAAGAGGGCGGCGAGCACCCCCAGCCCACTGGAAGAGGAAGGGGGCCGACCGAGGAAAAAGGCAACGACGGTAAATGCAACAGGGTGGACTGAGGCCGTGAAGCGCAAAGGGCGTATAAAGGAGGCTGAGCTACCTACCAAGGAGGACGCCAGTACGCGGGAGCCCCATCCAGCAAGACGGGACAAAGCGAAGCCCAAGAGACCGCGCAACGAGGCAGTCGTCGTGAAGCTCACTGCGGACCGACAGTACGCCGAAGTGCTCAGAACCATCAGGACTGGGATGAAACCGGAGGAGTTTGGAGTGCGGATCGTGTCGATTTGGCAAACCAGGGCTGGCGAGCTACTATTGGAGATTACCGCCACCCCGGAAAACAGAGCGAGGTTTGGCGAAAAAATCAACGAGTTGGTCGCAGACCAAGGCCAGGTCAGGCACCTGGTCCCGAGGTCACAACTCGAAATTAGGGACCTAGATGCAGCAACGGATGAGGCGGAGGTCAGGGAAGCACTGAGTATGGCCCTGGGTGAAGGGGGTCAGGGAGAAATCAAGGTCACGCTGTCCAGGACGAGCGGATGGGGCAGCCGCATGGCATTTGTCGAGGTTGACGAGGCAGCGGCAGCGAAATTTCGGAACGAGGACCACATCCGAATAGGCTGGGTAAACTGTCGGATCCGCCAGCGAGAACGATCGGAACGCTGCTTCCGCTGTCATGGTCGTGGACACACAGCGACGAACTGCAAAGAAGCTGACCGGAGCAAGCTGTGCTGGAGGTGCGGACAGGAGGGGCACCAAGCCGCACAGTGCGCGGACGCCGCAAGGTGTTGCATATGTGCGGAGCGCAGTGATGGAACCCCATCCGACCACGTCCTGGGCTCACACAGGTGCGGTGCTTATCGGAGAACGAAGCGCAAAGCGGCCACCTGATGGCGACCTTCCTGCAGGCGCACCTGCAACGAGCCAAGCTGGCTGACGATCTGCGGCCACAAATAGCCGGCGAGTACGACGCGGGTATGCTCTTCATCAGCGAGCAGCACTGCAACACGACAGGAGACGGATGGTATCCTGACGTCAACAACACGGCGGCGATCTGGATCAGAAGCAGGAATAGATTCCCGGTTAACGCCTCAGGAAAGGGAGATGGCCACGTCTGGGTTCAAAGTGGCGACGAGCGGTACTCTAGCGTCTACCTCACCCCCAGCGAGGGAATCTCGGCGTTCCAGACGAAGCTCGGAAAGCTCGAAGACGCGATACGTAACATGGACGGCGAGGTCATCGTTGCGGGCGACTTTAATGCCAAGGCGCAACAGTGGGGGATGGAATGGACGTGTAGTAGAGGCCGAGCAGTGGTCGAAATGGCGGCTCGCACTGGGCTCATCATCCTGAACACAGGAGACGTCCCAACGTTTCGGAGAGCAGGATGTCGTGGCTCGGTCATAGACATCACGCTTGCCTCACCAGGGATCGCAACCAGGATCCAGGAATAGCGAGTGCTGGAGGAGTTTTCGGGGAGCGATCACCAGTACATAGCATTCAATGTCACATCAAGAAGCGGCGGTAGCGGCGGCTGCGAGGCACCACACGGCAAGGGCAACAGGCTGGAACGTGGCGAGGCTGAACCAGCCTGCGCTGCTAGCTGCCCTAACGCAGTCGGACGGACTCTCCTTGGAGGCAAACACGGCGGTAACGCTAACGAGACCAGGGGTAGAGGGCCTGATTGACCGAACATCAAGACTTATTACGAAAGCATGCAACGCATCCATGCCAAGACGCATAGGAGGTCGCCGGCGACAACCCCAGTACTGGTGGAACGAAGAGATTGCTGAGCTGCGGAGCCTGGCTGTCGCTGCAAGAAGGCAAGCGCAGCGTGCGAGAAGAAGAGGCAACCTAGGCGACACCCAGGAGGCATATGTTGCAGCCAAAAAGCGCTTGGCCAGCACCATCAAGGCCAGCAAACGGGCGTGCCGGAGAACCCTCTGCCGAGAAATCGACCAGGATGTATGGGGCCGTGGCTACCAGATCGTCACCAGGCGGCTCGGGGGCCTAGCCCCGGAACCACCAGGTGACCCGGTAACAATGGAGAGAATAGTGGCCACGCTCTTTCCAGACCACCCGCCTAGAGCGGTCGTTGCGGCAAGCACTGCGCCAGGCAGCGTGCGCCCCTTCACCGTGGGCGAACTGCAGACTGCAGCCAAGGGCCTGGGCAACCGCAAAGCGCCAGGCCCCGATGGCATACCAGCGGAAGTTATAAAGGAAATAGCCAAGGAGCGCCCATACCTGCTGTTCAACATGTTTAACGCATGCCTCGCGGCAGGAGTATTCGGGAAGCGATGGAAACTGCAAAGGCTGGTACTGCTTGACAAGGGGAAAGGACCACCGATCACGCCAGCGTCATATAGGCCCCTGTGTATGCTCGACAATACAGGTGAGGTCCTGGAAAAAATGGTCAGAGACCGACTGCGAACGGTGGTGGAGGCCGCAGGTGGTCTAGCGGCCAGCCAGCACGGATTTAGGACGGACCACTCAACGATAGGTGCGATGAAGGAGGTCGTAGGCGCCGCGCATAAGGCGTGGGAAGGAGGAAACAGCAGGACTCGGAACGCGTGCGTCCTCGTCACCCTCGATGTGAGGAACGCGTTCAACTCGGCCAGGTGGGCGGACATTCTAGACGCGCTTGAACATCGGTTCGGAGTGCCCACATACCTCCTCAAGCTTATTGAAGACTATCTGGATGACAGGGAGCTGGTCTACCAGACCACTGACGGACAGCAGCGGAAAAAAATTACGGCAGGAGTCGCGCAGGGCTCGGCCCTGGGACCTGACCTGTGGAACATCATGTACGATGGGATCTTGAGGATGGAGCTGCCGGAATACGCAAAACTCGTGGGGTTCGCTGGTGACGTAGCGGCCGTCATTGAGGCAAGGAACCCAGAGCAGGCTCGGCGAAGGGTCGCACACGTCGTGCGCATGGCAAGGTGGTGGCTCGTAGATCACGGACTCGAGCTAGCGGCGAACAAAACGGAGGTGGTGGTCCTCACGAGGCAGAGGATAATGCCCGGACTTCTCAGGTTCGAGATTGACAGCGAGTCAGTTGCCGCGACGAGCTCGGTCAAATACCTCGGCATGACGATAGACGGCAAGCTCTCATATGGAGCGCACATCCGGCAGGCAGCGGGCAAGGCGGCGAGAACGTCGGCAGCGTTATCGCGACTCATGCCCAACGTCAACGGTCCCACAGCAAGCAAGAGGAGGGTCCTTATGAGCGTCGCCCACTCACAGCTGCTGTACGGGGCTGAAATATGGGCAGACTCCATGGAGATAGAGAAACACCGACGAGTAATGGCCGCAGTGCAGCGTAGGGGGGCCCTGCGGGTCGCCAGCGCATACCGCACTGTGTCGGAGGCAGCGGTGCTGGTGATCGCAGGCGTCATACCCATCGACCTTCTAGCTGACGAGCGCAGGAGGGTGCACGAAACGTTTCGTCTAACAAGCCGCGACGAAGCCAGGGAGCGGGAAAGGCGCCAAACACTCCAAGCATGGCAGCGCAGGTGGGAGATGGCGACGACAGGCAGGTGGACAGCGCAGCTGATAGGCGAAGTTGCCCCGTGGGTCAGCAGAACCAGCGGGGAGGTGAATTATTACCTCACGCAGTTTCTGTCCGGACACGGGCACTTCAACGAATACCTCCATCGGATGGGATGCAAGCCATCGCCTATGTGCGACTACTGCCCAAGCAGAGAAGACACAGTGGAAAACACATTTTTCGAGTGCGCACGGTGGGAGACTGAGCGGACCTTACTGGAAACGGCACTAGGCGCCGCACTATTGCCAGAAACAATAGTTAAATCGATGCGGAGGAGCGAGGACGGATAGATTGCGGTCGCGGGCTACGTTGAGAAAGTCCTCCGAAAGTAAAAAGTCGAAGAACAGGCAGCACTGAGGGCAGAGCTGGATGACGAGCACTGAGGAAGTATAACGAGTGTGGGTACATTCGAGGATAGTAAACAGTTAGAGGTGCTGACGTCCAGTCAATTCCAGGGGGTCGTAGTATTGCGAAAGCGGGGCCGGCTCCATGGAAAGGCGTCAGTGTAGGTGGTTTTAGTGGGTAGGCTCGGGAGCGGAGCAGTCCCACACTACCAGCGGTCACAAGTCGCTGGTGTACATCAAGCATTTCCCCTACAATAGAAAAAAAAAAAAAAACTATGCCTCGAAGCGTTCCGTACGTAGAGAAGTGTGTGAGAGCGAGTTTTCAAACCGAGATGAAGATGCCAACGACGAAGATGGTCGCATCAGCGATGATTAAATGTCATCAACCTCAATATCGTCATTGGCATAAGTCCAAATGAATTTCATCCTTGATCCTTCACCTGTATCCAGCACTCGAAAAATCCTCTTCCGGAACCTCGTGATTTTATTTTCATTTCCTGCTTCCCTTGTTTGTGTGAAACGAAATAAATAAACCGTGGGGCCGGGCAGGGGGATTTCAGTAGAAACCATTTCCGTAGAAATAATTTTCGTAGAAATAATTGTCATGGAAACTATTTAATTATAAAAAGGGCACCTAAATATTTTGTACCGAAATCGTACTGTAGAAAAAGCTCTGGGCCCCGAAATATTCTGTACCGAAATCATACTGTAGGAAAAGCTATGGGCCCCCAAATATTTCCCGCCGAATTTTGACGGTGAAAAATATTTGGGCCCCAAAATATTTTACACCGAAAGAATTCAGTAGAAATTTCGGGTAGAAAGGATCAGCGTTTCATTCTCGACGCATTTCCTTCGGTCGACGACGACAAATCCAGGAAGCAGGTAAATATTGAATCTACTCAAATAAATGCTTCGAAAAAAATTATTCTCGCCAATCACGGTAGAAGAAACCGCTTGGGAAAGAACTAGTAAAAGGTTTGTTGCACCTTGACTAGACATGAATAAATAATACAAAATTTAGCAGGTCATAGAAATATCGCTTGTTCATTTTGTAAGCATGGAAGCAGCTGCATTCGCGCGCAATATCGTTGACAGAATTCGTAACCGTTGCCGCAAAATGTTGAAGGGACATGTGCGGCAAAAATTGCAATTAATCGATGACGCGTCCGATGAAGAATAAAATGTCCGATGAAGAAAAAATAAAGTGGTGGAAACGGACGAAGCGATTGCTGCTCGTGAGCAAAATCACCAGTATCTGGATCTCTGTAGATGTCCTGATAACTTGATTATTGTCATTGTTTTTTAAAGAAAACGAAGACTAGTCCTGATTTCGAGGCGTCCATTTTCGAAGACGAATTCCACGTTGTCGAGGGTGCTGACGAGCAGCTCGGTGCAGAACCCGAATACGAAAGTATATTATCAAAAAATGTTGTTTTAATAGCATCAGAAATTGTACTTTTTTTGTTATGATCGATTATCGTGTTGTAGCACGTATTAATCTACATGCTATGTGAATTAAAAAAAACTTGTCATTACTTTCACTTCGCCTGTCTACAAAATTGATGGAACACTATGGCCTTCACACCGTAACGATAGATATAACAATAGAATTTGCTATTAGTTGCAGCGTCTCGAAGCCGAAAAAAAAATTTACGAAGAAAGTGGAAACTGCAAGGCCGTGGGGGTGGCCGGCCAAGTAAGATAAAAAGATTCAAACAGAGGTTGAGGAAACCGAAAAGAAAGATTAAAAAATCGTGCGGATCATCGCCGCGGATTTTTATGAAGCAAGCATTCCAAATGGAGCGATTCACAGCAACGAGGTCGGTGGATACGTGACGGATATTTCGAAAAACGTCATCGCCCATTCGAATCGATTGACAATGGCGACGCTGCGAAAATGGCCAAAACGTCGTTAAAAAAAAAGAAATTCTGACGGACGATTCGGAAAATTTCGAACCGATCGATCGGCTCGACGAAAGCGATTAAACAATATTGTACGATAATTAAAAAAAATAAACGCAGCTAAATTTTTTTTATGTCACGCTGTCCGTAAACGGACAGCGTGACATAAAAAACGCTCACTTCGTTCGCTTCAAACCGTATTTACGGACGTTGTGACATAAAAATTCGTACGACACTCGTACGAAAAACGTTTTTTGGACTCGTGTGATTGCAATACTCGCCTTCGGCTCGTTCTGCAAACTCACACTCGTCAGAAAAAAAATTTTCGTACTAGTGTCATAATATACTATTTTTCGAAAAAAAAATCTTTTTTTTCCACTTAATCGTGCAAAAAAATTGCAAGACGATGAGGGAGACAAATAAATCACGACGATAAGATAGACACGTGATCCTTACGAATTCAATGATAATTATCCTCAGGACAACTATAATTCTTTTTTTTATGACCATTATGATTATTAATAGGAATAAAAAAGATTATAAATATTTATGATGTGAGTATTCGTTTGTGATTAATTAAAAATGTTATAATTTGTTTTCCGGTTGATTTTCACGAACGTGTCGTTTTTTTGCGTATGTATATAAATTGCTGTGAGAATTGCAGATACAAGAAATAATATTGTTGAATTCATTTATGTCAAATTTCCGATGTAAAGAAAAATATATATATACATATAGAGAATAAATATATAGTCGCTGTATTGATGAATGATGGATCTTAACCTGATAAAAAGAATGCAATCGTGGAAAAAATTTCAAAATTTCTCACTGGTTTGGGTCAAATTTGGTGAATAAAAATTGACTGATTGGTGGCAAGATTTCGGGAAAATCGGTCGAGTCGTCGAGTCGAGTCGAATTGTATGGCACTTGGAATCATTCAAGAACCTCGTGGGTACTATAATTTGGGTTAATTTCGAAATATCGACCTGAAATTTGATATGTAAGTAAGTTTACGTCGATGAATGATGGTTATAAAATTAAGCAAAGATTCATCAAGTCCTGTGAATTTAACGCTGCTTTGAAATTTTAGAAAAATTATATTAAACTCTCTAGCTAATGTAAAATAAAACGTTCATTGAGAAACGTATATAGAGTCCAGTGGAATAACAATCGTTTCAAACTTTTGAAGCTATTAATCGGCGGTGGTTAACGTGTAAAAATTGGTGTAGACAAAAAATTAACCCGCAAAGTAGAATCTTACACATTGCATTTTACACATTCAACAAAGTTTCCTCTATGAGGAAGCTATAAATGATCGAAACATTGTTCCTCATAGAAGAATCTTTGGCAAATGTGTATCATAATGGAAAGCCATGTGCAAGATTCTACATGACATCTTAATAATTTAAAAACTGTCGAAAATTATGTGCAAGCAATGTGCAAGCTTTTTATTTTTAATTCGATTGAAGGTTGGCCCCAGGATAATAAAAAGACGGGTGTAATGATTACCACGGCGCCAACGTAAATTACCGTAAATTTCAGGCTTAAGTGTTCGGCAAACCGGCTTATTTCCTTCAGAAAGATTTTGGTACATTGGTTACCTGGATCACGGAGGAGGTTTGTCGATCACAATATATATGATCACATGCAAATTCGTCGACACTTGAAGTCTATAAAATCTCGAACAAATTCAGCATTCGAGTCCAGAGCCCTGGTGCAGGTGCGAGAAAACTATCTTTATTGCTGTGTGATTTTTTTTTGACTGAGTTATTCGCTCTTAAGGGGACTGAGTCACCTTAAAAATTCGAAAATTAAATATTTTTTTCCGTGACACGGCCGATCAAAATTGAAAATCGATTTTACCCTTACGAAGTACGTATACTTAGCTATCATTTCAAATTTTTCCATAGCCGTATGAGTTAACTAAATGCTGTGAGGCTTTTCACAAAACTTTTCACTTGTCGCAGCTTTCGGACCCTGCGACTCAATGGATTTTCAATTCTGACGTCTCATTTTCTTCGAATCAGACCTCATTCTCGGATGTGTGGGATTTTTTTTAATCTGCTTTCTGGAAATTATGGCGACCTATAATGTGAAAAAAAAAACAATTTTTTTGTAACTTTTTGAAAAACCGGTTGAATAATAGGTTACCATAAATTCGTTTTACCTCGCATCCAAAATTCCTACACTCATCCGAGAATGACTGCGATTTGGAACCAAATGAGACATCGGAATCCAAAATCCGTTCATCGGTGCGGTCCGAAAGTTGCGACAAGCGAAAAAAAATGGAATGTCGGGAAACGAATTTCAAAGATGAAGTTGAAAAAAATTCACTTCGCTGGCCATTCATGGTACTTCTTTCCTGTTTTTTGTTCCACTTGCTCTTTGGGGACATTTCTCCTGTTTTTGAAGCAAAAATTACCCAAAAAAAAAACCTTGAACCTAGAACAAAAAATGAAAATGAAAAAAAAAAAAAATTGTCGAATATTCAGAAAATGGAAGTTCGTTATCAAATTCCTATTCTTAAAACTAGAAAAATGGCTTCTACTAGATGATGTCAAAAATTGAGGTTAGGTGTCCCAACATGAAATTTCTATATCCTCGTTGGAGTAGACCAGTGAATGATAATTTCCCAATATATATTTTTGATGTCGGTGGCACACAAAGACTGTATTCACACAGAAACTGTAAGCACACAAAAAATATATATTTTACATTAAAAAAATTTTGGAGCTACGCAAAGGACACGGACTCAACCAAGGTTGCGCGCGAGACCTTCCGATGGGTCATTACCCCTATTCGGGAACGTCTCGAACATTCGGTCCGTGGGACCTACACTATATAAACACCGGCGGCAGCCGTTGACACCACCACTGTTTTGTAAACGTCGAATCGATAGCACGCGATTTATATCTTGTACTTTTAAATATATTATTATAACTCTTTCCGTTACCACTGGCTACTTATTTTTTGCCCTCCAATAGGTTATGGGCCCAGGCAATATGCTAATCATAATTACGGGAGAGTTGTTCTGGTATTAATTATAATCGATAAGTGGAAAACTTGTCGCAACGGTTTGTGGTCAAGTGTTCGAACGGGGAAACCGTTACGACGGCTGAGAGGAATCGAGATGGCCGCTTCGATAAAAATCGAGCCATTAACAGGCACCAATTATGATACGTGGAAGATTCATATGAGGGCGATTCTGAAAAAGAATAAATTGTGGGGCTATGTCGACGGCACAAAGCCAAGGCCGGAGGACGGCAAGGCGCTCGAAGTATGGATCGAAAACGATGGGAACGCGGAATCGGACATATTGCTAGCGATCAGTCCCAGCGAGGTACGAGCTCTGGAGGGGATAGAATCTTCGAAGGCGATATGGGATCGATTGAAGGAGACGTACGAGTCGAAAGGGCCGGCGCGACAAACCGCGTTGCTCAAAAAATGCGTGACAATGCGCATGCAGGAGAACGATGACCTGAGGAACTATGTCGTTGAGTTCTGTGATACAGCGAAGAAGATGAAAGAGGCCGGCTTGAACATCCCTGACGAGATGTTGGTGATGCTACCGATGTGCAGCTTGCCAGCCTCGTATAATCTGTTTAAAGAGTCGATGGAGACACGCGATAAACTGCCATCGTTGGAGATTCTGAAGGTAAAATTGTTCGAGCGTCACGAGGGGAGAGCGGCGGAAATTAGCGGCAGCGAAGGCGTAATGTTTTCGAAGAAAGTGAACGCTCACTACAGGTCGAAACACAGCACAAAATTCGAGAGACCAGAGTCGGGGTCGATGAACCGCCGACCGATCGAATGCCATCGTTGTGGTCGTGTGGGCCGTATCGCAAGAGAATGCTACGCGAACCTTACGGGGAAACCAAAACAAAGTGCGCGACAGCTCGAAGCCAAAGGCGGGAGATCTGGTACCGAACCAACCGGCGGTGCAACGATGCTGATTACGGGGGAAAAAGCTATGTACACGAGCACAAATGACCGTGAGTGGTGCGTCGATAGTGGTAGCACCAGTCACATGTGTAATAAGAGAGACATGTTTGAAAATTTTGCGCGGTTAGACTCGGAGTTGACGTTAGCAAATAATCAGAGTACGCGTATCACGGGGACAGGGAACGTTCGTCTAACGGTCGAAGCCGGTAACGGTAACCGGGAAATAAACTTCGAAAAGGTTTGCTACGTATCCGATTTGCGAACGAACTTGTTGTCAGTGGCCAAGGCTACGGATCATGGTCACGAGGTCGTTTTCCGTAAACACGACGCGTTTGTAACGGACAGGGACAAGAAAGTGATTTTACGTGCTGATCGAAGAGGTGATTTATATTACGTGCGCAAAAGTGGGCATTGTGCTAACGAAGCGGAAATAAGGACACCTCCGAGAGGTAACATTGACACTTGGCATGCAAAGATGGGGCATTTAAACGAGCGAGATTTAAAGGCCATGACCGGCGCGGTATTCGGTCTAGATATTAAAGCCAACGAGAGACTATCGGAGTGTGAGGTGTGCATTAGCGAAAAACAGAGTCGCTTGCCGTTTGTCAAAAGTGTTGGTGAGCGCACTCAAGACTTACTTCAAATTGTGCATAGCGATGCCTGTGGACCGATGAGACATTCGTCGTGTGCCGGGATGAAATACTTCGTCACGTTTATTGACGATAGATCGCGTTGGTGCGAGGTGTTCTTTGTAAAAAGCAAAGCCGACGTATTGAACGCGTTTAAACAATTTTTACAAGAATCAGAGGCACTGACAGGTAGGAAAATCAAAGCGCTACAGTCCGATAATGGGACTGAATATTGCAACCGGGAGTTCGACGTTTTTCTGAAAGAACGGGGGATACAACGGCGCTTGTCAACGCCGCACACGCCACAGCAGAACGGTGTCGCTGAGAGAAAAAATAGAACCTTGGTCGAGATGGCGCGGTGCATGATGAGGCATGCAGGCGCACCACCATCGTTTTGGGCGGAGGCGATCTATAATGCGAACTATACGCGTAATAGGTGCCCCACCAGTGCGTTGGACGGAGAAATTCCGTATAAATTCTGGATGGAGAAAACACCTACAGTTAGTCACATGCAGGTGTTCGGCTCAAAAGCGTATGTTCTGGACAAACGACAGACGAAAGGGAAATTTGATTCAAGATCGGAGCCAGGGATATTCATTGGTTATTCTCAGAAGTCTAAAGCATACCGAGTTTATATGCCGCGAACGCGGAAGACCGTAACCAGTCGCGATGTAAAGTTCATGGGTATATCGGGCTTTAATCGGGAATATGATGAGATACTAGACGAGGGGGGTCCGCGTGAAGAGGTGACGGTCGAAATGACGCATTCAGAGGACGGGCCAACGACCGGGAAACCGAAGGAAACAGAGACAGAGCGAAAACAAACCGAGCAAAGGCACGGCAGAAAAAGAGGGGCAACCGTGTCATGGGAGGGCCCGGTACAGCCGTCCAAGCGGGGAAGAGGGCGTCCACGGATCGCACGCACAGGTTCGGTGGGACGACCTCGAAAACAATATAATTCGGCAAGTGCAGCTCGGGACGGTGCACCGGAATCCGAAAGTGCGACCTCGGAAGAAGGGGAGAGTCACGTAAGTGCTGATGACCAGGGCGAACCCGAATGTGACAACAACGACGTCTTCGTGGAAAGCGCAAGTCTAGCAATGGGTGAGGACCCAACAGGGTTGCCAGATTGATCGAACATGGATACCGTACGGAGTGATGGAAAATTACCGTACAATTACCGTACGTTGGTAACAAAGTTTACCCCCCACTTTGCGGACGACCACAACCAATGGCGTCACTCTGACCGCTCTGACGTCAGATACTCCGCCCGTCAACCTATTCTCGCATCCCAGCCAGCCTCGACGATGGCGGTAAATTACCGATTCGAATTCGCGCGCGACTGTGAATACCGCCCTGAGCGTTCGCTAAAGAAAACTTCATAATCAGGAGAGTTGAGTGATTTTATTGGAAAATATCGTTATCGTGTGATATCACACATATACATATTGACTTATATATATTATCGAACATCACAGTCTCTACGAACAACTTAACTAATTACTTTCGCAAATCGATTCAATCTTCTTATTAGAATATAATTATTCATGACAATACGCCAAACATGGACTAGGGCGTAATGCCTACGTTTTCATATAAATATATATACTCTTTATATATATTTATCTCTCTCTCTCTCTCTCTCTCTCTCTCTCTCTCTCTCTCTCTCTCTCTCTCTCTCTCTCTCTCTCTCTCTCTTTATATTTTTTCTTCAAACTTCTTCCTTGATTGTAATCGTAATTCTAATAGTTGACTTAGTTTCAAACCTGTTCGATCGAAAACGAATAATCTTCTTCCTCGTTTCTTATCGTTCCTTCAGTTCTCTTGTTAGCGTAAAGATGTGTACGTTTTCATATAAATATATACTCTTTATAATTTTTTCTCTCTCTTTTTATTTGTTTCTTTTTCTTTCTCTTTATATTTTCCCTCTCTCTCTCAGTCTGTATAATGTTTATTCTCTCTCTTTCTTTTTATATTTTTTGAAGTGAATACTTCTTAAACGACACAGGATCGGCTCGCCAGCCGGCGCGTTGTAGGACGGGACAAGAGAATGAAGGAATGAAAGAAGAGAGAGAGGGGACGAGAATGATGCGTGAGCTGTGGGTATGCGAGTGAGAGCGGCCGAGTCAATGCAGAGAGGGGGCAGGTTCGCGTGCCTCGTCATCGGCAGTATACCTGGAGTATACGTGTGATAGTACGGACAGACCTCGTGCGAGAGAGATAGCGCCATAGGCGCTCGCGGCGGAGTGAGAGAGAACGTGGATCTTAAGAGGATCCCGAACGTTTGGGCCACCTTCTCTCTCGCTCCGCCGCGAGCGCCCATGGCGCTATCTCTCTCGCACTTGTCGCGGACGCGAAACGTTTGGGATCCTCTCAAATGGCGGGTAAGGGCTGGAGCGTAAGAAAAAACACTTCTGCGATTTTTTTCATAAATAAATAAATAGAGATAATTCATTCGAACCTTTTACCCATCATTAAGTATCATTTCGATAACATTCTGTGATTGTTTTATGCGAAAATATCGAAGAACAAGCCGGTGACAAAGCTTTTCCAACAATGTCTTTGGAAAAAAACTATTTGCGGTGTTAATCTCAGCTATAAATTATCTGAAATCAACGATCATCTAAATTTAGTCGAAGTATCATCAAATCCTCCCCTTTACGGTCTCTGATTTTTTTTTCATTCTTAAATTTTCGGTGGTCATTTAAAGTGAAAATTTCGTGGTCATTTTTCATGAAAAATAGCAGTTCTCACTTTCAATAACCACCAACAATTTGAAAATTAAAAAATAATAATCAGAGAACGTAGGGGGGAGGATTTCATGATATTTTGACTACATTTAAATGGTCTTTGATTTTAGATAATTTTCAGCTGAGATATAGTCAACACTGATGCAAATCGTTTTTTTTTCCAAAGACGTTTCGGAAAAGCTTCGTCACCGCGGCTTGTTTGTCGATATTTTCTTATTAAAAGATTACAGGATGTTATCGAAATAATACTTGATAATGTTCAAAAGGTTTGGGTAAATTTGCTCTATCCATATTTATAAAAAAAGATGTCTACCCTCCAGCCCTTATGCCCCCCCCCCCCCCGCCCCTCCCGTTAATAAATAAAAAACATTTTTGAAAACACAAATATCAACGTGCAGGCTACTTTCGACTTCCTTGTTAATTCATAATTCGATCACTGACTCTTCCTCTCCGCCCCTTCTCTCTCTCTTTCTCTTTCTCTCTTCCTCTCCTGCCCTTCTCTCTTTCTTCCTCTTTCTCTCTGGAATCATCGGCAGAAATAATTTACCGCGCCAGCGAAATGCATACAAGTATTCACTTCCATCGTGTGTGATTCCCACACACTCAATTTTTTTCTATTCTTCGTCGAGTGTAATCGTAATTCTGAGAGTTGACTTAGTTCCAAACATTTTCGATCGAAAACGAAAACAGAAGACTAAGGTGGTTTCAAACCTCTCTCTTTCTAATTGTAAGTTAAAGGTGATTGGTCGAAATCATAGACATATAATAATTTCGACCAATCAACTTCAACTGAGAATGAGACTCATCACTGCAGCTACTAATAGCTCCGATGCCACGATGTGGTGACTGTCCAGACTATCCACACTTGCACATAGTCCTAGACACACTATTGTAAGATTTATTATCAGTCAAGCATCGGATGAAAAAAGGTCGTACCTCGCCAATGATTACCGTAGGGTTATCCATGATTACCGTACATTTTTGTACGGTAACCGTACAACGCGAAAAAGTCGTACGGCTCTGAAAATTACCGTACATGTACGACCATTACCGTACGTCTGGCAACCCTGGGACCCAACTACGTGGGAGCAGGCGAGCAGGACGGACGATGCCACCGCGTGGAGGCTTGCGTTAGAGGACGAGTATCTAGCGCAGATAAAGAATTGCACGTGGGAGATGGCGGAACGTCCGAAAAATCGCAAGGTCATCGGAAGCAGATTTGTTTTTTGCACTAAAAATAATAGTGATTGCGAGAAAACGAAGGCACGCCTTGTGGCCAAAGGATGCTCGCAGAGACCGGGGGAGGACTTTAACGAGACCTACTCACCAGTCGCAAGGTCAACGTCGATCAGGATACTCGCAGCCTTAGCAGCGGAGCTGGAGCTGGACATACACCAGATGGACGTGGTGACCGCATATTTAAATGGCGAGCTCGAAGAATCAGTGTACATGGAGGTACCAGAACAATTGCACGAAACAATTGAGAAAATAAACAAAAAAGAAAACGTGGGCTCGAGCGGCAAGCCGGTAAGGGACGCAAAAATAAAAGAAACAGCTAGTCGTTGGTCGAGAGAACGAAACAAGTGTGATGACTGTGTGTGTGTGCTGAAAAAGGCGCTGTATGGGTTGTGTCAGTCCGGGGTTCAGTGGCACAAGACGTTTGTCAACAAACTGCGAGCGTTAGGCCTCCGTCCGCTGCCGCAAGACCCGTGTATGTTTGTGCGCAGAGAGGAACAGAAAATCATGCTAGTCGCGATATATGTAGATGATATGCTTGTAGCTACCAACGATGATGCATGGTTGAGGAACGTCAAAAAATCATTATCGGAGTCATTTGAAATAAAAGATCTAGGTGAAGTCAATCACTGTCTCGGTATTGAATTTTTTGGTGACGAAGATTTTCGTGTGTATTTAAAACAACAGCGCTATACTGAATCCGCGCTGAAGCGGTTCAATATGGAAAACTGCAAACCCGCAGCAACGCCGATGGAAGCAAGCGGGAAACTAACAAAACCGGAGTCTGTAAACGAGGATGAGATGCGGAAATACCCGTATCAGCGGTTGATTGGGGTACTGATGTACTTAGCAGTATCCACGAGACCAGATATCGCATATTATGTAAACTATCTAAGCCAGTGTTATGTTCCGGATTGACACGAGTCTCGTCAGACCGGGTCAAGGAATATAATTTAATTTTTTGTTGGGGATCGTTCGCCAATAAAGAATTGGAATTCACATAGAAATTCAGTACAGGTTAAATTTATTGAAATCAGTATTGAAATTTAAACTTATTATTCGTTACAGAAAGAATGTTCTTATCGTATCGTGTATAATTCGGTTGAGTCGTAGTTGCTGTTAATTATCGCGATACGAGAGTCTATTGGGAAGAGGACCTTCCAGTTTTGAGTTTGATCGAAGACTGATTGTCCGATCGTTGCTTTTTGGTTATCGCGGCGTCGTTCGATCATCGCGTGATTTTTGGTCAGCACTTTTCATGGTCACTCGCGGCGCGTGTGCACTCGCGTGGTTGTCCTTTGGACGGTCGCGTGATTCTACATCAGCTTTTTTGGACGCTCGCTCGATTAGTTGAAAATGCAACGATTCGGTTTTTATGTAGAAATATCCGATGTCCGTTATAGCGTTAAGCATGCTGAATTTTATATTTAATATAGAATATTCAATATGAAATTAATGAATTCAATTGATCTGGATTGATTTAATTATAATTATTGTGCCCTAGTATGATAATTATAATTAATAATATTTTGAAAATTTCGGGGCACAACACCAGTTCAACAATAATTATAACGTCGAACACTGGCAAGCAGCCAAACGAGTGCTACGTTACTTGAAAGGCACAATAGAGCATGGGTTAACGTACGAGAAAACAGGCCTATCGCTATTTGGTGTTGTTGACGCAGATTGGGCGTCGAACGCGGTTGACAGGCGGTCATACTCGGGCTTCGCGTTTATACTCGCTGGTTCGGCAATCAGCTGGGAAGCACGTAAACAACGTACAGTCGCGTTATCGAGCACAGAAGCCGAGTACATGGCACTGTCAGAAGCAACGAAGGAAGCGTTGTATCTGAAAGGCGTATTATGTAAGCTAGGTGCATCGAGTGACGATAAAAGTATAATGCTACTTAACGATAATCAGGGCGCAATAACATTAATAAAGAATAATTGTTATCACTCGCGGACCAAGCACATCGATGTCCGACATCACTTCATACGCGAAGCATACGCAAACGCTTTAATCGATGTTAGTTATTTGTCAACGGATAAAATGCCAGCGGACGTGTTAACGAAAGGGTTAAGCGGACCCAAACATCGTGAATGTTTGATCCACCTGGGAATGATGAACGCATGAGCAGGTTGAGGCAGAATAATGAATGTATGAGTGGGTTAAGTCCGTATACTTCGAGGGGAGGTGTTGGAGCTACGCAAAGTACACGGACTCAACCAAGGTTGCGCGCGAGACCTTCCGATGGGTCATTACCCCTATTCGGGAACGTCTCGAACATTCGGTCCGTGGGACCTACACTATATAAACACCGGCGGCAGCCGTTGACACCACCACTGTTTTGTAAACGTCGAATCGATAGCACGCGATTTATATCTTGTACTTTTAAATATATTATTATAACTCTTTCCGTTACCACTGGCTACTTATTTTTTGCCCTCCAATAAAAAATAACAAACAGTTTACGGTGACCGGTGTTGTTGTGACGTTTTCGAGATATTTCATGCCGATGCGAATGCATACGTGCATTCGCAATTCGGCCGTGCTTACGCCATGGAGCGTCGATCGGTAGCGGCGAAAATCTGCACTATATTTCTTAGAAGAATCGATTGTACAGTCGGTAAACTCAATAAGCCCCTTAAGCGCCGCAGCGTTGTATACACATCTCGGTCGCCAGCGCTGGCATCGCCATATCCTTTGATATTGCGAGATCGCGGTCAAACTCAAAAAAACAAAAGCAACACCGTCTTTCTCAATAGAGTATCGAGACCCAAGCACGATTCTCTATGAATTTAGGCTGATGATTGATACGAAAAAAATATTATTAAAAAAAAATTCTTCATTTTTCAAAAAATGTATAATTTTTTTTTTATTATTTTTTTTTTGAATCTTACACTGATTACTATCTACCTAACAAATTTGCGGTCGAAGCCTTCAAAACTAAAGAAGTTATGAGTACTCGAGTACAGATGTGAATATTGAATATTTTTTGAAAATTTACGACTCTATTCAAATGCTCATAACTTTTTTATTTTTGAAGATCGCGGTCTAAAACTTGGTACGTAGGTAGAAAATCGTGTGGAGATTCGAAAAAAAAATTTTATGTCACGCTGTCCGTAAAAGTGCGGTTTCACGCTCACTCCGTTCGCTTCAAACCGCATTTACGGACCTTGTGACATAAAAATTCGTACGGCACTCGTACGAAAAACGTTTTCTGGACTCGTGTAATTGCAATACTCGCCTTCGGCTCGTTCTGCAAACTCACACTCGTCAGAAAAAAAAATTTCGTACTAGTGTCATAATATACTATTTTTTTAATCGTTTTTTTATACCCCTCAGGTGACTCAGTCTCCTTAAGGCGAAAAAGACATTTTTGATTTCAAATGCCTGTATCTCAGAGAATAGTAATCGTACAACAATCGCCCAGATACTATTTGAAAGATGAAACTATAACATTCTTTTAAGAGATTCTCAAAAAAATGTTTTCTTCGCATTATTTATGTTTTAAAAACATGCATAATAATAGCGCTCTCGCATTCCTCTTCATTCTCGGTTAACCTAAGAAAACGTGAATATCAATCGGCCTCAATTTACAATGGAATCTTGCAAAACAATATGCAGTTTTTAGTGTATTTAATGTTTTCCAGGCATTGCTAGACTATACTACATGGGTATACCAAGGGTTAATCGGTTTCCACAACAATTAGCAAACTTGCGGTAATTCATATCCCAAAAACTTTTTGGATTTGTGAATACGTTTTTTCAAGTTGCGCATTTTTATTAGAACGAAATAATGCTCCGAAATAAAAACTGATAATATGAAAAAGTTTTGTCTTATCAGTGTCCGTAAAAGCGTATTTAATTGAAATTAATTTTCCAGATTAAGGAATTTGCGTCTTAGACTCAACTCCATTCAATAGTCTTACGTTGCCACAGCGCAAGACCGCCTTAGTTCACCCCAACTAGTATTTTGTTTTTTTCGAAATCTTGATCCTTCGGGACATCGACCAGTCGAAACAGTAGCCAGTCGATGCAATGCCGTTCGGACCGTTGGCTAGTCGACGCTGCGAATATTCGGGAAATTGTCCTTTCGATACATTGTGTTAAAATTTATATTTAATATTTTACAGTCTCCGAATGGATAAATAATGATCCACGGAAAATATCGGGTGGTTGATGCAAATGAAACACTTCAAGATTCAATCTTTAATGATCGATGAATAGTTTTTATTTATTATCGACGATTATATTGGATTAAGAAAATAAAATAGTAAAATAACATGACTTGCACGAGGCAGCTTCGAAAACGGTAGTGTGAGAGGGAAAAAACGTGAAAGTAGTACAACATCAATGAAAAGAAAAACTGAATACAATTGTGTGTATTGATGTTAGTGGTCGCTCTATAGGCAGCGCTCCAAAACGCAAAAGGCGCCAAGATTTAAAACTCTTAACACATTGCATTTCGATTTTTTTTTCGAAACTACGACCTTTCGAGACCTCGTTCGTTCGGACCTACGAGCTGTCGGTACCGTGTCCAGTCGAAACATTAACAGTCGGAGCATTGCGATTCGGAATTTTGAGCATTCGGACCATTGAACATCCGGAACTTCGATCCGCACCCTAATATCACTCATTCACGGTGCATTTAATTTTTTCTGATGCTACTAGCATTTTTGACCCAATATAGCACAGATAGAGTTGTATCATGCCCCCTATGTATGCACCTAAAAAAACATACAATTTATAGCGTACTCAATCATACCTCAAGAATGATGAACATAACGTGTAAAAACATGTAGAAAATCAGTGACGGTAACAATTATCTAAATAACGTACAAATTGGAAATTAAAAAAATTATGAATTGTATCGAAATAATACGACTTTGAAAAAGTGAAAATCCGGGTACTTTTCAAAATTGGCACCACGGTGGAATGAAATGAAATAAAATGACCGTAGTTTCGATGATAAAGACTCGTCTTTTCGTTTTCACTATGCCTGGTTTTTCATTTCCAGATTATTCGAACGGTCGCAATCGTCGTCCAGGTCGTGAAGCAGGAGACGTATAACGTACTTGATGCGGCACTCAAAGCGTGAATATTTTTAGATAATCACGCTGTAAGTGAAATAATCAATTATTGATCCAAATATCCACTAAATTTCATTGTTGCAATGAACCCGCAATTCTAGATACCCGAATTTGCACAAAATTATTCGCTACAAAAGTAATGTTCAGCCTCAATAATTGTGCCCGCTCCACCCCGACCTTACATTATAAAGTTTATATATTATCTCCGCAAAAAGTAGCTAAATCCCAACAAAAAGCCCAATGGGAAAAAAAAATTGAGAGAAGTACATTCACGCGAGCGGGCTCAAATAAAAAGGTGTGAGATCAATTGGAAACATTGAACGCATGTATTTGCATCAAGTACATATTGCTTTGAATAATGATTTTTAAATTTATAAATTCGAATTTTTTTGAAAATCATAGCAGTACTTGGCGAGTTTTTTTTCAAAGTCAAGACGGATAGTTAATTATTCAATAATAATGTAGATGAGATATAGTTTGTCTATTTTTACGAAATAAAGTTACATCTTCTATCATTGAATAGTAGCTGTAACATAGTAACTCGTCAAGTACTGGTGTGTATGTATTTGTTACACCAGATCGGAGAGTTACGGGCGCCTCACTTATCTGTTGTTTCCGAGTTCTCTTCCACGGTACCGGAGCTAGTCTAAGCGATAGCTGACTGTAAACAACGCCGGGCGCACAGCTACAGGCGTAAGTCGTACGTCCCGTATCTAGAGCTTCGTCGTTGCCCAGCCGCTTATCGTCAGCCACGCTATTTAGTCCAGGCGAAAAGTCCAAAGTTCACGTTTTTTTGTCGAGGCAATGAGAGGGGTCCTATCCCATAGATTTCGACCTTGCGAACACGAATATCGAGGTTTTAAAGTTTTTTTCCTATGGGGTTTTCGAGCATCCCCTTTTTAAGGGTTGAAATCGCGATTACTCGAGAACGGTTGCATGTATGAAAAAAATGTTCAAACAAAAGTTGTAGAGAAAAAAAAACCATGACATTTTTATTTGAACTTTTTTTTCGTAAAATCATTAGGTGAGTCAGGAGACGCGATTGAAATTAAAAACCCCACGTGCAGATGGCCGTGGTGGAGGGGATACCCCTGACGCGCTCACGGTATAGCTCGAAGTGGTGTGCGTACGCTCACGTACACGGACGGTTAGGTTTATACGCATGTAGTAGTAAGAGACTCGCTCGAGCGTGACGGATAGCTTGAGTCGGTGTGCGTACGTTCACGTACACGGAAAGGCCGGCGGGATACGATGTGGTAGTAAGTAAACATCTTGACATCGAAGAGAAACAAAATTCGTTCGGTCCGAGTTTTTCGCTTTCTGCCCATCATGAGCGAACGGCGCGATTATTTGAATATAGCTTACGAAAATTTAAATGTTATAGCCATTTATTAATTAATTACATCGGATGCTTTTTTTTTGTATTATCTTCTTACATTAATCTTTTTATATTATTTTTTTAACGTTTTAAATTTTGTGCATAATTTTTTAATCGAACTTTTTACTCAGTACAAATTCACATAAAATGTTTATTTGTAAGTCATAATAGTTGTATTGACGATGAAATTTTTTTTTAAAGTACATGTGTAGTATAAATGTGCGTTATTCTGTATTTAATTTTTAAAAAGTTCAATTTTATATACAATCAAAGCAATTTTTTTTTTTCAAAGTCAGCGACTGTCATACGCAATCTGCCTTGTCGGTGCGGCAAAATATAGATCGTTACTTTGATGAATTTTGTATGTCTTATTATTAGCTTGAAGAACACTAGTATAAGCTTTTCAGTATACTATGGCGATTAATTGGAAAAAATTTGCGAACATAGAATGTCGGAGTGAAATATTGAAAAATAGTTGCAAGTGCCGGGACTCATGGTAAATGTGTAAATACTCACTGGTTCCATTCTTCATCCAAAAATATATTTTTATATCTTAGTATCCAATTGTTAATACTAATTCGGAATTTTTCTCATGAAATCCGCGACTCGTGGGATTGACGGATCTCGTAAGCTAAATATTCAATTCAAATTTCGCGGCCTAACTCCGCACACCGCGTGGCGATAGAAGCCGGCTCCACCAAGTACAGTGTTGCCAGATTGATGATGGAATGTTGGAGCCGGCTGGCTTCTACCGCCACGCGGTGTGCGGAGTTAGGCCGCGAAATTTGAATTGAATATTTAGCTTACGAGATCCGTCAATCCCACGAGTCGCGGATTTCATGAGAAAAATTCCGAATTAGTATTAACAATTGGATACTAAGATATAAAAATATATTTTTGGATGAAGAATGGAACCAGTGAGTATTTACACATTTACCGTGAGTCCTGGCACTTGCAACTATTTTTCAATATTTCACTCCGACATTCTATGTTCGCAAATTTTTTCCAATTAATCGCCATAGTATACTGAAAAGCTTATACTAGTGTTAAACGTTAGTCAGGAGATAGGTTGGAGTCTCGGCAAAAATGAATATACACAACGTTTCAAAAGGTGAGTATGTTTAATTATTATTATAGGTACGAATATTTGTATACGAAGGTAATTAATAAATAATATCGTTCTCGGAAGCACACGCGACCGGCGCGTCTCCCATTCGTACACGTGGGTATCCCCGACACCCGTAATGGCGGCTCACTACCACGCTTCGCTCTCTCTAGTCCGTTCGCTACCCGCGATTATCGTTCGACACGACTAGTGTTTCGACTGCCTACCTGGCTCGACCGCCTTCGACTTACTACGCTTCGTCACGCAGCAACGGCTCACACCCGTGCCGCTGCTAACTGCTCCGCCTGTCGGCCCCACGGCCAACTATTACGAACCAGCCGTTAACACTCGGCCATCCAACATAGCTCGCCCTCGAGCATTACATTGTACACACGGCACACTATACATTCGCGCATGATACACAGTATCGGCTCACTCGCACACGCACACAATGTAAGCGTAAATAATTCGTACGCCAACGACAAGGAACATACAACATAAGCAAAATGGATCGCCCCTTTTTTTTTTTTTTTTTTTGATTATCACACGTAACGATACATTGGCAACAACACGTTGCGACATGCGCAACAATTAATACTTTTTCTTTTAATTTTTATTATCACACGTAACGATACCCTGGCAACAACACGTTGCGACATACGCAACAATTAATACTTTTTCTTTTAATTTTTATTATCACACGTAACGATACATTGGCAACAACACGTTGCGACATAGGCAGCAATTGATACTTTTTTTATTATTATTTTTGTTATCACACGTAACGATACATTGGCAACAACACGTTGCGACATAGGCAGCAATTGATACTTTTTATTATTATTTTTTTTTGTAAATCTCACGGGTCGCTCATCTCGTAATCCGCGAGCCTCGCTGGCTTGCGTTTCGCACGCTGCGACTGCCGTACCGACGCATCACCCACCTCGCTCGGATGCACATGCGCATCCGCATCACGTGCGCTCTCACGCTCATCACGCTCTTTTACAGCAACGCACGCACCCGACTCACACTCGGTTACATCGAGATCGTCACCATCGTCCGAGTCGTCTTCCCCCGGCAACCACAATTTCAATTGACTCACATGAGCCGTCGACGCATACCGTTGCCCCGATGCACTATCGTTTAGATCACTCACACGGTAAGTATCACCTCCACTCTTCCCCGTGATCACCAACGGCCCACGAAACTTCGCTTGCAGTTTGGTCGACTCCCCCGTTGATACCGGCACTGTCCTCATAAACACGATGTTTCCCACCTCGTAGTCCGTATTTGTCACTCGGCCGACATCGTAACGTCGCTTGACCTTCTCCTGATTGCTCAACACGCGCTGACGCGCTCCGGCCTGCACCTCAGTCGGATTTTCATAACGGCTCGCATCGTCAATTGTCAGTTGCCGCAGAACCCCCTCGTCTCGTCGCGGTACATAGCCATAAACAAGCTCGAACGGGCTCTTTCCGGTGCTCGCATTCCGCAGCTCATTCAGATCGCTCTGAATGCGCGCAATGTCTCGGTCCCATGTGCGACCGTCGTCGTTTGTCAGACTCGCTTGAATCGCAGGCAAAATAACGGCGTTCCACCGTTCCACCTGTCCATTGGCCTGCGGATGCCGTGGCGAATTAATTGTATGCCGAATTCCATGCCGCTTACAAAATTCGTCGAATTTCTTTGACGTGAAACAGGTTCCCCTGTCCGATACTATTCGCATTGGTGCACCGTAATCCCGCACGAATGTCTCGAAAACACGAATCACGCCCGCCGCCTTCGTGTCCCTGACCGCTCGAATCACCGCAAACTTCGTGAGGTTATCGACAATAACGAGGACATATTTATTTCCACGTGCGCTGGTGACGAAAGGACCCATATGATCCGTATGGACCACCGAAAAAGGCCTGTGTCCCGGCGGAATGGGATGCAGCTCCCCCGACTGTCTACCCGGTTTCGACTTCGAAACAGCGCACTGTAGACACGCTCGCACGTGACGCTTCACGTACGCCGGCATACGCGCGAAGTGATAATGTTCTCGTATACGCGATACCGTCCGTTCGACCCCCGGATGACTCTTCAGATCGTGGAACCGGATCACCAAGGATTTCCGCATTGTTTTCGGCACGACGTACAATAATTTCCCCTCGACGCGTTTGTACAAAATACCGTTTTGCAGCACGAAGTTCTCGACCTCACCCCGTTCCAATTTCGTTCGCGCCGTTGCGTTTTTCTCTAATACACTTTTCTTTCTTTTCAGCTCCTCATCACCGTATTGGTACAACCGGATTTCGTCCTCCTCGCTACTCAATGTCATCACCGATCTTCGCCCGCCCACTTCCGCTGATTCGACAGGCGCTCGACTAAGCGCATCAACATGAGCTAATTTCGCTCCCTCTCGATGCACGATGTTGAAGTCGTATTCACTGAGTAGATCGTTCCACCTTATCATCTGCGGATTCAATGTCTTTTGCGTGCTTAGGTAGCACAACGCCTGACAATCGGTCACCACCGTGAAATGCAGGTTCGCCAACATCGACCTTAACCGCGTTATTCCCCAGACAATCGCTAGTAGCTCCAACTTGCTACTGTGATATCGATTTTCGACCTCGCTCGTTCGACGACTAAGCGCATACACCAATCGTAATTTTCGCTGCGCGTCACGCTGCATCAGCATCGCCGCTAACCCCGCCGCGCTAGCGTCAGTATGCAGCTCCGTCTCGGCCCGTGGGTTAAACGTTTGCAGAACCGGCTGCTCGGTCAACTTCCGCTTTAACGTTTCGAATGCTGATTGCTCGCGATGACCCCACTCGAACTCGACTCGCGTCTTTAACAAATTATTTAACGGCTCGGCTATGTGCGCAAATTTCGGTACGAACTTCCGAAAATAGCTAGTTAATCCGAGATAACGGCGTACCTCATGGACGTTCGATGGCGTCGGGAATTCTTCGATTGCGCGAACTTTCTGACTCCCTGGCTCGATCCCATTCTCCGACAGTTCATAGCCCAGATACGACACCCGACGATACAGGAATTTACATTTGGACAATTTAATGGTAAGTCCCGCCTTTCTCAATGCGTCTAAGACTAATCGCAATTTCTCTTTTAGCTCGACCCAACTTTTCCCCGGAATCAGGATGTCGTCCAGGTAATATAACACAACTCTATCTCGAAGAGACCCCAGCGCCTCATGCATCGCCTTTGAAAAGAATGCGGGCCCGTTCATGAGCCCAAAGACCATGCGTGTGAACTCGGCGGTTTCCTCTGACGTTATTATTGCTGTTTTTTCCCTGGCTTCCGGTGACAGCGGTATCTGCAGGTACCCATGCGCAAGGTCCAAAACAATAAAAAGCGAGCTGTCTCGCACCTGCGCAACGTGATCCTCGATATTCGGCAGGGGGAAGTGAACCCGTTTCGTTTGTGAATTCAATTTCCGAAAATCGACACATAACCTTGACTCACCCGTTTTCTTTTTAACCAATAATACCGGACTCGCATAAGGCGATTGCGTGTCCGTGATTATCCCCGCTTCTCGCCATTCCCCCAGAATTTTCCGAATTTCCGCGCGCTCCCGGTCCGTCGCTCGGTACGGTTTGCTATAAACCGGTTTCGAATGTTCTACCTCGTCGATGCGCATTTCCATGTTCCTCGCGCACCCAAGGTCAAATAAATCCGTCGAAACGCAATCACGATACTCGTTCAACAATTTGTGCAACTCGTCGACAACGTCCGCGGGTTGATCGCCACCCACATCAATGTCCGCACGTCTGATTTCATTCGTTCGTCTTACCCGCAATGGCGCCCGTTCTATCTCGCCCCGAAACGGCGTTGACTCTCCTTCGTTGATGCTTCCCTCGGTCGCACCCAAGTTTAGCACTGGCAACTCGTACGCGTCGTCTCGAGTCACCACGCTGACGAAGCTCATCGATCGCGGTGGTAATGCAACCATCCGCGATGCCACTGGGCTCGCTGTTACCGACTCGTACTCCACCGGTAACTCATTCGCTCGTCGAAATGTTAACGTATTACCGACCTTGTGATACTCAACACTGGGTTGTTCAGTAAATGTCCGGCCAATCACGACCTCCGACGGCTGAACGTCGTCTGGAACGACTCGCACTGGCACCTCGCGTACTTCAACCCCGTCTATTTCAATCGTCGCGATCACAATACCTGGACTGACAACGACGCACTCCGGAGGACCGAACCCTCGCAATTCCGACGACTCTTGTCGCATTGTGAATTGTTCCGTTAGCATCCGTGTCGCCCGTATCGTGCACTCGGAACTGCCCGTGTCAATAAACGCTGGTATTTCACGCCCGTTGATTTTCGCGGTTTTTAAATATTTCGTCGACGCGGCGTCGTTGGGTTCCCCCACCGTGCGCACCGCCCGTTCCCCACTCGACACACAGTCCCGGCTGATGTGACCCGTCTTACGGCACTTAAAACAGGTAACGTCTCGCTTCGGCTCCGGACACTCGCGCGCAAAATGCCCCACCGACTGGCAATTGAAACATTTCCGCACCGCCCCGCGGTTCCCCGAAGACTCCCGATTTCTCGCGTTATCACGGTCTGTTTTCACCTCGACCGACCGCCTCGCGTAAACCGTGTCTGTTCGCGTGTCCGTTCGTTTTGGTTTCGTCGAGAAATTCTCCCTCGCGCCCCTCACACGCCCGACCCGTTCGTTAATAATGTTCTCGTAGTATTGAATGTCATGCAGCAATTTGGTTTCGTTCGGTTGACTCGTTGGCATGACTGCACTTGTCAGCTCCCGCGACCACAACCCGATCAGCACTTCCGCCTTCATCTCACGAAACGACAAGTTTAGCGCGTTACATAACCGCACTTTCGCATGAAAATATTGCGTCACTGACTCGGTCCTACCCTGGACCCGTTCCTTCATCCTCGACCAACGCGTCGATTGATCGTCCGTTGTTATGAAGGTTTCGCGAAACGCACTTTCGAATTCCCCCCACGTCGTTAATCTGTCCACGTGACCACACATCCAGTCTTTCGCCCCACCTCGTAAATGTGTTCGCGCCGCCTCGAGCAAATATTCGAGTGGCCACTGGTGCAGCCGATGCATTGCTTGTAGGTTCGCGATCCACTCGCGCGCACTTACACCGTCTCCGTCACCCGAAAACATTTCTATTCCCCGTGATAAATCGGGTATCACGTGGTATGTTGGTATCATTGCTGGCGCGCTTGCTGGCGACGGCGTGCTCACCAACGTGGCAAACAGTTGCGCTATTGACTCGTCTCTATTTTCATTGGTTAACAGACTACGGAACGCGTCTACTAGTGGCGCCCGTGCCACGTCTAACTCACGCGCCGACGAATGAAGGGGCGGTAACGATGGCGCCGACACCTGTGATACGCCGCTGAGGTCGGGAGTTCGCCCATCGCGGCCCAATCCCCGAGATTCGATTTGATCGAACGCTCCCGCTGCCCCGGTCACTTGACCCGTGATACGGTCATTTTGCGCGTCACTGTCGCGCACATGTCCACCGATAACTCCGTTGCTCGAGCCCGTGTTCAACCCTCGTCCCCGCCCACCGGTACGATTGAGGCCCATGGTCCGGCTCTGTCGCTGCGCGAACTGGTCAACCTCGCGTTCGTCGATCATCGACGACTTCCCCACCCCTCCGGCTTCAAGCCCCCGCGCGCTCCACACAACGGCGTAACGGCTATCGTTGACCGTTTCCGCTTTTTTTTTTTTTAACTTTATTTTCAGGTTTTTCACGACTCCGGCGGCTTCACGATGACCGCACACACTACCCGGCGATTTACGATTATTTATCCCACTTCTGAATTGTTAAACGTTAGTCAGGAGATAGGTTGGAGTCTCGGCAAAAATGAATATACACAACGTTTCAAAAGGTAAGTATGTTTAATTATTATTATAGGTACGAATATTTGTATACGAAGGTAATTAATAAATAATATTGTTCTCGGAAGCACACGCGACCGGCGCGTCTCCCATTCGTACACGTGGGTATCCCCGACACCCGTAATGGCGGCTCACTACCACGCTTCGCTCTCTCTAGTCCGTTCGCTACCCGCGATTATCGTTCGACACGACTAGTGTTTCGACTGCCTACCTGGCTCGACCGCCTTCGACTTACTACGCTTCGTCACGCAGCAACGGCTCACACCCGTGCCGCTGCTAACTGCTCCGCCTGTCGGCCCCACGGCCAACTATTACGAACCAGCCGTTAACACTAGTGTTCTTCAAGCTAATAATAAGACATACAAAATTCATCAAAGTAACGATCTATATTTTGCCGCACCGACAAGGCAGATTGCGTATGACAGTCGCTGACTTTGAAAAAAAAAATTGCTTTGATTGTATATAAAATTGAACTTTTTAAAAATTAAATACAAAATAACGCACATTTATACTACACATGTAATTTAAAAAAAAAATTTCATCGTCAATACAACTATTATGACTTACAAATAAACATTTTATGTGAATTTGTACTGAGTAAAAAGTTCGATTAAAAAATTATGCACAAAATTTAAAACGTTAAAAAAATAATATAAAAAGATTAATGTAAGAAGATAATACAAAAAAAAAGCATCCGATGTAATTAATTAATAAATGTCTATAACATTTAAATTTTCGTAAGCTATATTCAAATAATCGCGCCGTTCGCTCATGATGGGCAGAAAGCGAAAAACTCGGACCGAACGAATTTTGTTTCTCTTCGATGTCAAGATGTTTACTTACTACCACATCGTATCCCGCCGGCCTTTCCGTGTACGTGAACGTACGCACACCGACTCAAGCTATCCGTCACGCTCGAGCGAGTCTCTTACTACTACATGCGTATAAACCTAACCGTCCGTGTACGTGAGCGTACGCACACCACTTCGAGCTATACCGTGAGCGCGTCAGGGGTATCCCCTCCACCACGGCCATCTGCACGTGGGGTTTTTAATTTCAATCGCGTCTCCTGACTCACCTAATGATTTTACGAAAAAAAAGTTCAAATAAAAATGTCATGGTTTTTTTTTCTCTACAACTTTTGTTTGAACATTTTTTTCATACATGCAACCGTTCTCGAGTAATCGCGATTTCAACCCTTAAAAAGGGGATGCTCGAAAACCCCATAGGAAAAAAACTTTAAAACCTCGATATTCGTGTTCGCAAGGTCGAAATCTATGGGATAGGACCCCTCTCATTGCCTCGACAAAAAAACGTGAACTTTGGACTTTTCGCCTGGACTAATTCGGCATCGGGAATCGAACCCGAAAACGCGCTTCAATGATCACATTGACATGGTCAATGGACATGGACCTCTAATTTTTTTCAACGGTGGTTTCCAAACCACCGGAAGAACACAGAAAAAAAAGACATAAAAACATTTTTTCCATTAGCGTCGACCTGGGATTCGATCTCGCGACCCACGGGTCGTAAGTCGGGCACGTTACCCATAAGGCCACTGCGTCTCTCAGATAATTGTATTCAAAGTGAGCTTAATTGTAAAAATTTGGTTTGAAATTTGAAAGTGTTGTCTCGTACGGCTCGGGCACTATGCGCCCTCGCATCAGAATACGTACTTCCGAATGAAGAATACTGTTTTAAAAAGAATTTTGAAAAAAGTGTTGAGCGAAATTTAAAAAATTATATCGAAAACAATTAAAAAGATTATTTTTTAATTTATTTTGACAATTTAAAAAATAATTCTGCAAATCCTTCTAAGAATGATTTTGAAAACAATTCTATTTCATGTGTGCCATTCTGTGCGACTGTGAGGTCCACTTTGGGCTTGGTCTGCGTTCTCATTTGAGGTGGGCAATTTGAGGATGGTAATTGACCAGAATCAAGCACGACCCAAATGAAATCGACGTCGAATTATTCAATACGATACGACTGATGTACATTTTCTGTTCGGATATATCACATATATTTTGCAAGAGTGCTCAGATAAAAATCCCGTATCTGACGAAAAAAATGGAAAAAAATGTCATCAGAAGTGCCATCTGAAAGTGGTCGGTTTTTGGCAACCGAGTTTCTGATGACCCCGATAAGGTTCTATTCTAAAATAAAATTCGCCAGCCGAATCCTGACCGCTGACGCTTATGCAAGGCAATCCGAACGAGACAACCCCTGCGGAACTTGGAACTACAACCAATGTTCGGAGTGGTTCAATGTTACGCAGAAGTCCACGGGGATTATTACGCCATCGTACGTCGACTTATCTGATCAAACGGCGAAACCCTCATCATCAGACTATCAGAGTTAGCATATCATATATTGTTCCAATCCGCGAAAGTGGCATCACAGCTGCAATTTCCGTGTCTCTAATAAGCGAAAAACTCCAGCGCGTTCCGTATTACCTCTGCCTATTTCCGAACAATTATGAGGTCAAATAGAAAGCTAACCTTGTGCTTAAATTTCTATAGATGAGCGATTCTTATAATCATGGAATTTTGATGGTCTCGACTCGTAGCTCCTTTATTTTTCATTTATAGTAATTCATTCTAAATCTACAGTAGAGGTCCACTCGGGTTCAACCTGGGCATTGAAAATCAGCTTCCACAAATAAATATTTCTTCGACAAAAATGCCTCCAAATAGCCGAAATTCTCACTTACCTGTGGGTCGAGTCTTCAGAAGGCAAGAGTCAAGTCGGAATGATAACGCCCAACAAATGTATTATTCGAAAACACCTTCATCATCGAAGTAACAATTGGTGCAACTTGAATATAATTTAATTAAACATTTGAAAATTTTAGAATAGGGCTCCAGAAATGCAACAAATAGTGTTCTAGGCCTTTTTTATTATTACCCTCCAGTCACGAGATATATACGTATAATGTGTTTTGTATTATCCCCGATTATTGGGTTTGGAGTCGACAATAATCATAAACAAGTTGCGTGCTCTGTAAACAAAGTTCTTGGTTTATTATTTATACCTCTTATTTACAAGATTTATATGTATTTTCTCATCTGTAAACAAAGAAACGACAATTGAAGTTTATTATTATTCTGGTCGATCCTTTATTCCTCACTCGATTATTTTATCTTTATTTATTTTGTCCGGTAGCCTATACCGCGTGGCCAACACGTGTTTTCTCTCCACGTCTATATCTACTGTCGTACTTCGTCTATATCCATGTTTCTATATCTATGTTCTCTATCCACTGTCTCGTAGGGTCCCTACTTTACCCGCGCTCAGAGGTGCGCGGCAAAATTTAAATTAAAGAAACTCGTTTTCTTTACATACGCTTTTGATGTCGTTATCAGAATGCCCCCTCTTCAATTTCTAATTCATCGATGCAAGAAATCTAAATAAATTCCAAACTCAATACCTAAATTCCAAACTGACATGAATCGAGGATGTACCCTTGAGGAGTAAATCTCAGGTTTTTTTAAACGAACAGGAATTAATGATGATTAATATACTTGTGCACTGACCTCACTTTCATGATTCAATTATCATTTCCCTGACAGCTATGCCGAGTAAAAGTAGTTAATTTTTTTCCAAAATGCCGGTTAATTTATTAAGTACTTTTTCTGCGTGACATTGAGGCAACTGGGAAATATATTTTGAGAGAACTTTTGATTTCGATCTCACTTCTCTACCCTCTATGAAATAAAAAACGGCTATAAAATGGATAATTACCATTATTTTGTCTGACCTCTTCAAAGTTGATTATCTACCGTTCCATCCGGGTTCACAATCACTTTTGATGTCAAATATAGAAAAAAAAATGCAATAACTTAAGCTGTCCCATTTTATTCCTAACTTTTAAAGGATTACTCATATATATCGAAAAAGTCGGCTCAATTCGAACGGGTCACAACCCTCACCCCTCCAGAAATGGTCGTCAATTTTTTATTCAGTTCGGCCCAAATGAATCTCTTGATTTTTCTGGAAACCTGCCCACCTCAACCCTTCCGCCCCCCAAAATTAAAAGAATGAAAAATGAGCGAAATCAGGCAAAGCGACATGTTTAAAATCAATGCATTTTTTTCATGTATACTGTTCTCGAAAAAATCAAGTTTCTATATAAGAGATCTCACTCTTAATTTATATAGAAACTTGATGTTTCAAGCAAAGAATACATGAAAGAAAATTCATCGATTTTAAACATGTCGCTCTGCCTATTTGACACAGGTTTAGGTTGGAAGTAATGCATGAACATTTGTCCAAATAGAATAAATCGATATTCAAGCCGAAAAATCAAGATATCGAATTTTACATAAGAATAATTTATTTTTTATTGATAGAAAAAAAAGATTATTTTTAATGTTTGTCAGAATTTTTATGATTTTGAAAAATAAAAATTTAAAAACAAATATAAGCGAAAAAGATCCCTTTCTAAATTTATATAGAAACTTAATTTTTACAAGCGCAAAATACATTTAAAAAATTGATCGATTTGAGACATGTCGCTCTGCCTGATTTCTCTCATTTCTCGTTCTTTTAACTTTTTTAGGACGGAGGGGTGGGAAAATTTCAATAAAAAATCAAGAGATCTTTTTGGGTTAGTACCCCAATTTAAATAAAAAATTGACGATCGTGTCTGGAGGGGTGAGGGTTTCCCTCGTTTGAATTGAGCCGGGTTTTCCCATATATATATATATATATGTATATTAGAGTGGGTAAAAAAATCGACTATTTTTTTTTACTTCTTTACCCAATAAGTAGGTTTCTAGACACCTTTAGATCATTCACAGCAAATTTGAGCTTTTTATTTAAATGTTAAGATCCTCCGCCACGCAGTTTTTCATTTTTTTTGCAGTATCAGAAGAAAAAATTCATATCGCTCTATCAACTGATATTTTGAAATAGCCCTCCTTCTATACTCGTAGGAAATTGTCCGCTCTACAAAAAAGATCTCTTACAATTTTTTCGTAAACCTCACTGTTTTGAAGATATTTACGGTTCAAGTTTGATCATTTTTAGAGAAATTCCTTTTTTTCTTATGAATTTTGTAACTCGTTAACAAAAAATGATTATGGAAGGCGCAATGCTTAGTTTTGTAGAATGTGCGCTGCTCTACAAAAATGGTCTCCTATGAATATTCGATTAAATTAAGCGTTTCAAAGATATTCATCGTCGAACTTCAATGCACGCCAATTTCAACAGTTTTTGATTAATAATTCGGAAAATTTAAATTTTATTTATGAGTTTTAGGGAAATTCATACAAATTTGAGTTTCGATCGTAAGATTAACTATTATAGAAGTGCTTTGTTCGAAAATTTATTTGAAACTTTTGTTCTGATAATATTTTTATGAATTTTATCTCTAATAATTTAAAATGACGATCGTGATGTTATTTTATTTTAAAGCGTGTGTTCAGAACGTATTACAAAACTTTTTTCTACATAGTACACATAGGTTTTTTCGTTCTAGGGGATTTTTGCTTTGAATTCCATTAGATTCTAATTATATATAACGGGTGTGGGTGATTCTTGTGAAACACGACACGTTCTGTACCTCGAAATTTTCGATCGACTTGTAACTTTGAAATTCATTTATATATGTCAAACAGAGGACACTCAATTTTTTTCAGATTTTTTAGACGCCATTTACGTCTCTCCGGCGTAGTCATTTGTCTTTTGGCTTTTTTCACATATTCACTTATAGATGAATTTTTTCAGCACATCAACGTCGAAAAAAAAATTACGGAAAAAATAGTTTCTTTTGTAAAAAATTCTCAGCTTTCTAATGAGAATATTGTTGATCCAATTCGTCTTTAGGAAAACACTAAAAAACGCAAAACAAAATTGAAAAGCCGTGTTTCGTAATGAGAATAACACTTAAAGTCAACGAAAATATGTTTTTTTTATTCCTTGCAGTTTTTTTACCTATTTGGCGAAGTTTTTAGCTTGGGGTAAGCAGCTAGGCAGTTGGGACACTGGAAAAATAGTTTTGGTTGAAAAAACGAAAATAACAACAACGAACCACCCGATTTTTATCATGTCTAAAAATTTCTTTATTTACAGGTAAATTTTTTGAAGATTTTCTAAAATTTTCTAAAATTTTATTCGAAAAATATTTCTAAAAATGTCTTAAAATTATCTAGGATTTTCTAAAAATTTCTTTATTTATAATGAAATTTTTAGAATTTTTTTCTGAAAAGCCATAAAAAGACGCACATTTGTGTTTTTTACAAATGTAAATACGTCGACTCCTGCCAAAGATACAGCCATTTGAATGGAAAAATACAAAAAATCGTTAATTAACGATAAAACCGTCAAAAAAATTTAAAAAAAATCGGCACTCGGTGAATTTATTGGAAAAAAATAGCTCAATTTTTAAAAATTATTTGTGGAAAATTTTTTTTAAGTAGCTGAAGTCACGTGGAATCGCTCATATATCGTTTTATCAAATGAATTATAAAACCGTTAAATTTATTGTACACACGTTTCTTATAGATTGTATAACGAGTACAGAGAAAAACGTTTTGAACATCTGTTTACGTATACATAAATTGTAAATTCAGGTCCACAGATAATTTCTGTGTATACATGTATATTCGTGTTGTATAAGAATTGATATCAAAAAGCTGTATTTCAATTGTATACGCATAGAGTTATTGCATGTGATGACACGACTGTTTAACCGCGGACAAAATAACCGCCACAAAATAACCGCGATGACAAAATAACCACACGGCAAAATAACCGCGACAAAATACCCGTGGAAAAAACAACCGGTCGACAAAATAACTGGATCTTAAGATAACCAAAAGATGACTTAAAACCAGATAACCGCGACTAAATGACCGACCTCAAAATAACCGGACGTCAGAATAACCGAAAATATATACAATAACCTAAAATATTTTTAATTTTCCGTAATTCGACTGGTAAACACCGGCTTAGGTGTCATTTAGAAACGCCGACAGGCATATCGTGATACTGATGAATGAATAAGTCGGGTGGTTAATGATTATAGGGCCGACACTATTCTGGATTATTTAAGAAATGTTGGCTGCGTTTTGAAATTTTAAAATAAATTATGCTTTGTCGATGCGTTTTTAAAATTGTAAATTATTATTATTGATTAATATTAATTTGTTGTTGTAATTAAGTTATAATTCGATGTTGCACTGTGTTACGAACCACGTTATGAAATTCTCAATTACAATTTGTCGATGATGACGTATTATTTTTATTAATTATCAAATCATTGTTATTTATTATTAATTCGATATTGCAATATATTGTAGAATGCGTTTCGAAATTATTGTGTCATTGTTATTCATTATCAATACAATAATTATAAATGAACTCAATCGATGTCAATTTATCGTTGTTATTTATTATTAATTCGCAATATTATATGAAAACTCGCTGACCCGACGGACTTCGTCCCGTCCAATATTTGGCGAAAATAGAATGAAATTAAGTATTGATTTAATTGAATTCTATTCAATTAAACGATTCATTTTTATTGAACTGAAAAACGGAATGTGCGCCTACAACGCCACCTGTTGAGAATTTCCCAATTTTTTTTCCCTAAACCTTCGCGGAGAAATTACGAAGAACCGCAGAAGAAAGTATCCAAATTGGTCCAGTCAAGTTGATTCACTCGAAAAATCGATGAAAGATGATAAAAATATCATCTAAAGTTCAAACAATAGCCTTAGCTGTCAAACAGAATGACCGCTTACAGCGCAAAAACGTAGTCAAGAGCGTATTGGACACCCATATGATAGGGTTCCGTAGACCTTGTGTAGTAGTCATTGACATTTGAAAAAAAAAATAAAAAAAAACAGTTTTGGCCTTTTTTTCCAAATTTTTTTTTCCCTAAACCTTCGCGTAGCAATGACGAACAAATCCGCAAAAGGAAGTATCCAAGTTGGTGCAGTCGTTTCCGAGTTTTAAGCATCCGAACAAACCACGATTCATTTATACATACATATAGATAATAATAGTATAGTATGACTGGTACGAAAAAAAAATTTCTGACGAGTGTGAGTTTGCAGAACGAGCCGAAAGCGAGTATTGCAATCACACGACTCCAGAAAACGTTTTTCGTACGAGTGTCGTACGAATTTGTATGTCACAAGGTCCGTAAATATTCGATCGAAGCCGTCACCCTACCCCCGATGACCCCCGACATGCCGACCGGATGACGAGGAAGACGGACGGTAACGACGGGAAGAAGAATTCTCACTCTGATCTGGGTCGCGAAATAATATAGATCGTGTGCGTGAGCGTGTACCGAGTGTGCGTACAGCGAGTGGGAGTTTTTATTTTTCTCTCAATCTTTTTTAATTGTATCGAGTTGCAAGAGTTTATTTCTAGTTTTGCTTCCTCATAGAGGAAGCTTTGTTTTCTTTTGTATTGAGTCGAGTTTGATTTTTCTATTCTTTTGTTTGCCGCGTGAGTGTGCCGAGTGGTACAAGGAGGATTGTTCCGTGGAAGTGTGTGGGAATGATTTTCCCCCGTACTCCGATCCTCTTACAACCCCCCCCCCCCCCGACGTTCACCCCCGTGAATTTAAGACAGCGAGTAGCAGTAAGTGGTGCCCCGTTGTAAAGTAAGTTTATCATTTTAATTAGTATTCCCCCCCCCCCTTCATTTTTGCCGGATCGAGGCACTTATTGTAGAGAGCCGGAGTCAGGATTGCCCCCCCCCCCACCGCCTGATAGTCCCTGTGCCCGCCGGCTGTTAGCCGCGTCGACGGTTTATTATTTTTTTATTTAGTTTGGTTCATCATTTTTTTCTGTTGTCTTTCCCGACGGTGTTACTCCCGTTATAACAAGTAACTGGCGCGCAAAAATCCCTATCCCTGAGTTTCCCTGATTTTTATATTTTTTCTAATTCTCCTTCCCAATTACTGAGTCTCCCCCCCCTCCCCCCGACAATGAACGGCCCACGAATGATTGCGTTGATTATTATTATTTTTTTGTCATTATTATTATTGGGTCCCCGCAAATGGTGAGTGCGTGAACTTTATTATCGTTGTTTTTTTGTATCAATTTGTATGAGTGGTAACTGAATGATTTTTATTATTATATATTTTTTGGTGTGCCTGATTGACCCTCCCCCCCACGTTTGAGTAATAAATTATATTTTTTTTTTTGCTTCTTTTGTTGTGGGTTTTCATTTTTTTCCATCTCCCATTCCGCCCCCCCCCCCGCGTCCAACTCCCCCCCCCCCCCCCCCCTCTGCCAAAAGTAGTAGGTCAAACTATATTCAATTAATACACAAAAATTTCAATGGTATCCAAAGTTCTTGTTCTATGTACGATATACATGCAATGGTTCCCTCGCTGTTCAATCAGGGGCAAAATAACCGCGACAAAATAACCAAAACCGCAAGACAAAACAACCGAAAGACAAAATCACCGCAGAAAACCTAAAATAAAAATTCGAGAAAAGTTCGATCGAGAGAGGGTCTGGTGGGAGCAGCTTGCGATATTTAAAATTTTCGTCCCCCCTCGGAACGGTTGGCCAAGCCATGTCTCGGTGCCTTGAGTAGCCGGTGGGCGCGGAGTCTCTCTCTCAGACCGCTCACATATCCTTCTTACTGGCGAAGTTGGTTCTCGGGTCGGGAATTCGCGCAAATACAATTCTTACATACTACCTAATATTCACAACAGCAAGTGGCGGACTCGAGCGGGGTGAGAGGGGGGGGGGGAGGAATTGTGACTCACAACGTCATAACCGATGGCACAGACGATAAATATATATTGTTTATCACCGATGACTACGAAATACCGTAAGTACCCCCATATATATTTCATATGGAGGATTCCACCGGAACTCAATCAGGTTTGACCTTTGGGTCGAAATTTTTGGCTCCTAATTTTTTACATGAATATCTGTGAATCAAAGAGACCCGTGTTTCGGGGTTTTTCATTTTGAGGCCCCGGCCTTAAGATACATTCAAATGAACCTTTTCACCGATTGACCGTATTTGAACATTCGAATTGATATATCTCAGCAATCGTTAATGATAAACGGAAAAACCACAGGTTTGTTTCATTTCATTTTCAATTTTCAATTGTTCATAAATAATAGTTACATCGGCGCAACATAATCATGAATATTTTTATCGTATAGTGTGCGAAAACAGAAAAGAAAACCCCTGTGGTTTTTCCGTCTATCACTAACCATTGCTGAGATATATCGATTTGAATTTTCAAATACGGTCAATCGGTGAAAAGCTTAATTTAAATGTATCTTAAAAGTGGGGCCTCAAAATGAAAAACCCGAAACACGGGTCTCTTTGTTCTCAACACATATTCATGTTGTAACGAATTTTCTACTGTCGAAATTATTCGTATTTATTTTATTTTGATATTTTTTGGGATCTGCCGGAGCAGGGTCGGTTTCGAGTAACTTTTTTCTTTTTTAATAAACAGAAATGCGGATTTTTAAATAATCTAGACGTTCAACACTAGTTAATTTTGTGTTTCATTTACATTTCATATCGAAATCATTTCTTCTTCATCACGCACCGATAAATCGTTTCGTGTATCATGTGGAGTATCATTTGAAAGGGCTTGTTAAGTGAAATACGAGAATATTTTTCATAATTTTGAAAAGCATATTTAAAAATATATGTTGAAAAATATGCGAAAACAGAAAATTCCCCCCTCCCCCTCTTACATCCGAAACTGCTAATCCTACATTTTTACAAAATCAGGGAATATAACGCCTTGCTTGAACTTTACCGGAAATTCTGACGGAAGTCCTGGGTTTCATAGAGTTCTAAAATAGTATATTACGATACTAGTGCGAAAATAGTTTTTCTGACGAGTTTGCAGCACGAGCCGAAGGCGAGTGTTGCAATCACACGAATCGAGAAAACGTTTTTCGCACGAGTATCGTATACAATTTTATGTCACAACGTGTGTAAATGAGGATTTGCGCACGCGAAGCGTGCGTATAAAACCGCATTTTACGCACGGCATGTCATAAACTAATTTCAAAAACGTATTTTCAATTTGCGGACGACTAGAAACAGAAGAGTGGCGTACGAGAAAGAGCCAGCTGATTCACGCTTTTTCGCTCACTCTGAGAGTGCCACAGCAGTTTCATCGAAATTTTTCTTCTTCTGTTTGTCACAAACAGACAGTTGGAGTTAGAAATATGATTTTAGTAACGAGAATATTGTACTGAATCAAGAATATAGGCTATACTTGTATATCTTATCTGTCAGTTATTAATTTGTGTATGCTATATTCGTTAAAAAAATAGAAGGGAGTTTGAATAAGTACTGCGAAAAAAATATGGTACGGAACCCTCTGGGCGCGAGTCGTACTCGCACTTAACCGGCTTTTAAATGCGAATAACAATTATTATTATTCATTTTATATATATTCGCTGAATCATTTATTGGTTACTTTCCGTTGACGTAGAAACTTTAAATTTATCACGAACAGAGGTCTCATTGTACAGGGGGGAAAATCCGAAAATCATACATTTCTTATACCCTGTACAATTATTATTCTCTATCGATTTTTAATCCACTGATCATTGAAATCCATAGGGTACTATGGGTTTCAATACGGAATCCTCACGGCGCAAGTCCTCCTCGCACTTGTCTGACTTTTCGCACCGGTCCCGTCGATTTGGCATAAGTCTCTTTGTAAGAAAGCAAAACGAACTTGCAACGAGTTATATGAAAAGTGATTTCTATGTTCCTTTGGACTATTGAATCGATTTGAAATACATTTTTTCCATAAACAAACTACGAAATTTAGTTGCTTTTTTGCTTTTCGGCCACTTTTCATTTCTTTTGAAGTATTTTTACCTATGTCTCCTGTAGAGGTATCATAGATTATATCTAGTTGCTTTACAGACTTTAGGTCCAAACAAGTTTACTCCTAGCGAATTTCTACACGCTTTCACTGATTGAACGAGTCTGGTTGTGCTTGGAAGCATTAAATACTCCTGGAAATCTCAGGTAAGAGCACTCATGTCATATTCGTGTAAGAATACCGGACTATACTTGTCTTAATTTCGTCCACCAGCCCCACGTACAGTATTCACCACTCAAATTCCATGAGTTTGATCTTCAATTCCTCAGGTGCTATACGCGAGCACCGGCGGCAATACTGTATGAACGTCGTTTCTCGATATTATAAGAATAAGCTCGTCTGACGGACGAATAAGGTCCTGCAAGGGCGCGCGCCCTTGATGAATGGATATATGAATTTCATCACTGTTGTTGAACGCCGACGACGTATGTGGGTGATTACAAAAATGATGAAGAATTAGATTCACTCGTTCATAAATTTTCGATGTCGTGAAAGGATATGCGCGGAAGTGCGGGAGCAGACAGCGACTGCTCTTATTCGAGGGCATCGGGAGGGAGTCGATATAAGTACAGGAAATGGCACAGCTCGGTGAGTTGAGTGAGAGTGCCTGAGTGGTTGTACGTGCTGCTACGAGCTCCGCTATGAAGACACATATAAGTAACGGAAGACCTCGCAAGTTCACGGTAAGCTAATTTTATCACCACCTACAATCAGCAAAACGTTTTTCCGAGCAAACAAAAACCATTAAAAGATTATGCTGAAACCGGATCTTTTTTTTTTACTATTCTCTTTGACATTTGCAAAAGCTCAAAGCATCAAGAATGCGTAGAGTACGTGTGTGGAAATATTATTGCCTTTACATGCCACTTTTGGCACGGACTTATAACAAATTAAGCTAGGTGGAATCAAGTTTTTTATCCGCAATCAACGATAGTGGGCACGATTATTACAAAAGATTCTTCACAATTGTTTCGAGGTACAAAAGAAATGAGTTTCTCATAAATATTTTCCTGTGACTTCCATAAGTTTCTCATAAGTTTAACAACTGGATTGATAAGTCATGTATTACACTTATCCAGAATAACTCCCAAAGATTACGTATATTTTTTAATATAAAGGCCAACCGCCGATCCACATCGACAAATTTTCAATCTGTTCTGTGGTTCCGCAACAACGAAATGGTAAAATAAATACAGCATTTAATAGAAAATTATAGCAATTGAGCAATCCAAAACATTGTTCCTTCAGATCCGCAATTTATATACTTTTAATGATCTAACTCAGTAGAATAACATACAAGAAAGGCAGTACGTAGAAATAGATTGGTACCAATCGTGGACTGCTTGTATTAAAATCCAATACGTTTTCGCCAATACTACCAAAACACTGCAAGAATGGGTCACACAGAAATCGTTGTGAAATGTTGAGACGTCTTTCTCGTTGAACTGCAACTTGCACTACTACATAGATATGCAAGTAACATAAGCCACGCGGTCGAAAGTCTAGCGACATTCTTTACTACTTTTTCAATTTTGCGGCTCAGCTCTACAGAACGGGCACGCTTTACTTGCGCAGAGTCGAGCATATCTACGCCCAACTCCTCCTTACTGCGCTATACGTTCCGCGTGAAAGTTGTGGCTACCAGTTCATACGCTTGGCCGTAACCTTCCGGCGTCTTTCAACAGCGACAAGTCTCCTCTACAGGGGACTAGTTCCATGACGTTAGAGAGAAGATTTGTAAATTGATTTCTCTTTTCTTTTTCTGACGATGAACTGAGCTTTTCCATAGAGATAAATAGAACACTGCAGACGTATAAATCTGTAGGCACATGGATTAACAGGTGCAATGCCCTTTTATTTTCATATAAGCCTAGTTTAATTTTAAAACAGCACTGGTGGTATTAGAATTATGCAAACTCCTAAGTGGTGTTAATTGAATTCTGTACACATGGCGAAGGAGCTCGTTATTGACTTACCTAGTAATACTTATAGAATAAAAATAATGTTCTTCAACACACGGAAGTTATGGGGTACATAACAAACCCTCGTTCTATTTTTCCGGTTTCACAGTAATAGTTTAATTTAGTATTAATTATGTAAGTTCAAGGAGAAAAAGATAACCCGTTGTAGATGTCCCGGATAACCCGTGTCCTTTTTATTTGACCGAACATCTAGGCAGAACGCACAGAAATGATGCTTAATCATTTTCAATAATTCGAAGAATATGGTTACAGGTAGTATGCTCTGTGGGTACAGGTATATAGAGTGATTGTGAATGTCAGGCACTGCTTTTCTTCGATTAATCAGCTGCAACGGAAGCAATGTAAGGTTCGATCAGGACGTATAATGATACCGATCTCTTTTTTTTTAATTGAACCTGAGATATACGCTTTAGGAGAAAAAGAATACCTCTTACGATGTAAGAATCTCGGTACGGTGTCCGATTAAGACGATGTACAGACATCGTGCCAGCCGTCACGAGTGCAAGAGAAATAGCGCTATCATCAGCGGTTTTCACGTACAGCAGCGCGAACTGAAAAACTAGAACCATGACAGTGAAAGGCATACTCCCATCTATTTCCTCTGCGGGCGGTAAGGAGGAAATCGCGTCTTCCAATTGCAAGTGAAAAAAAAGCGAGAGCCGTCCAGTGCAAGTAGGTCAGCCTAAAAATGAAAACTCCAAGGCTGAATGTGTGGTTGAACGTTAAATTAGGCTGCGGAATTCTTTATTTCATATCCGTCAACTTTGAACGTGGAATTTACGTGAAGTTCTGAACTTGTGAGAGTGAAATTGTAGGAATTGTAAGTATAACACTAGTGGACTTTATTTCTAAGTAATAACAAGCTCCGATGTGTGCGCATTAGGGTGGTCGTTATTTGGGGTCAGACATTTTTTTGTCCCTCCCATGGGCTTAAGGGGACTAGGCAGTGAGAATAGGCCAAAAACGCTATAAAATTCAAATGGCATTTGTGAAGAAACGAAACAACGTACATAAATTTTCTTTTTTGCAATGTTTTTATTGACATTTCGGCTATTGAATTAGCAGCCTGCAGCTCAAAAAATATAAATAATTAAAGGAGATACGGGCTGACAAAGATGGCGACGCATCTCACGGATTGCTTCCGCTTAACCACGATTCCGGGTGATCGATCCAAGTTTCGGCAAATTTTCAAGCGCCATTCTCTTCGCAACATGTTTCCCCACCACTTGAACCAAATATTTTTGAAAAACCATGAAAATTACGGAAATGGCGGCAAAAATTCGTAAAACATCGAAAAACGGAAGATTTTTTTTTACATTTGTTGTAATAACAATAATAACAAATTAATTTTGTTGCATAGAGTTTGGTTCACTTGGTAGAGAACATTTATAGCTTCACTTTGAAAAAAAAAAAAAACAGGGTGATATCTTTAACCGTTCTCGAGTTATCGTGGTTAAGCTGGCGTTTATTTCGAAAAATGCTGTTTCGAGATAAACGCGTTTAAAGTTCTGGCGCCGCTACGGACTACGTGCTCGGCTAGACGCGGCGCACCAGACGTATACAGAGTGTTTTTTCTCTCCTGAGCTCAATTTTGCGAATTTTTTAGTCTGCTTTGTACCAGAATATTCGGAAGAGATTGCAGTAACAGAATATGACAAAAAATAAAAATGAAAATATTCGAATTTTCTCGCTGCCTAGTCCCCTTAAATGTATTTAAATGAATAATTAGTGAAGTAGCCGAAGGCCCAGCCTCGTAGATCAATTATAGGTTCCTCCCCAAAGCCGTCGAATTTCGTCATTTGATTGACATAGGATTTTTGACACCTGATAGTTTATATTTTTTTCCTTCCGCAGTATTACACCGAAAAATCCGCAACTCCGCACATTTTTCACTTATTGTAGTGTGTCTTCGATGCCAATTCAAAACATTCTCCAGTGGTTAAATCCTGCAGTGAATCGGCAAGTTAAGATACCGTCGAGGCGGGCTATTGTGGTACACGGCGGGCTAATATGGTACACGCTAGATATTTATGTCTAGAATCGTAATGATAGAACGATTCAACTCGCCGGTGGGTCAAAGTGTAGCTTGAAGTATTCCTAAGAGACGGTATAAACCGTTGTCAGTATGTATCCAACGCGAAAGGAGAAAAAAAATCGCGAATGAACCGAAAAACTAGTCGCAAAATTTAGGTGCTCCAGAAATCCGGCTCGACCGGGTTATCAGTCAACGCTATTTGGAAAATATTCAAGGTAAGTGTAGAAAAATTAGTTGTCATCATGTACACGCAGTGGGGTAATTTTTGAACCAGTATTCTCGGAGAAAAGTGTAGAAAATGAAAAACCATGATGTACAGGCTACTATGGTACGACATTAAAAGTGAATATTAAAAAAAACGTATGTGACATTAAATAGAGTGCATTTTTACGGTCCGTTTTCATGTATAAAAGTTTTCCTTGGGTGCTACTGTGTAAGAGATACATAAATATGAGTTGCACAGCGTAGCATTCTAGCCTCAAAACAGTAAGGTTATTCACATTTTGACATTTTAATAATTTATTTTGCGAAGTTCTCGCGTGACCTGTTTCAAAATAAATCGGAAATGTTCTTACTAATATAATAGCAAGTTATTTAAAGATTAAAAGATGGTATGGAAGTACCAGAGGATCACTGCAGCGACGGAGATTGCGTATATGATGACGAAACCTGCAGAGGTAGCAGATGCTGTTGAATCGGTGAGATAAAAGGAAATAACGATCCGAGAAATGGCTTCGCATCTAAAGATATCGACGACAAACGCGTTAAAATATATTTACGCTTCCTCGGATGCCCGTTCTGGTCACCCTACATTTGTTTCTTCTGAAGAAGAAAAAACAATTTTTCTAAAAAAAATTTAAAATTTTTTTTTTCTCTAAGAAGGCGGGGAAACGGGTTCTACGTGATCAAAGTTTAATTTACAACACAATCTTGCTTAAGTATTTCGAAAAATTGTCGAAAGTTTATTTTTCTGACATTAAACTGAATTTCGAAAAATTACCGTATTTTGCTTTCTTCTTTTATATACCATTTCCACAAAAATAAATATTTTTCGATGATTTTCATTTAAATTTACTCTAGAATATCTCGACAAAAATATCCATATCATAAAGAACAAGGAAAAAAAGATTTACTAATTCTTTTTAACGACCACAAAATTTGTACCATAATAGCCCGAACTGCGGGGCTATTATGGTACAAACTTGAAGTCGATGTAACTTTGCCAATTTTTTTATTATTCCTCAATGAAACTTATCGCACACCTTCGAAAGGATGTGCTCGAAGTGCCTGAGGCCCTAAAATAAATGTTAGCTTAAATTTAGATTTTAGACGAAGTGCGAAACAACTAAGTACCGATTTTGTCCCATAATAGCCTGCCTCGACGGTAGCTTGTTCCTTATAAGCTTTGGTAAGGTTCATAATTACTTAGAAACCGTGTAAGATACGACGATAATGCAAACAACCATTTTTGTGGAAAATTGGATTCTCTACAAAAAAGTTTGAATAAATTTTTCTTCTTTTGCTTCCTCATAGAGGAAGCTTTGTTTTCGTGAAATTTTTTTTTTCGAGATGTTCATGAAAACGTGTTCAGTATGTCTCAAAACACCTAAAAAACACATTTAGAAAAAATGTCCGGATGTATGTATGTGTGTGTGTGTGTGTGTGTGTGTGTGTGTGTGTGTGTGTGTGTGTGTGTGTAGTAATGGTTGACCGCTCACAACTTGAGAACGGTTCGAGATATTAAGCTGAAATTTGTCACACATGTGAAGGGTTCACGGCGCATAGCACAATTTAATTTTTGGAAAAATCTATCAAGTTATTTTGTTTTCACATCATTTTTTCGAAATTCAAAAAATTATTTTTGGTCTCTAGCTCCCACAATTTTAGAGATATCGAGCTCAAATTCAGTATAATGTTGTACGAGTACAGGGAGATGCTCGATACCGAATTTGGAAAAAATCCACACATTGCTTTACTTTTAAAGCGTTTTTTAATGTGAAAAAAACGATCTTTACACTCTAACTGGAGCAATTTTTGAGATATCGGACTTAAATTTGGTACGAAGTTGCGCAATGATCCAAAGAGAAACCCGATTGAATTTGGGCGAAATCCATCAAGCCATTCATATTTTATGGCGTTTTGAAATTTTTCCAAAAATCAATGTAACTGCTCTAGCTTCCATAATTTTTATGACATCTGGCTGGAATTCAGTACGAAGTTGCACTGCCATTGAAAGAGGTTTCGTATTGAATTTGGACAAAATACAACAAGACGTTCAGATTTTATGGCGTATTGAAATTTTTCCAAAATTCAATGTAAGTGCTCTAGCTTTCATAATTTTCTAGATATCCGGCTGAAATTTAGTACGAAGTTGCACTATCATCCAAAGGGATTTCCTATTGAATTTGGATAAAATCTAACAAGGAGTTCAGATTTTATGCGAATTACAATTTTTCAAATTTCACATGAATTGCCCCATGTATATTGATTTCGACTTACATCACACTCACAAGGAGCCCTAAACGTCAGGAAAGTGAACAAGGGTGCAAAGTAGAACCTTGCACATTGCTTCCTCATAGTTTTGTACCGTTTTGCTTCCTCATAGAGGAAGCTTTGTTTTCGTGAAATTTTTTTTTTTCGAGATGTTCATGAAAACGTGTTCAGTATGTCTCAAAACACCTAAAAAACACATTTAGAAAAAATGTCCGGATGTATGTATGTGTGTGTGTGTGTGTGTGTGTGTGTGTGTGTAGTAATGGTTGACCGCTCACAACTTGAGAACGGTTCGAGATATCAAGCTGAAATTTGTCACACATGTGAAGGGTTCACGGCGCATAGCACAATTTAATTTTTGGAAAAATCTATCAAGTTATTTTGTTTTCACATCATTTTTTCGAAATTCAAAAAATTATTTTTGGTCTCTAGCTCCCACAATTTTAGAGATATCGAGCTCAAATTCAGTATAATGTTGTACGAGTACAGGGAGATGCTCGATACCGAATTTGGAAAAAATCCACGCATTGCTTTACTTTTAAAGCGTTTTTTAATGTGAAAAAAACGATCTTTACACTCTAACTGGAGCAATTTTTGAGATATCGGACTTAAATTTGGTACGAAGTTGCGCAATGATCCAAAGAGAAACCCGATTGAATTTGAGCGAAATCCATCAAGCCATTCATATTTTATGGCGTTTTGAAATTTTTCCAAAAATCAATGTAACTGCTCTAGCTTCCATAATTTTTGAGATATCTGGCTGGAATTTAGTACGAAGTTGCACTACCATCAGAAGAGGTTTCGTATTGAATTTGGACAAAATCCAACAAGACGTTCAGATTTTATGGCGTTTTGAAATTTTTCCAAAATTCAATGTAAGTGCTCTAGCTTCCATAATTTTCTAGATATCCGGCTGAAATTTAGTACGAAGATGCACTATCATCCAAAGGGATTTCCTATTGAATTTGGATAAAATCTAACAAGCAGTTCAGATTTTATGCAAATTATTATTTTTCAAATTTCACATGAATTGCCCCATGTATATTGATTTCGACTTACATCACACTTACAAGGAGCCCTCAACGTCACGAAAGTAAACAACGGTGCAAAGTAGAACCTTGCACATTGCTTCCTCATAGTTTTGTACCGTTTTTAAATTATTGAGATGTAAAGTAGAACCTTGCTTATGGCTTCCTTATCTTCTTACACATTTGCCAAAGCTTCCTCTATGAGGAAGCCAAAATTGATCGACACAAGGTTCTACTTTACATCTCAATAATTTAAAAACGGTACAAAACTATGAGGAAGCAATGTGCAAGGTTCTACTTTGCACCCTTTTTTTAAATTATTGAGATGTAAAGTAGAACCTTGCACATTGCTTCCTCATAGTTTTGTACCGTTTTTAAATTATTGAGATGTAAAGTAGAACCTTGCTTATGGCTTCCTTATCTTCTTACACATTTGCCAAAGCTTCCTCTATGAGGAAGCCAAAATTGATCGACACATGGTTCCTTATAGAGGAAGCTTTGGCAAATGTGTAAGAAGATAAGAAAGCCATAAGCAAGGTTCTACTTTACATCTCAATAATTTAAAAACGGTACAAAACTATGAGGAAGCAATGTGCAAGGTTCTACTTTGCACCCTTGTTTGAAATTACATTCCTCGATTTAGGACGAAAATTTTGAGACATCAGAGGAAATGGGCCTCGACTTGGTTCGGAAGTTACAGCTTTTTGAAGGGGTTCACGGTTAAACAAATCGATGTATCTCAGCAACGGTTAGTGATCAATTGAAAAACTATTGGTGTTTTTTTCGTGTTTGCACTCTTTATATAATGAAGTTATTCATAATTATGAAGCAATTGTTGTTAACAACTAAATCACTTGAAATTGTGTAAAACTTATAATACTCATTTTATTTTTACCAATTATTTTTTATGAATTCTTTGAACGAAAACAAAAATGTTGAGATCTTACAAAGCTTGATCCGACGTTTCGTTCAAAAGTTATGGTTTTTTTTCTCATGGAGAACACGTGGTTTTCTATTTTACGTCGAACGTGCTCTTCATGAGAAAAAAAAACCATAATTTTCGAACGAAACGTCCGATCAAGCTGTGTAAGGTCTCAAAATGTTTGTTTTCGTTCCAAGAATCCACTAAAAAATAAATTGTGTAAATTAAATGAGCATTTTAAGTTTTTTACAATTTTAAATGATTTTATTGTTAATAAAAATTGCTTCATAATTATATATAACTGCATCATATAAAGAGTGCAAAAACAAAAGGAAAACACCAATAGTTTTTCAACTTATCGCTAACCGTTGCTGAGGTACATCGGTTTGTTTAACCATGAACCCCTTCAAAAAGCTGTAACTTCCGAACCAAGTTGAAGCCCATTTCCTCTGATGTCTTAAAATGTTCGTTTCAAATCCAGGAATTCAATTTTGAAAAATTAGAAAAAAATAGAGTATATTTTGTTTTATTCTATTTTTAATTTTCAATTGTTATTAAACAATAGGTACATCGGCGCAACATAATCATGAATATTTTTATCGTATAGAGCGTGCGAAAACAGAAAAAAAAGGGTGCAAAGTAGAACCTTGCACATTGCTTCCTCATAGTTTTGTACCGTTTTTGAATTATTGAGATGTAAAGTAGAGCCTTTCTTATGGCTTCCTTATCTTCTTACACATTTGCCAAAGCTTCCTCCATAAGGAACCATGTGTCGATCAATTTTGGCTTCCTCATAGAGGAAGCTTTGGCAAATGTGTAAGAAGATAAGGAGGCCATAAGCAAGGTTTTACTTTACATCTCAATAATTTAAAAACGGTACAAAACTATGAGGAAGCAATGTGCAAGGTTCTACTTTGCACCCTTGTTCACTTTCGTGACGTTGAGGGCTCTTTGTGAGTGTGATGTGATGATGTACGTCGAAATCAATATACATGGGGCAATTCATGTGAAATTTGAAAAATTATAATTCGCATAAAATCTGAACTCCTTGTTAGATTTTATCCAAATTCAATAGGAAATCCCTTTGGATGATAGTGCAACTTCGCACTAAATTCCAGCCAGATATCTAAAAAATTATGGAAGCTAGAGCAGTTACATTGATTTTTGGAAAAATTTCAAAACGCCATAAAATATGAATGGCTTGATGGATTTCGCCCAAATACAATCGGGTTTCTCTTTGGATAATTGCGCAACTTCGTACCAAATTTAAGTCCGATATCTCAAAACCTGCTCCAGTTAGAGTGTAAAGATCGTTTTTTTCACATTAAAAAATGCTTTAAAAGTAAAGCAATGCGTGGATTTTTTTCCAAATTCGGTATCGAGCATCTCCCTGTACTCGTACAACATTATATTGAATTTGAGCTCGATACCTCTAAAATTGTGGGAGCTAGAGACCAAAAATAATTTTTTTAATTTTGAAAAAATGATGTGAAAACAAAATAACTTGATAGATTTTTCCAAAAATTAAATTGTGCTATGCGCCGTGAACCCTTCACATGTGTAACAAATTTCAGCTTGATATCTCGAGCCGTTCTCAAGTTGTGAGCGGTCAACCATTACTACACACACACATACACACACACACACACACACACACACATACATCCGGACATTTTTTCTAAATGTGTTTTTTAGGTGTTTTGAGACATACTGAACACGTTTTCATGAACATCTCGAAAAAAAAAAATTTCACGAAAACAAAGCTTCCTCTATGAGGAAGCAAAACACCGGTGGTTTTTCTATTTATCACTAACGATTGCTGATATACAGGGTGTTCCAATAACTATTAGGACCTCAGATATCTTCGAAACTACTAGGTTCACAGAACTATTTGCTGAATCAAAGTTGCACAGCACGAAAGGGGCCATCCAATGATACCAAAGTGCCTACTCCCACCCCCACCCCCAGCCCAGGGGGTGGGGGACCTTCAAAATCTCAAATGGGAACCCCTATTTTTTATTGCAGATTCGGATTCCCCATAAAAAAATACGTAACTTTTATTTGAATTTTTTTTTTCGATTTGTGATAGATGGCGCTGTAATCGCAAAAAATCCCCGAAAGTACAGAAAGGCGATAATACTTACAGTTTCGGTGGTAAATCAAATTACTACGTTTATAGTAAACACAGTAGCACGGTAGTGTGTATTTATGTACACATTCCTTCGACAGGTACAGAAAGTACAGAAAGATGATAATACGTACGGCTTTATTCACTGAAAATAAACACTGTTTCAAGGACACTTTAAATAGTTTGCATGATAAGATAAACATGATACGATTAGTATCGATAAATCGGCCAATCGAGTACAATGTATCCGTTTGAAGAGCAAGTCGATATGCTTCTCATTTATGGCGAATGCCAACAAAATTCCGTAAGGGCAAGAACCTTGTATTGTGAACGATATCCGAGTCGGTCTCAGCCTTCGTGTCAAACATTTAAAAATGTGTGTGATAAACTTAGGCAAACCGGTAGCTTAAGTGTCCGAAGTAGTGTACGCCAGAAACCTGTAACGAATGAAGAAATGGAAATCGGTGTGCTCGCAAGTGTGTTTCGAGATCCTCACATTAGTTTGCGACAAATTCAAAAAGAATCTGGCATTTCCACGACCAGCGTACACCGCATTTTGCACCGTCACAAATATCACCCGTACCATGTTAGTCTTCACCAAGAATTGCATGGGAACGACTTCATGAATCGCGTAGAGTTTTGTCGAACTGTTCAACGTCAGATTCAACACAATGAGTCATTTCTTAATACCGTTTTATTTACTGATGAGGCAACATTCACAAATCATGGGAACGTTAATTTGCATAACATGCATTTCTGGGCAACGGAAAATCCACATTGGCTGCGGCAGGTTGAACACCAGAGGCAATGGTCTGTGAACGTATGGTGCGGAATCATAGGTGCTAAAATTATTGGTCCTTTTTTTATCAATGGAAATTTGAATCGCAACACCTACAGTAATTTTATCAAAGATACATTGGGACCTTTGCTAGAAGAGGTGCCTTTATTTACACGACAAGCCATGTGGTATCAACATGATGGATGTCCAGCACATTATTCATTGGTTGCACGAAGGCAACTAGAAATAAAATTTCGAAATCGTTGGATTGGACGCGGCGGTCCAATATCGTGGCCAGCTCGTTCCCCAGACTTAACGCCGTTAGACTTCTTTTTATGGGGAACATTAAAAGATAACGTTTACAAGGAAGTACCAACTACACGTGAAGATATGCAACAAAGAATAATTACAGCCTGTGCATCAATAAGTTCCGACGCTGTAAAACTTGCAGGTCAATCAATCGAAAAAAGAATTCAATGTTGCATTGATACTAATGGTCGTCATTTCGAACACTTACTATGAACGTAGTGATTCGATTTACCACCGAAACTGTAAGTATTATCGCCTTTCTGTACTTTCGGGGATTTTTTGCGATTACAGCGCCATCTATCACGAATCGAAAAAAAAATTTCAAATAAAAGTTACGTATTTTTTTATGGGGAATCCGAATCTGCAATAAAAAATAGGGGTTCCCATTTGAGATTTTGAAGGTCCCCCACCCCCTGGGCTGGGGGTGGGGGTGGGAGTAGGCACTTTGGTATCATTGGATGGCACCTTTCGTGCTGTGCAACTTTGATTCAGCAAATAGTTCTGTGAACCTAGTAGTTTCGAAGATATCTGAGGTCCTAATAGTTATTGGAACACCCTGTATATCGATTCGAATGATCAAATAGGTCAATCGGTAAAAAGCTTAATTTAAATGTATCTCAAAAGCGGGGCCTCGAAATGGAAAACCCCGAAACACGGGTCTCTTTGGTTCTCAACATGTATTCATGTATAAAATTAGGAGCCAGAAATCAAACCTGATTGAGTTCCGGTAGAATCCCCCATATATATATATATATATATATATATATATATATTAGGGTGGGTAAAAAAAATCGACTATTTTTTTTACTTCTTACCCCGAAAAATAGGTTACTATTTTTCTAGAGAAGACACCCCTAGAAAATTCACAGCAAATTTGAGCTTTTTATTTAAACGTTAAGGTCCTTCGCCTCACAGTTTTTAATTTTTTTGGCAGTATTAGAAGAAAAAAATCATATCGCTCTATCAACTGATCTTTTGAAATATCCCTCCTCATATACTCGTAGGAAATTGTCCGCTCTACAAAAAAGATCTCTTACAATTTTTTCGTAAACCTCACTGTTTTGAAGATATTTAAGGCGCAAGTTCGATCATTTTTAGACAAATTTCTGTTTTGCTTATGAATTTTATAACTCGTTAACGAAAAATCATTATGGAAGGCACTATACTTCGTTTTGTAGAAAATTTACTGCTCTAAAAGAATGGTCTTCCATGAATATTCGATTGAATTGAGCGTTTAAGAGATATTTATCGTCGAACTTCAATGCACGCCAATTTTAACAGTTTTTGATTAATATTTCGGAAAATTTTAATTTAGCTTATGAGTTTCAGGGAAATTCACACAAATTTGAGTGTCGATCGTGAAATTAACTATTATAGAAGTTCTTTGTTCGAAAATTTATTTGAAACTTTTTTTCTGATAATATTTTTATAAATGTTATCTCTAATAATTTAAAATGACGATCGTGATGTTATTTTTTTTTCAAAGCGTGTGTTCAGAACGTATTTAAAATCTTTTTTCTACATCACGCAAAAATTTTTCTAAGAGAGCAAAATGAAGCCTGATATGTCCCTTTTGAAATGCCGCTTTGGAAATTCGATTATCTTCATTTTTCACTAAGTTATCGAACTTTTCGTGCGGCTCGGAATTTCGTGAAGTGTACCGAAACTTTCTGCCGGGAGTGTATATGTAACTGTTCCGTGACTGACTGACAGTCAACGCACAGCCTAAACCACTGAAGATAACAACATAAAATTTGGAATGTATGTTTCTTATAGGGTGTAGAGGTCCAGGTAAGAAAGGATTTTTCGAAAATCAACCCCTAAGGGGGTAGAATAGGGTGTGGGCGTTTGTAACCATTGTTAGTGTATCTCTGGAACGGCAATAGATAGACAGTTGAAATTTCGCATGGAGGTTTGGGTCACACAGTAGGTGCTTACTAGGAAAGGATTTTTTGAAAATCAACCCCTAAGGAGGTGGGATGCGGTCTGGGTGTTTGTAACAATTGTTAGTGTATCTCTGGAATGGCAATAGATAGAGAGTTGATATTTTGTATGGAAGTTTTGGTCACACAGTAGGTGATCACTAAGAAAGGCTTTGAAGATTGAACGACCGGAAGTGGGTTAAATATTTATTTATACGGGATCGAGGGGACGGGATGGGATGGGACGCGGGTACCCACTGGTATGTTACTGGCATATTAGACTGGCCGTTAAAAAATAGATTTGTGACTTTCGTTAGGAAATCGAAAGTTGACCTCGTAGAACTAAAGTTCTCTGAATTCGAGCTCCTTATCTTAATACTAAGGGGTGCGGTAAGGTCAATGATGTTTACTATTATTTTTATTAACTTTTTTTTCTTTTTTAAGTTGAATAATCTAAAGTTGATCTCAAAGAGAACAAGTTCTCCAAATGTCAGCTCTCTATCTCAATATTAAGGCGTGACCGTGATTTCTTTTTTCGGTTTTTATTAACTTTTTTTAATTGATTTTTTTTCTTTTTGTTGAACAATCTGGGGTTGACTTGAAAAAAAAGAAGATGCTCCAAATTACAGATCTCTATCTTAACATTAAGACGTGCCCGTGAATTTTTTGGTCTATTCAATTATTCAATTTGAATTCTCTTATTCCAAATAATACGATTTCTCGGTAGTAAACGACTGAAAAGACGCAACGAAGATAGCATTGAGATAAGGAGCTCAAAATGAGAGGACTTTAGTACTACGGGGTCAACTTTCGATTTCAACCATTTGAAAAATGGTTACACCCCGACAACCATTTGAAAAATGGTTGTAAAGATGTAACCGAACACACGTGTGCCGCTCTTCGGAAACAACATCTTATTAATCTGACATCATTATGTAATTTTAACAACTCCGACTTAAAAAAATATAATTTTACTTGAGTGACTCTATGAACAATTGACATCGAACATGTAAACAAGGAAATTTTAAGAATAGAGAAACACCGAAAACATAAAAAACACACAACATAACCTCAAAATAAAACATGTGGTTACACGACTTCCAAGAGAAGGAAATAGAATAAAAAAATAAAACAATGAAAAAAACGAAATAAAAATTATTCTGAACAGGCTCCAAAACCAAGGAGCGAAACGTTAAAAAAAGAAATAAGAACTGTGGTCGTCCTTCGCCAATGCTCGAATACACCCAATGCCTATTGCAACTGTAGCGTCCGCAAATTTTGAGATATCTGTCTGAATAATTCTCCAAATATAGAGTTATACCCAAGGATGTTTGGTATTGCATTTGAGCCGAATCCGTCGAGAAGTTCGGATTTTATGATGTTTTGAATTTTTTAAAAAATGAGCTTTGTCGGTTCATTTGCCGTTAATTTCAAACAATCGAACCCCAATTCTCTACACGTATGGAATATCAATTCTCTACACGCATGGAATATCATATCATTGTGATACATATAAAATTTGGCAAAGATCCGCCAAACGGATCGCAATTTTAGAGCAATTCGAAATTTTAAAGTTCCAACCTCTGCAAATTCGAAAATAATTGACGGACCGTGCTGAAATTCATAGACGTGCATAAGCTAATGTTTACCTCTATTTGTGACTCAATTTGGTAGACATTCAGTAACGCGTTCCAATTTTAGAAAACTTTAATTTTTTATATACGGTTTAGTGTCAATGATCAGTATAATGAACAAGCTGCTCTAATTAAACCGGAACTCGCGACCTAGACGCAATATTATACACGTTGCAAGACATGTTAACACATCATATAGAAGCGATTCCACGTGACTTCAGCCACTAAAAAAATTTTTTTTCAACAAATCATTTTAAAAAATTGAGTTATTTTATTGCAATATATTCACCGAATGCCGATTTAAAAAAAAAAACTCTGACGGTTTTATCGTTAATTTACGTTTTTTTTTTTCCCCATTCAAATGTCTGTATCTTTGGCAGGATTAACGTATTTACATTTGTAAAAAACAAAAATGTGCGTCTTTTTATGGCCTTCCAGAAAAAAATGACTTTAGAGTTTATTGAGCAAGTTGAACGTCCGTTTCAGGGCAAAATATGCAATAATATATTTTTTCTCAAAAAATGCACTCGCTATTTTAGTTTTTAAAATTTCCCCAATTTCTGAATACGAAAAAAGAATTCTTGGTATTTTTTATATCGTGGGATCGGTAATTGGTAATGCGTAATTTCACCGATTTTATTCGGAGATTTTTTTCAGTTTGAATTCTTATTTTTTCATGTGCTCCAGTCACTTCACGCGAGTTCATAAGCCTTGTAAGATTATTTGTTTTGGTGAACGGTTGTTTTCGAGACGACAAGGATAAGACAAATAAATTTATTATTATTTTTGTTTGTGACGAATATCTTTCAACGACTATAATTTGGGGTGACGAAAATTTATTTTACAAATGAATTCAGTTCTCGCATTCATCCGCACATCTCCACTCACACACACACAAAATAAGTTTTTTCATTATTATAAAGCTCGTGACTTATCTCAATGTTCGAAACGCTCGCTGGTGGTTTTTGTAATCGTCAAGCTCATTTCTCCCTGGGGTCGGATATCTTGGTTTATCGAAATTTCCCACGTGCTTTGATTGACCACGCTGCGTCTAGCCAGGAACAACCAGTAGCTCCAGATCTCGGAGAGCTCGATGTGGTTTGAGAGGTGTCCCAGGGAGAAAGAGGATGATCGTTGAACGATCGTCACGAAGAAAACATGCCATCGATCCACGAGCTTGCGCACAGATTTTATATTTAAAGCGCACGCGTCGCACATCGCGATCGATGCGACTCACGAATTCGAGTTTATTCTCCCGGCGCGAATATTCAAAATAGTTTCATGCTCACAGCCTCCTTGAAATGGAAATTGATAATAATCAATCCTTGTTGAATTGCATAAAGCGACTGAAGCACACGGAAAAAAAATCAAACTGAAAAAAAATATATTCATAGAATCGGTAAAATTACGCATCATCGATCCCACGATATAGAAAGTACTGAAAATTCTTTTCTTTTTTTGTATTCAATTTAGGAAAATTTTGACAACTAATATAGCGAGTGCATTTTTTTAGATAAAAAATATTTTCGCACATTTTGAAACGGACGATCAACTTGCTCAATAAAATCTAAAGTAATTTTTCATAAAAGGCCATGGAAGGACGCACATTTTTGTTTTTTACAAATGTAATGACGTCAAATCCTGCCAAAGATACAGCCATTTGAATGGAAAAATGAAAAAAACGTTAATTAACGATAAAACCGTCAGAAAAAGTCTAAAAAAATCGGCACTCGGTGATGATATTGCAATAAAATTATTCAATTTTTTAAAATTATTTGTGGAAATTTTTTTTGCGGTTGAAGTCACGTGGAATCGTTCATATGTACAACAATTCAGTGGAGATAAGTCTATCTTATCTGATTTAAGAAGCATTTTCATTTTTACAAATCTGAACACTTTTTAGTTCCCAAACAGTTTTTCAGTTTGAATAATATTCGAATATTGAATACTATGATCGATTGGAAAGAACGGCTGCAAGTTAAAACTTGCAAATCGCTTCTTCATAATATAAGGCAGGCTGCAAGTTGAATCTTGCAATTTGCTTCCTCTGAATTGTAAGTAGTGAACAAAGATTCCTTTATGAGGAACCCAAAAGATAAATGTTCGCTCATAGCTCCCTGATTCTTGATTTCTCATAAGGATATATCTTCGTTCATTAGTTACAATTCAGAAGAAGCAAATTGCAAGATTCAACTGGCAGCTTGCCTTCAATTATGAGGAAACGATTTGCAAGTTTCAACTTGCAGCTTTTTTTATTCCAGTGGGGGCACTGACGCACCGTGAAGGTCACCTCCACTTTTCTAGATTGTACGGTACGTATTTCATTCAACTATCTTGTAGAGCATCGCAAACTACGTGAAACATTGAGGGGTTAGAGTCGTTCAAGGTCATCTAAGATAAAAGAATGACATTAACGTTATTTTCATGTGAAACGAACTTCATCTACAGAAGGTGTTCAAAGTGATTGCCATTCGAGTCAATGCAGTACGCTCTGACTCCCCGATGTTTTTCATGTAGTTTTTGATGCTCTACAAACTGGTTGAATGAAAAATGTACCGTACCATCTAAAAAAGTGACTGTGACCGTCACTATGTGTCCGTCAGCGCCTCCACTGAAATAAAATAAAATGGTCGCATTTGATGACGGGTGGGTCTCGAAGTTTCGAATTTTAATGTTTCGAATGTCCAAAGTTTCGAATTTTTTAAATTCGAATTTAAATGTTTCGAAAATCAAAATCTCCGAATTTTTTTGCTTCGACTGATTTTATCATCGAATTTAAATAATTCGAACGTTCAAGTATCCGAGAGGTCAGTACATCGGAATCCCAACGATTCGAAATGAAACGTTTCGATATTGTAAAACGGTCTTTTATTCAATTGGCAAACTATGGGAGCTATGTTAACGACGCGGTTAAAAATTCAGAAAAGCAGCAGTGATGTAATATGCTGCGATATTCATGAGCATTCTGTTTTCGTGCTTTCGATACAGATGGTTTTTTAATTTATTTTTATCATACCGTGCACGGCTTTAACCACCTAACGTAGTTTCATTGAGAAAGGTGAATCATTAAATTCAACGTAGTACGTTCAACAGCGTTAATTATAAAATGAAAATTATTATTAACATCGAAGGTTGGTTAATTTATTTGAGTGTGCGTGTTCCCCCTCTCGCCGCTCATCGAAAATATGGGAATTATTTCCTTTCGCGACTTTTCCGAATTTCGCTCGGATTTCAGGAATTCTTTTTCGAGGATGTTTTTTTTTGGGGGGGGGGTGGGGGGTTCTGGAGTTGCTTCCCCTTCCACTGGAGTTACTTATGTATTATATACATAATTATGTATCTAGCGCCAAGTGTGCGTCACCTTGAATAAGCTTAGTGGCCCTGAACGTACGCGCACTCACTCACACACACACACACACACACACACACACACACACACACACACACACACACACACACGCACGCACGCACGCACGCACGCACGCACACACACACACACACACACGCGCGCACGCACGCACGCACGCACGCACGCACACACACACACACACACACACACACACACACACACACATTGATAAACTAGCTGTGCTTTTGTAGAGAATTAAATTCGAAAAAGTATAGTCTTCTATCTGAACTTCTCAAAATGGCGTCGTTCGTGCAGCGTTTGAAGCGAACGAAGCAATTTTGTCGGTCGCCTCAGTAGTCCCCCATGAATGGGTTAAGTGCTGCCATCTCTGTGCGATTGAAATATCGTGACATCGACAGGATAGATGCATCGACAGATCGATGTTTCGACAGGTCAAAAGGCAAACATATATATAGGTATAGTTATATAGAGCCCAAAGGCCGACAATCTTCACGCGATTTAGCGAGCTTACGCCAGCCGTACCTATATACCTATATATATGTTTTCGAACTTTTGACCCATCGAAACATTGCCAGCAGAGCTGCCAGATTCGTGGGATTTTCCCCACGCGTGGGGAACTCCGATGCCCCCTCCACGGCCCGATTCCCACAGCGTCCCATTTAGGCGGCTCGGTTCCCTCGCTGCCCTCGCTGCCAAGAGTTTACGTCATCAGTTCGGCGCATCCAATACCGGAACTCCTGTGCCCCTATTGGCTGTCGGCTTGTGCCTCACGTGGCCTCACGGCTTGCTTCGTTGCGCGCCAATGTTTAAAATATGAATTAAGGGGACTGAGTCACCTAAAAAATTCGAAAATTGAATTTTTTTTTCCGTGACATGGCCGATCCAAATTGAAAATCGATTTTACCCTTACGAAGTACGTATACTTAGCTATCATTTCAAATTTTTCCATAGCCGTATGGGTTATCTAAATGCTGTGAGATTTTTCACCAAATTTTTCACTTGTCGCAGCTTTCGGACCCTGCGACTCAATGGATTTTCAATTCTGACGTCTCATTTTTTTCGTAACAGACCTTATTCTCGGATGAGTGTGGGATTTTTTTTTATCTGCTTTCTGGAAATTATGGCGACCTATAATGTGAAAAAAAAAAAAAAAAAAAAAAAAAATTGTAACTTTTTGAAAAACCGGTTGAATAATAGGTTACCATAAATTCGTTCTACCTCGCATCCAAAATTCCTACACTCATCCGAGAATGACTGCGTTTTGGAACAAAATGAGACGTCGGAATCCAAAATCCGTTCATCGGTGCGGTCCGAAAGTTGCGACAAGTGAAAAATTTGGTGAAAAATCTCACAGCATTTAGATAACCCATACGGCTATGGAAAAATTTGAAATGATAGCTAAGTATACGTACTTCGTAAGGGTAAAATCGATTTTCAATTTGGATCGGCCGTGTCACGGAAAAAAAAATTTAATTTTCGAATTTTTTAGGTGACTCAGTCCCCTTAAGCACATATAGCCCAGAATTGTTTTGAATTACACAGGCCAACAAAAAAAAGGTGATGATAAATCAGAGCCGATTCTTGTTGGTTTTTCTCGAAGAATACGAATCCGACTTAAGAAATATCAGATTGGGTCCAGTTTTCTAAAGAAACAAACCCAAAAAGCGTGTCTATGACCATCTTTGAGTACCTGTAGAAAATCGCGAGTTGATAAAAACCTAAATGGGATGAAATGAGAGCTTAGACATTGCTTTATTAGTCTGTGGAGCAAGGAATTAATTAGGTGCCGTTACCATAGAATGCTCGGAAAAAGTTTTTTATTCGAGCACGCACCATTTTCTCGCTTTCCGGTCGAAAAACACCCGTGGATGAATTGACTTTTGGACCTAAATTTTTAATCCACTCGATGGAAATTTCTTTCTTATTAAAGATAATGGAACTCTGCATACATTCTCTACCACCGATTGTGACGGAAAAATCTTAATATTTATTTATCCAATAAATAATATGAGAAAAAAATGTTTTTTTACTTTTGAAGACAATCGTGTTCTTTAAAATGGTCAGGTCCATCTCAATATGCCTAAGATTAGCGACGCTACTATCTAAAAATATTTATCAATAGCAGAGACAAAAAAGAAAAAATTATAATTCATTATTTTTTTTTCTTTTGTGTGTCAGATGAACAAATATTGTGGATTCCCTTTCGTAATCGGTGATAGATGATGTATGCAGAATTTCATGAGCCTTAATTAGAAAAAAATATCGTTCGAATCGGATAAAAATTCAATTAATTATTCAATATCATATATCGGTACAGCGAAGTTGCTCGACGTGTGGGGAACCGTTTCTCACGCGTGGGGAACCCTTGTAAGATTTTTTCCCCACAGCGTCCCACGTCGGCGGCAAGGCCTCTTTCGGCCTCCTCCGGCTCCTCTCGGCTTTTTTCGGCTGCTCGACTGCACGCGACGCACGCGCATAGCGGATTTCCTCTCCTCAAGCGCCGAGCGTTTCTTGCCGCAAGCAGCGTGGTGGGGGCGTGTGGGAATTTTCCCCGCCAAGGTATCTGGCAGCTCTGATTGCCAGTCGAACATTTACCGCATCGAAGAATTGACATTCGGAGCTATACTCATTCGGAGCTGTCAACTTCGATGTCCTTGGATTTTCGAAATAATGACCCATCGATGCTTTAATTTTTCGATCATTTGCACTGTCGTTGAATTAGACAGACTTTCGACTTATTAAAATTTCGAATTCTTGGACTTTCGAAACATTGTCGATTCGAAGTCGTGACCCTTCGAAAAATTGGACTTTCGATACATTGAATTTCGATTTTTTTTTTCGAAACTATGACCGCTCGAATCTTTGTTCATTCGGATCCATAGACTTTCGATACCGTGAACGGTCGAAACATTAAAATTCGAATAAAAAAAATTCGAAACATTGGACCTTCGAAACATTAAAATTCGAAACTTCGAGACCCACCCTTGATGACCCCTTTCCCACCGTACATTTTTTGTTTGGAACATTTTTTGTGAAGTCGATAATTACAGAGATATTTAATGTGGCACCAATTAATTCCCTACCCTGTATATCTGTGATATAGTATATATACGCGTAGCCATTGTAACGGAATTTTCTATTCTCAATTACAAAGCTAAGACTTCTCAATATTTTCCCCTTTTATTTTAATGGGCGCCAGGTGCATGTGCACTGGAGAAAATACTGAAGAGTCAAGCTGGTTTTCCCGGCCAACCGCAGCCTTGCTCTCGGTAGAGTGGCGTGGTTCGACGTCGTGTGAATTAATTTAAATAAATAATAAACAGAAAATTATAAATTCGGATTTAACATCACTTTTAATTGACTACCGGGAAGAGCACAGTCCCGGTAGAACACGTCCCCAATTGTCAACCTACCTGCACCACAATCTGGCCGGGATCGGTTTATGATACAAAAAAATATTACAAAATAAAATAATAGAAAACACTGATGAAATTAATTATACTTGCTCGCTCACGCTCACACTGAGAGTGTGAGCGTGAGCGAGCAAGTATAATTAATCTCTCTTTCTCTCTATCGCACGCACACACCCTCGCTCTCGCTCGCGCCCGCGGTTCAAGCCGGACGGCCCTCACACTCTCTCTTACTCACACGCACGCTTCCGAAGACAAAAAAATAGAATACAAAATAAAATTGCGACTCTCCCTCTCTCACCGATTGCGGCTACTCAATCCACCGCGTCAAAATAAATACCAATAAAAATAAAGAAATAACCTATCCGCGGTTCACACTCACACATTCACGCGGACCGTCCGTCTTCCCCGCGCAATCCCGGAAATCCCGTGTTTCGATAAAATAAATACGACAACTACCAAGCTACTAAAGAATAAATAATAAAACAAAATACGGCGCGACCCTCAACCGATTCGGTGCCGGCGTCGCAAAAGTCGAGTGACGATGGGTTTGCGAAAAAGAAAGAAAACGTGATCCTCGACCAATTCGGTGACGGACTCACAAAATAATTATTATAACATCGAATTTACGAAAAAGAAAAAAAATGTGATCCGCGACCAATTCGGTGATAGACTCACAAAAAAAAAGAAAATGTGATCCTCGACCAATTCGGTGACGGACTCATAATAGTATATTATGATACTAGTACGAAAAAATGTTTTCTGACGAGTGTGAGTTTGCAGAACGAGCCGGAGGCGAGTATTGCAATCACACGAGTCCAGAAAACGTTTTTCGTACGAGTGTCGTACGAATATTTATGTCACAAGGTCCGTAAATGCGGTTTGAAGCGAACGAAGTGAGCGTAAAACCGCACTTTTACGGACAGCGTGACGAAAAATAATTATTGTACGCGAGCAAACCCCATCGACTCGACTCACTTTACAAAAAAAAACGGTAGCATACGACATATGAAATCGACTGTTCCGGGAAATATCGAAACGACAAGACCCATAGTAACAAGAAAATCAAAATGTTTGACCGCGTGACCGAACCGCTGTCGCGATGACAAAAAAGAACGATTCGAATCAAATTCAGGTAAACAATTTATTACGACAAGATTTTATATTCGTCCCGAGATAAAAGTTGGATAATGATACTCACCGGCACCGACGCAACCATCACGATTCGCCGGGAAAATATCGACTTCTGGGTAATGTTTGAACGGGGAGATCGATCGATCACTTTCCTCTGATACATCTTTCTATTTCTTTCTAATTTCCCTCACCGGTACTCTCGCCACGACTACTCTCCCGAAACAGCCCAGATAATTGTCGTGACGAGTTACTCGTGGCCCTTGGCCCCTACTTTCTTACATTACGCCGCCGGAGGGGGGCAGGGGACCAACTCTGACCCCTCCTCGCGCACCTATATTTCGGGTGTCCACGCTCGCGATATCTCGTTTAGCGCAATTCGGGAACGGTGAAGTACTTGTGACGTCTTGATGGGGGGGGGGGGGCGGCCGCTTCGCTGACATGCGAGGGATGTCACGTCTCCTTGACTCCTTCTCCCAATACGATGTTCCCGGTAATATTCGTCGTCTCGCCGCTCGGGACAATTACATGTATGAAAAATTAAATAAAACAAACAGAATAAATAAAAATGTACAAATTTTCCTACATTGACCATGGGCCTGCCGGTGTCGTCGCGACGAGAGTAGTGGGAGCGAAATCTGGAGGGGCGCGAAAATAAATCGCGTTACACCATATAAGCCAAAATTGATCGACACATGGTTCCTTATAGAGGAAGCTTTGGCAAATGTGTAAGAAGATGAGGAAGCCATAAGCAAGGTTCTACTTTACATCTCAATAATTTAAAAACGGTACAAAACTATGAGGAAGCAATGTGCAAGGTTCTACTTTGCACCCTTGTGTTTCTGTTGTAACGATCGAAGTTCAAATTTTAAGAATAACCCGCCTCAACGGCCAGAGAGCGTTCGAGTCGGAACGACAGATTTCGGAGCGTAATTTTGCAAATAGTTAGTACGACGCGTGACCAACGAAAGGCTTTATTAAAATCAAATGGAGAGTCTCGTTCTTACCATCGCAGAGACCAGACGTGGTCTCTCCTACAAATTGTACAACTCGACCAAATATTTCGATAAGATAAGTACCTGTATGTTTTTATAAACAAAGAAGAATTGAATAAACAAAAATAAATATGTTTTTACACAGCAATATTCATTTAAAATTAATAATAAAATTGTAACTATCACAATTGGCGCCCAACTCGATGGCACGAATCTAGTCGAAAATTCAATATATAAAAAAAAAAAAACTAGACTTTTTAAATTAATTAATTAACCAATAAATTAATAAATGAGCTTCATGAAAAAACAAACTGATAAAGAAAATCATCCTCCGTGTGTGACTCGTTCGAAAGCAGGTATTTTGAAATCATCGTCAATTGTTAAAGCGTCCGATAAATTTAAAAATAAAGTTTCTCCCGAAACCATAATCAAAGCGTCGAAAATTTACCGTAAGAATACCAACGCTAATTCAAATTCGAACGTTAACAGAGACGTAAACAAGGTGATAGAGATGGGCGACGAGGAGAGAAACGCTCGAGCGAACATTGAATCCGAGTGGGCACGTTTGAGAGAGGAAAGACAACAAATAGAAGATCAGCGAGCTGAGCTAATACGACTACGAGACGAACAACTTAATCCGAACGTTCTGCAAAATCAGCAACCGCCGAATTTTCCAATCATCAACGATCACCAACCCGCAGCGAATAATTATCCTGCCGATCAACTTGTAACGGGACTGGTAAATCAATTACACAATCTACATATAAATATCAGTATACCAAAATTTTCGGAAGAAAATAATCCTTTGGAATATATCGAGGATATTGAGCGATATTTTAAACTAAAAAATGTACGCGCGGAACATCAAATTACCGTTGCCGAAAATATTATAGACGGACGTGTTAAAATATGGTACAATGTTATGAGAAATAGAATTGTAACTTTCGAAGATTTCAAACGCCTTTTCACCGAAGAATTTTACTCGATACCTATTAAATTCAAATTTAAAAGTCAATGGTCCGTTCGAAGGTATAAATCGGGTGATGGAAGCATGCACGCATATTTTTACAGTCAACTAAAAGAAACTCGTCATTTTGATCCGCCTCTACCCGTGTACGAGATAAATTACGCCATCGTGCAACAATTACCACCTCGCATTCGATCAAATCTTTCAACGGTAAATTTTTCCGATACTAACGCGGTAGCACAGGCACTTTCGCAGTTGGACATAGCACAGGAAGATTTTGTAAGAAACAGAGAACCGCGAAATCATAATCATAATAACCCATATCGTTCTCAAGTAAATAGCCTTCGTGTCTCGCAGCAAAGACGATCGAACCAATTCGATAGTAGACCGAGCCATGGCTCGAGAAATTATCAACAATCGTCAGGTTCCCAATACAGTGGCTCAAGGCCAGAATATTATGGGAATTATAACTCATCGAATTTGTATAATTCGAACGGTCGAAGCATTCAAAATAGCGTCTCGCAACAGACACCGTGTCCCGATATTCGAGTTCCCCCACCCGCGGTACAGTACAATCGACAACAACCTAACCAAGCTCAACAAATCAATCAACCTCGCGTAAACATTGAAAATCAGCACAGTCAGTTAAACTAAAAATGGACACGTTGAAGACCGGTCCGACGGCGTGTCATTATTTTTATGATTTTATAGAGGACCTTCAAAATGATATTAGTGGTAATTCAATACAACCGAGAAATTTTAAAGCTCAATTACGACCATCGCCACACGTATTGTTAAATATGGGTCGTAATGAGATTGAGGTACTAATCGACACAGGTAGTCAGATAAGCTGTATATCAGAACAATTTTACAATAAATTAAAAACGTTTAACAATTTGAATGAGTTGCCCGTCACGAATGTCTACGTAACATCCGCTATTGGAAAAAAGACCACTACCGTAAAAAGGCAAATTTTGTGCGAAGCCCACATTGGAGATAGTGTATTTCGTCATGTCTTTCTGGTCATCCCACACCTTACATCAGACGGTATTTTAGGAAACGACTGGCTTTATCAAAATAAGGGTATTGTTAATTATGAAAATAAAACAATTTCTATTCAGGGTAGCCCGCTCAATCGAGACAAGGTTTCATTTGATCGAGATTCTTCAGAGAGGATCGATTTGTGTCAGGTACAAGGCAAGGTCGTTGTGCACATTATTCGTAAAGAAAATAAAATAAATCAGCCTAAATATAGTCCCGTGGAAAAACAAAATCGAATTGAGAATAATTATTCTTTTCGAAATGAACACCAGGTAACACCTGAGAAAAATGAAAATAATAGCATCAAATGTAATCAACGTGAAATAACGAATTTTGAATTTAATTGTGATCAAGAAAAATGCGTTGATAAAGTAGAACGCGATATCGGAGAAAAATTTAATACCGAATTATCTAATTCAAATACGCTAGTTAATAGCAACAATTACAGTGAAATAAATTGCAGTCAATCCGAAAGCTTGATTGATTCGTTCGAAGAAAATTATGGTGACGTAGTGCACTCAATAAATGAAACGTGTATGAATTTAGAAAATGTTAATAAGCGATGTGATAATTCACCACGAAATGATACGGGTGATATAAATTTTGAATATTTGCATAATGTGACCAAAACGAAAAATGCCAATTGTCAAATGACTTATGATGACGGTCCAGACGCGGACCAAGCCTTCTCTGATGAATGTCGATCTGTCGCGCGTAAGCTAATGTTTCTCGGTCGAGATCGTGCGAACGCTGTCCTGCATTTAATCGACAAATATAAAAATGTTTTTTCTGACGCGCCAGGTCGTACTTCGATATATGAACATGAGATAAAAATAATCCAAACAAAACCGATATCTCATCATTCTTATCCTGTGCCAATATATTTAAGAGACGCGGTTCGTCATGAACTTAAAATGATGACTGATTCTGGGATAATTGAACGTGGAAATGGTCCATACTGTAATCCGCTGAGGATTGTGGATAAGAAAGATGGACGAATCCTTATTCGTCTGTCTCGATGCGAGATACCTAAATGCGATTATAGAAAGCGATAATGAATCTCCTCCGGTTATAGCTGAGATAATGCAGAAACATCACGGGAAAACGTGGATGAGCACTTTAGATCTCACTCACGGGTACTGGCAAATACCTTTAAAGAAAGAGTCACGAAAATATACGGCATTTTTGTTCGAAGGGAATTTATATCAATTCCAAGTTGTACCATTCGGATTAAAAACTTCAAGCAGTGGATTTATTCGAGCGTTAAACATGGCGTTCAAAAATGATTTTCACGAGTTTCTAAATTACTATGTCGATGATCTATTAATAACATCCAACACTTTTGAGGAACATTTGGAACATTTAGAAAAAGTATTTCAACGACTCAGTCAATACAATTTCACTTTACGTTTGAATAAAGCCTCATTGTTCCAAAACTCCGTTAATTTTCTGGGATTTGTATTATCACCTCGGGGAATCGTCGCCGATCCAAATAAGCTTGACGTTATAACACATTTCGCTGAACCAACATGTAAGGCCGATCTGCAAAAAATGTTAGGAATTTTTAATTATTATAGACAGTTTTCGTTCAAGCATGCTGAATTCGTTGAGCCATTCCGCGAATTGCTAAAAAAGGACGCACGCTGGACATGGACCGATTTTCATGCACGTGCTTATCGAGAATTGAAAGATAATTTCAGACAAGCCATAGAATTATCTCACTATGATATTAATCGAACATTTTTCTTGCAAACAGATGCTTCTGACAGGGGTATTAGTGGCATTTTGTTTCAAGTGGACGATAATGATGATAAGAGAATAATATCTTTGGTTAGCAGAGGGTTGAATCACGCTGAAATTAATTACACCACCACAGAAAAGGAGTTATTAGCCATCGTCTACTCAATTACGAAATTTCGCATATATCTGTTGATAAAGCCATTTATTATTATAACCGATCACCAGGCACTAACATTTTTAAATCGAACGCCGTACCACACGTCACGAATAATAAGATGGACCTTATTGATACAAGAATACTCGTTTGCCGTCAAATATTGTAAGGGTAAAGACAACATCGTCGCCGACTTTTTCAGGCGAAACCCACAAGGGAAATTTGAAAAAGAAAATCCAGAGAGATTAATTGTATCAAGCATGATTTTGTGTGACCCAGCAGCCACCGGTGAATACATAAATCATGCACTGATTACAATTGCTCAATTAGAATTGGATCCTATTTTCAAAAGAGAACTGAAGAATTTAGCGCAATTTCAAAAGGAAGATCAATTTCTCACAGAATTCGTAAAACAAGCCGAGAATAACACCGAGAAAAATGTAGAGTGTCACAACGGAATATGGTTCCACAAATCGTCGGGTCAATCAAATTGGTGTATCATAGTTCCACGAAACTTACAAAAGATAGTTGTAAAATGTGAACATGATAGAATAGGACACGCGGGTATATACAAGACTTTTTGTCACCTTAAACGATTTTATTATTGGCGTGGAATGAATCGAGACACGAAGCGGTATATAGTCAGCTGTGATGTATGTCAACGATCAAAACACTTACAACAGAAAATGGAAGGAGAATATTGTTTAGTTAAAGCCACACATCCGAACGATCTTGTGACAGTGGATTTTTACGGACCTCTACCAAAGTCAATAGGTGGTGTTGGATATATTTTCGTGGTTATGGACGCTTTTTTGAAACTAGTTAAATTATACGCGGTGAAGAAAGCCACTGCTAGAATTGTAGTAAGAAAGATTTTAGATGATTACTGCCAAAATGTTGCCAAACCCAGTAGAATACTTTCGGACAACGGATCGCAATTCACTTCGAAGCTGTGGAAAGAAAACTTACCAAAGAACGGTATAAAAATCATATATTCCTCTATTCGTCACCCACAATCGAATCCGACCGAAAGAATAATGCGTGAATTAGGTAGGCTTTTTCGAACGTTTTGTTCTGAACAGCACACGAGGTGGGCCACACATTTACATACCATGGAACGATTATTGAATTTTACAACACATAGTAGTACCGGATTTATGCCATGGGAATTACATTGGGGATCTGTACCCAAGGATAAAATATATGATATATAATAACTTTTTGATTATCCAAAACCTGAAGAATTATCTCACGAATATAAAATCAAACTCGCTGAAGAGAGATTGGTAGAAAGCTTTGAGAGACGCAAACGACAACAAAGATCTATTTCTAAAATCCCGTTAACGACAGGAGATTTGGTCTTGCTAAAAGTACCACATATTTCGAATCAGGCGGAGCGAGTGACGCACAAATTTTTTCATTTATTCGAAGGGCCATATAAAATTGTAATGACAAAAGGTCCAAACGCGTATGTTCTCTCAGAATCGAACGATAACACTAAAATAAAAGGCACATTCAATCGGGGAAATCTTCGAAAATACAACTCGCCCATCGAATAGTATAAAATAAGAATTTAGATGTAAATAATTATTTTTGTTTATTTTTGTATATACATGGTTGCGAATATTATTAAAATGGGTTGTGGTTATGATATACCAAAACGATATCCAGCGTTTGGACAGAAACAAACAAAACGATAAGAAAATCGATGCATTTTTACCTTCTCGTCAAAACGCTGGTTAAACAACGCTATATAGACCAAAAGTTCACATAAACAATGTTGTAGAGAATTGAATTCCCTATAAAAAAGTCAATGACGGCATATATCTATCTGTAATAATTTACGTGTGGGAAAGCTCGAAAGCCAGGAAATGTTGAAAACCCCAGCGGTTTTCTATTTTTAAAAATTACCGTTAATTTAAAAATGAGCGTAAATTATCACAGTTAGACATATGCCGTCACTGACTTTTTTATAGGAAATTCAATTTTCTACAACATTTTTCATGTGAACTTTTGGTCTATATAGCGTTGTTTAACCAGCGTTTTGACGGGAAGGTAAAAATGCATCGATTTTCTTATCGTTTTGTTTGTTTCTGTCCAAACGCTGGATAAACAACGCTATATAGACAAAAAGTTCACATAAACAATGTTGTAGAGAAATAAATTTCCTATAAAAAAGTCCTCGACGGCATATCTCTAACTTTCATAATTTACGCGTGGGAAAGCTCGAAAGGTAGGCGTTCGGAAGGCTACAATGCGATTCGAAATTTTGACCATTCGAAACAATTTCATTCTACGCCGCGACCATTCGTAACATTGTCGTTCGAAGCATCGCGCGTTCAAAATTTTGGCCTTTCTGAACATTGCTCATTCTGAACTTCGAGCCCCACCCAAAAATAACAAACAGTTTACGGTGACCAGTGTTTTTGTGACGTTTTCGAGATATTTCATACCGATGCGGATGCATACGTGCATTCGCAATCGGCCATGCTTACGCGAAGTAGCGTCGTTCGGTAGCGACCATAATCTGCACTATATTTCTTAGAAGTATCGATCGTTCGGTCGGTAAGTTATTCACCCCCTTAAGCGCCGCAGCGTTGTAGTACACATCTCGGTCGCCAGAGCTGGCCATATCGTTTGATATTGCGAAATCGCGGTCAAACTCAAAAAAACAAAAGCAATACCGTTTTTTTTAAATAGAGTGTCGTGACCCAAGTACGATTCTTCATGAATTTAGGCTGGGGATTATTACGAAAAAAAAATTTCGTAAATTTGTATATGGTAATAAATTTGAAGATCGAAATCTTCGAAACTAAAGAAGTTATGAGTACTTGAGTACAGATGTGAATATTGAATAATTTTTAAAATTTACGACTCTACTCATATGCTCGTAGTTTTTATATTTTCGAAGATCGCGGTCTAAAATTTGGTACTGTAACGGATGGCTCGGTGGGAGACCATGGGGGATAGTTGTGTTTGTGTACATCATCGTGTAATTCCAACGTTTCTCGCGACAGAGGTGTATACGTCCCACACACCCGCGTCCCCCTGCCTATGAACTGTGATCATCGAGTCGTGACCAACGGTCACTGACGATTCGTTTGATGATTAGCTAAGGAGATCTACGCGAATTTGAGAATAGCCGGAAGTGAGGGCACCGGTCGAATAACGGTTCTAGCCTTACCCGAGTTTATCACGCACCCGCAAACGCTACGTATCGCGCCGGGTTGCGGGGCGCCCATGCCTATTCGAACTTTCGTACGTTCAATTTCCACGTTATTGAATATGAAATAATAAACAAGTGTGCCTTCGCTACGTGCGTCGGAACGTTAAAGAAATATGGAATAAAACTATTGTCATGTGATCCTGCGGGATATAAAAATAATTATCGTAAGCCCATGTGGTTTTTTCGTCGTGCTAAGCGCACCATTTATATTGCGTTTATACTATACGAGTCGGTAACTCGTTGTTGCGCGTAATAGCTTTGAGCCTCGTCGGTCGTATTTACGTTGAGAACTCCCGAGTCGAAATTTTCAGCCTCTCTCCGCCCTCCGTCACTGCCGAATCCTTTGATCTTGGGAATGCCGACGCCTGTTCTACCCTCGTCCGGCCTACCGCTAGCCTACTTGCGTGAAAAGCCATCGCTTGCGCCGGTTTCTACGGCCTCCGCGACTCCGTCTACACTCCTCGCCACTCCGTGACGCTCTTCGCGACTCCTTGCTACCCTCCGACAATCTCCCTCGACCTATTCACATACCCTCCGCCAATCTCCCTCGACCTATTCATACACCCTCCGACAATCTGCTCAGGTTATACGACGTATCGAACCTGTTCCAACCTATTCTAATCCCGCCTACCCTACGAGTGTAAACAGTGAGCGATCGACATCCGGCCCGACTAATTTGCTACAACGGTCGAACGCCTTTTTAATCTCTACAATACCTCTGATGACTCGACTGTTTCGGCGGCTGCTTACGTAAAAAATAATGTATAAACTATTTATTGGATCGAGAATACATAGACTATATATAGACTACATACCTGGGATTGAGCGTATATAGACTTTATATCTATATATAGTCTATATGCGGTGTATATATATATATATATATATATATAAATATATACATACATATATGTATAGATTACATAATCTACATGAAGTTTATGTACCCTCTATATATAGACTGTATGTACCCACTCCCATATTCAGATTCGATATCATTTTTTCACTTCGGTATATATATAATACATATAGACTATATATACCCAAGTGAAAAATAATATTTTAACTATATATGGGATTAGATATATATACATATATATATATATATATATATATATATATATATATATAAAGCCAATCCTACATACAGTTTGTATATAGACTATATCAAATGTCGTTATTCAGGTCGGTAAAAAAAGAATAAGTCTCGTGACTGTCATCCCAGATGTACCTTATATGAGATTAAAGTTACAGAGATTCCAATAGTTAGAATAGCGTAGTGGTTAGCGGTAGGTAGTTAGACAAATAGATAGGTAGGACGGTTCGTTAGGTCGCAGGTTCGAATCCCCACAGCCCCATATCTTCTCAAAGTGCGAAAAACCGGACGTTTTTTTTTTTTTTTCAATTCTATCTAAATAATTTTATTAAATATTACTGCATGACTAAATGTTGCAAAAATTTTAATCCTCATATGCATAATCAATTTCAATATTAATTATATTATAATTAACTGGCTGTATGGTCGGATGACCAAGGGTAGCGGAGGCTAACGGAGGCTGTACTGCAGACTGAGGGAGAGTAACGGCGGCTGTACGGCAGGCTGGCGGCGGTTAAGGGGGGGGGTATGGTATTTAATTTTTTTTTTTGCATTTTTTTTTTATTTTTGAAATTGAATCTGTAATATCTGAAGAATATTGTGTCAAAATTTTAAGTCAGTCGGAGCAAAATTGACGAAGTTATGAGTATTTTTATACCTGCCGCTGACTCCACACGCATAAGCGTTCAAAACTTTGAAGCGTTTTTCCCACAACTCACGTTTTTAAAGTCGGTGCCCCTGATAACTTAAAAACTACTGCACCGATCCTTTTGAAATTTTAAACACTATTCCTGTACATCATTTACGAGGTAACGCTGTCGAGTTTTTTTTTTTTTTTGTTCATAATTTTGATTTCGCAATAACAAATTAGCCGATTTTTTCCCGAAAAATTGTGTTTTTCACTTCAAAGTGTTCGAAAAAATGAAAAAATTGGAATTAAAAAAAAAACTCGACAGCGTTACCTGGGGAAAACTATTATCTAACGAATGAACTTTGATTTTTTGATTTCGGATGATCCAGCACCAAGTTATGAGGGGCACCGCAATTCAACTTTTTTTCGAGACACGTCCAAACAATTGCTGCCATTGCCGTATTTTTTAATATTTCTTTGTACAAATTTAACGAAACATTCCTCGAATGCCATACTTCAATGTACAATTGGTTGAGTAAAGAAATTTTAACTGCGTCGTCAGAAAAAAAATCACGAAAACATGGCTTTTTTCGTATGATTTGACCCTACCCCCCCCTTAACGGGGACTGTATGGCAGGCTGACGGCGGGTAGCGGAGACTGTAGGCAGGCGGTCTTAGGCTAACGGCGGCTGTGAGAGTGGGCGGGTGTCACCCTCCGCGAGCCTAAGCTCGCCTATTTGTTCACTTTCTGCCACTTTCAGGCCGACGGTAGGCCGAGGCTTGTATATAATTTTGCCGCACCATACCCTCCGCCAGTCTCGTACACTCCGCAGCCGAAACGTTGGAACTCAGGGTGAATCGGGCCAAGGGAGGTTAGAAATTTCGACTCGGGCTATTATTATTATTGTAATCGGATTGTACGGATTGTATTGGCGAGATTGTGTGTGTCCAACGTCTACGAATGGATTCATGTTCGCATCTCATTTATTTTAGTTCAATTAATACTTGGTTCCAGAAATCTATTACTTTCGATTATTGAATACATGGTTGGTTGGTTAATTCATTCATTATTTATTTATTTATTATCCATCATTCATTCATTCATTATTGATTATCCATCGCCTCTCCGACGTTACCCTTGAGATCCTCGGGCTCCTTAAACACGTCGGGTCTTTCTCTTTAATCAACGAGAATTTATAACAAACGAAAAGCGAATCTCAACGATAGAGACATTCGTTACAGTACGTAGGTAGAAAATCCTATGGAGATTCGAAAAAAAATTAAAAAAATCGATTTTTTATACCCCTCAGATGATTCAGTCCCCTTAAGGGAGAATTTATAAATTTTAAATGGAGAAGATAAAATTTGGTTTATCACTGAATTTTTGAATTCTTATTGATTCTAGCAGTTTTCACAGAAAACCCAACTTGAATTTGACATATATTATGTAAAATTGTCTCAGCTTTCGAAAAAAAACATTGAAAAACAATTTCTTGAATGAACAACTTCATTTGAGGGGTGAAGGTACCAAAGGCGCTAACCCACAATTTTCCGAAATGCGTTTTTTTTTTTGCATTTTCGGAAAGTTTTGAGATCCCCCGAAACGTAGCCGTTTACAAAACATCAAAATTGTTAATAGTTTTTTTTTATTAACAATCAACGAAATCGTGCGAAGTCGTATCTGCAGGGGCGTGGAGGTACCAAAGGCGCTAACTGCTTATTGGAACTTATGGAAAATCGACGTTTTTCCGCAAAGATCCGACGTTGTAAAAAGAATGGCTGAACGGAAATTCGTTTTACCGACTGTTTCCAAGAGAAGGAATTCAGCCGAAGTTTTCCACCCAATATATTTTGCTTACGGTGAAAAGTACGTGATCAAGCCGCATAAACGGGGGCCCGCGCTGTTGTTGTTCCGTGTTCAAGTGATTTTCTGGTAATGAATGAAAAGAGGTCCCCAATTTTGCAAAAGCCCATAACACTCGTGAACGTGTCACGAATTCGACTGTCAAGCAGTGATGCCAGATTAGGGGAAGGGACTCGAAAAATCTGCCCTCTCCATGCCGGTTTTCAGCGGCGCTTGAGGAGAAGCGGACTGCTGACACCGCACACGGCATTGCATGCAGCGAATAGCGTAACCAGGCGCTCTTCTAGCCTTCCACGTATCGACTGGCTTGTTCCGATGCGCGCCAACTTTTAATTGAAATAGTTTTTCTTCGAAATTTTAATTGAAATCTAAACTAACACACACTAACCCCAGCTGATCGCCGTGCGATCAGTCACTGGGTCGACCACCCTGATCCGCCGTATTCATCGTCACTTTCACTTCAAATATCTCAATTGATTACGATAGTCAAAATAACTCACTAAACAATGATTAAATCTTTCTGTTTACTTATTTCACCCGCCCCAGCCGATTAAATCTGTCCCGCGATTTCTATCTTGAAGTGATATACCTATCATCTGGTTTTGGTATACGTACATATAGAGAAAAATTGACGATATGCTGAATGCATACGAAGCATACTAACAGGTCGATTTTCGCCACGCGGCACAGTTGTACAGCAACAAATAAATCATATTCAACGACGAACCAGATTGCCTCATGCGAAAATCTCACTCAAGCCGCAGTAATCTTTTCAACAAACAATCAGGCTATAATTTGCAATCTCTTCGTGTTTGAATAGTCAAAAATGATTCTGTGATAACTGAACGTTAATTTGGTTGAACTTTCAATTCGATTTCTGGCGCCCATAAAGTCACCGATACTAGCGACGCCGTGTGCGCTGGCACGCAAGTAGCAGAGCCGAGAGAAATATTTGATTGGCTCGTGTCAGTTTAAAAAAAAGATGGCGCCAAGGTCAACGATACTAGCGACGCCGTGTGTGCTTGCACGGAAGTAGCGGACCCGAGGCACACATTTGATTGAGTCGTGTCGGCTGTCAGAAAAGATGGTGCCAAGGTCACAGATACTAGCGACGTCGTGCGTCGAGAATGGGTTCGTGAATGGGCGGGGGCTGTTGTAGTACCGCGATTGGCTGTGTATTGCGCTCGCGCGAGCTGTGGGCCGGGCCGCGATCTGCAAAAAGGAGCTGGAAGGGGAACCAAATCGGGAAAAAATCCCGGCATCTGGCAAGACTGAGTGCAAACTTTGGGGTTCCCAAGGTAAGATCAATGACCTCCTGTCTCCTTGAGCTGACGAAGGTAGGCTTGGAACCTATGTTAGGGATCTTAAGGTTTGTGTTCGAGAGGTACTCTAGCAGGGCTGAGTCCCTCTCGTTTGTGTCCGAACTGCCTCATACCAGATGGTGCGAATTCGCGTCGCTGCCTATCACCAGGTTCAGTCCCGACTTACGGCAATGGTCTACCAGGGTTATTAGCTCCCTTGTAGGTGGAAGTGTGTCTGAGTCGAACGGGAGGTACGCAGAGCAGACGATTAGGTCCGTCGTCCCTTCTCCCGACTTGAGCTTTATCGAGGCTGTATCCTGCCAAATCCCTGCTGCAGAACCTGTTCAGCTTGAGGGCATTGAGTCGCACGTCCTAGGGCCTGGCTCTGTGGGGTCGTAGATCAAGGTCCCGTTGTTTTGGTCTATCCCCTTTCCAAGTCCCTTGTAAATCCAAGGTTCTTGTATTAGGTATATATATGTCTGCCCCATTGATAGGTCCCGGTTTAGTAAAGCCGATGCCGCTATGCAATGTTGCAGGTTATTTTGGGAGCAATTGACAGTGACCTCCGTCATGTTGGCGGTATCAGCTGTCATACTCCTATTCAGCGGGGGGAGAAGAGGGGGCCCTCTTATGAGCCCTCTCCCGCCTCATCTACTTGGACCGGCCATTTACTGCCGGTCCTTTGCGGCGTAATACGGGAGCGTGTAAGGGTGTCGGTGAGGTTTTTTGTACCCCCAACCGCGCCCCATCCACCCCCTCCCTCTGCACCGCCCGAATCAGGGGAGGTCGTCCCCTGGTCCGCCTGGTGCCCCTAGGTTTAGCGGTTCTCCTAATGATGGGCAGTTTACCGAAAGTCACGGACCCGAGGGGAGAAACCGTCGGTCCCGCGACAGTGGCGTCCTGCTCCATCACCACGGATTCCCGCTCCATCGACGCAGTGCCCTGCACTGCCGTCGCCGCCCATGCCGACACCGTCATCGCGGGTGGTGGCTCGGTCCAGGTCACAGCAGTGGTCGCCTTCGGCTTTTTCGCCTTCGGCTTTATCGCCTCAGGCCCTGCTAAGTATCCTGCTACAATACCCTTTCTTTTGCCTTTGAGACGACGGCCCGCTGCCCTTTCCCGGCTTTGTGGTGGGCCTCGAAAAATCGGGCCCTTCCCATGCCGAAGTGGGGAGCAAGACCTCCTTCCCTCAGCTTACCCAGCGACGGCGGGTCAACACCGACCACGAGGTGGGTGAACTTGTCCACCGTCTTCCTGTCCCACACTCCTCACAAGTGGGTCTGTAGGTCAGGATTCTGGCGAGACAATCTCTTGAGCATAACGTCGGTCCCCTCGGTAGGGCCGGGGAGAACCGCCGTCATCCTCTCCAGTTTGGGAGGCGCTCCCTCTCCAGAAATTGGAGTGAGGCACCCTCCCACGGTCTCAGGCTGGGGACCACTTCCCTCAGCCACACCTTCGACCGCTCACTTGAGCATGTTACCCAAAGGACTCCCTGGTCGCACTGGGTCCCCTTGAAGCACGGGACCTCCTGTTCGAGAGGAACAGAGTCCAGCGCCCCCAGAAGCCCCTGCACCACCAGTTTGTCGTCCTCCGGGCCGAGAACGGTTTCCGGGAACGAGGATGGCGCGATCGCCACCCTCTTGTCCCCAACCGCCGCGTCTGAGTACCCGGAGAGTTTGGGCAACAGCATCCCCTTCTTCACTGTTTTCGCCTGATCCGGCGGAGTGGCCAGGGTCTTTTGGTGCCCTTCGCGCCGTCTCCTGCATTTGGTACGCCTTCATGGGTTGGCGCGTCAGCGGAGCCCTGCAAAGCCAGTCTGGCCTTGCGAGCTCGCCTCTTCGCCGCCCCACTTCGGCATACCTTCCTGCCGGTGGGCTGAGAAGGGTTGGTGGGCCCGGATTGCGCTGATCCCTCCTCCCCTCCCCGTGACGTTGAGTCGCAGACAACCAGGCTCTGGGTCATTGTCGCTAATGCGGCAACGTCCCCAGCGTCCGAGCTGCCAGCCCTCTCCGTTGATTTTTGATCTGGCTGTACCTCAATCGAAGCCCTGCCGTCATTTGTGTCGTTAGTTCCTTGTTGTTGCATTTGGGGCCCCCGAAAAAACAGGAAATCAAGGTCACCCCCACCAGCGCCTGTTAATGGGGGAAGGCTAAATACAATGGGGTTGCGCCTAGTGCCCCAAGGGCATCGCTTGTGACACTGTGACCCCAGTGCCATTCAGCCGTCAGCACGATGGCTTACACTTTAGCTTGGGGAGTTGGTCCGCGACGAGCCTTTAGGTCTCGTGAGCCGGGTTCCGTATCAGCCCGAAAACCGGGGTACTTCCTCACCCTTCCACTGTTCACGGTGAAGGTCGTCAGAACGACGCCCCGCGGCCCCCTTCTATCCGCCACACGAAGACGCGCTGGGCCGGGTCTCAACCGCATCCCCGCACCCCTTTACGGGGCTTAGGGACAACCGAGCATGGTTAGTAGTAGTATCTATGGCTAGGTGCCTATTGCCAGATATTGCCAACATTTTTTTCTGGCAATGTCTTTCTGCTTATCAACAACGTTGATAAAGCCCGAAAACAACGGACAAATTAAAGAAAGGACGATTATTGTGAGCCTGTAACCCTCTGGGGATGTGGATTCAATACGCTGTCAAATTCGAGAGGATAATTCAATTGTTGCAAAACAGATGACAAAGATTATAAGAAACGACATATGTATGAAATTTTAGTGTTGTAGCTTGAACCGTTGTCGAGCTATAGACGGTTGAATTGATGAGGGTCAGTCGATACACACACACACACACACACACACACACACACACACACACACACACACACACACACACACACACACACACACACACACACACACACACACACACACACACACACACACACACACACACACACACACACACACACACACACACACACACACACACACACACACACACACACACACACACACACACACACACACACACACACACACACACACACACACACACACACACACACACACACACACACACTTGCACCCGGACACTTGCCGCAAATGTTATTTTTGGATGTTTTAAAACATATTCAACATGTTGACATTGAAATCCCGATAAAAATTATTGACTCACTAACCTACATGACAATTGTTCTTACAGTATAGAGGATCACTTCACGCGTGAAAAAGTGCCCGTAGTGATGATCGACGTTGTGTCTAGTTTCTGTCGGAGGGAGATCGATATTAGTAGTTTTACTGATACAGTCGAGAAACCAACACATTCGGGAAGGAGGTGCGTGTGCGAGAGTAGGATGTAAGGGGTGGGGCTCGAAAAGCAGAATGAGCAATATTCAGAAAGACCAAAATTCTGAACGTACGATGCTTCGAACGACAATGTTACGAACGGTCGCGGCGCAGAATAAAATTGTTTCGAATTGTCAGAATTTCGAATCGCATGGTAGCCTACGTACAGGGTGGAAAGAAATTAATGGTCATCCTTTCACCAGGTAAATCTTCAGGTCATGTTTGGCGAAGATCTACAAAAATATCGTGCCGCAAAATTGATTTGACCTTGGCAGTCAAGGTCAAATTTTTTTATTGCCTCAAAAAATCTGGCTTGTCAAGAGGAACAAAAGTCTCAATGGGGCCATAGGTAAAAAACGCGATCTTCTATGTGAAAAAGCAGTTCAAAGACAAAAAAAAATCGGAAAATTTTTTTTCCTTGCAATATTGCTTAATCGGAAGCACTTATAATCATATAACCATAAAAGAAGCCTTTTATCGCTGAGCCGGAAACTTCTATTGAAATAAATCACGAAAAATCACCGTTGCCCGACTCTGACCGCGAGGAAGTGAATGAGCGCATGATGGGTAATTTTTTTCCTCGTTCCATCGTTCAAAGTCGTGTGTGTGTGTGTGTGTGTGTGTGTGTGTGTGTGTGTGTGTGTGTGTGTGTGTGTGTGTGTGTGTGTGCGCGTGCGCGTGCGTGTGCGTGTGTGTGTGTGTGTGTGTGTGTGTGTGTGTGTGTGTGTGTGTGTGTGTGTGTGTGTGTGTGTGTGTGTGTGTGTGTGTGTGTGTGTGTCGTGTGTGTGTTGGTGTGGGTGTGTGCGTGAGTGTGCTTGCTGCTTTCCGATCGTTTTGCCGAGTCGTCTTCTTACGCACGTTTACCTAGATATTTTGACGAGGATGACGCCGACGTGGAACCCAAAGAATTGACCCGTTGGCTCTCATTGCCCTGAACATGCGAGCTTGAACTTCCGCTTCAACATGTCGTCCTCCATCACGTAGGCACGTTTGCGGCCTCTCCACCAAATTCGTCCTAACGGGGGCGAGGAGGTCACGGTTTCTTGACAGCCTTGCTATGCCATCGTCTATCTTGCGTCGCAGATCAGCTACCGTCCTTACTACCCTACCAGATCGGTAAACCCTAAGCCTTCAAAGCTCCCCAAAAGAAAAAATCTAAACACACACACACACGCACACACACACACACACACACACGACTTTGAAAGATGGAACAAGGAAAAAATTACCTATCATGCGCCCATTCACTTCCTCGCGGTCAGAGTCAGGCAACGGTGATTTTTTGTGATTTATTGCAATAGAAGTTTCCGCCTCAGCGATAAAAGGCTTCTTTTATGGTTATATGATTATATAGTGATTCCGATTAAGCAATATTGCAAGGAAAAAAAAATTTCCGATTTTTTTTGTCTTTGAACTGCTTTTTCACATGGAAGATCGCGGTTTTGACCTATGGCCCCATTGAGACTTTTGTTTCTCTTGACAAGCCAGATTTTTTGAGACAATAAAAAAATTTGACCTTGACTGCCAAGGTCAAATCAATTTTGCGGCACGATATTTTTGTAGATCTTCGCCAAACATGACCTGAAGATTCACCTGGTAGAAGGATGACCATTAATTTCTTTCCACCCTGTACAATATTCCAAACGCCTACCAGTCGCTGAGGTTTTCAACATTTTTCCGACATTCGAGCTTTTCCACGCGTTAATTATTGAAGTTAGTTACATGCCGTTGCCGACTTTTCAATAGGAAGATTAATTCTCTACAACATAAGCATCTCAACATTGCTTATGTGAACGTTTGGTCTATAGAGCGTTGTTTATTTAGCGTTTGGACCGAAAAAAATAAAACGATATCAAAATCGATGCATTTTTACCTTTCTGTCAAAACGCTGGTTAATCAAGGCTATATAGACCGAAATTCACATAAACAATGTTGTAGAGAATTAAATTTTCTATAATATCTATAATATAATATTCTATAGAAGTTTGATCAAATAACGGAGAAGTGCGCGGTTACTCGCATTTGGCAGCGATGGGTTGAGCCTGAATAACCGGGGCAGCGCTGTTGTCACATGTTTCAGCCCGTCCGAGATTGCCTCATTAGCCGAGTTACCAGAGCGAGGTCAATAATTGAGACTAACGGGTGTTCATCCACATGTCAGCACGAACACGGCTCATGACACATTTTTTCAGACCGTGGCCCTAAACATCGCTACAAATAAAAAAGTTGAAAATCAATACATCAATAAAAAATGCAAACCTCGGAAGAAGCAGCTGGCAACCGAAACTGATTAAAACCAAAGCTGCTTCCTCTGGTTTTGAGGCAATGCATAAATCCCCCTTATGATGAACTATTTTTATTAATTTTTCGCTTACTCATAACTAAAGCTTCGTTCATTGAATTACATTCAGAGAAAGGAGTTTGCAAGTTTCATTTTTGAGCTTGTCTGGTATACTGTAGAACCTGAATACCTAATAAAAGACTCGACCGTACATAAAACTCCAATGTTTTCTAAAATTCAAATACGATACCCAATATTTACCACATGTGATATGCAATATCCCTGAACCTTACAAGGTGACTATACGGTCGACGGTTTTCTTCAATTTTTTATAATTATAGTACAGAAAGGTCCACCCAAAAACAAATTCCCAAATCCATAGGACCAGATATCCACAAGTTTTGGAAAAAATGAATTTTGGAAATGTGGGAAAATTACGAGCGCCGCATATCCGCTGAAGTTGTGTCAAAGTCAAACGCCGATGGGTCGGTGGATATCGTACGAGACGGGCGCATGTCAAAGTCTTTTAAGGGGACTGAGTCACCTAAAAATCAATTTTAAAAAATTTTTTTTTTCGAATCTCCATACGATTTTCTATCTACGTACCAAATGTTAGACCGCGATCTTCGAAAATAAAAAAGTTATGAGCATTTGAATATAGTCGTAAATTTTAAAAAATGATTCAATATTCACATCTGTACTCGAGTTCTCACAACTGCTTTAGTTTTGAAGATTTTGACCTCAAATTTGTTACCTAAGTAGTAATCAGTGTAAGATTCAAAAAAAAATGGAAAATGAAGATTTTTTTTTTTTACAATTTTTTTTTTGTATTAATCCTCAGCCTAAATGCATGGAGAATCGTGCTTGGGTCTCGATACTCTATTTTGAAAAACGGTGTTGCTTTTGTTTTTTTGAGTTTGACCGCGATCTCGCAATATCAAACGATATGGCGATGCCAGCGCTGGCGATCGAGATGTGTATACAACGTTGCGGCGCTTAGGGGGTTAATTGACTATACCGACCGTACAATCGATTCTTCAAAGAAATATAGTGCAGATTTTCGCCGCTACCGATCGACGCTCCATGGCGTCCCACACAGCAAAAAGACGTCCAAAGTACGTCTTTCGGACGTCTCGACAGTTGTCTCGTGATGGTATTGGGATGGTCCCATGGGACTCCCATGCGCTTTTAAATGTCCGCTATGTGTTACCGGAATGGGACAATCCCACTGACGTCCCTGCGATGTCCAAAGATTTGCTTATATGCATATCCGTAAAAAAACGCTTGCGAAATAATTATTTATTTGTTAAATCAATTTTTTTTTGGCCGACAGTCGACATATCGTTATATTAATTCAATTATTTGACCAATATGAATTAAAAAAAAAATTTGTCTGGAAATGCAATTTGCATTTCGGAAAGATGGCACTGCGGGGATTCGAACCTACGACCTGACGGACTGACCTATCTACCTAGCTAATGACTACCTAACTTAAACCACTACGCTAATCTGACTATTGAGATTGTACCATTACTTTACGCTCATATAACGCACATCTAACAGGAACACAGAGAGTGTTATTTTCCTCACTCAGTGACTGAAATACTCAAGTATAAGACTTTTCTCCTATAAGACCCCATGTTACAGTCTTACTCGTACCTCCCATAGACGTCCATGAGAAAGTGCATTGGGATCGTCTACTAACGGTTACGACAGGACATCCTTAAGTCATCCTATATTAATCCCGGGTAGAACAGTGTCTTACTAGTACCTCCCACAGATGTCTATAAGAGAGTGCAGTGTGATCGTCTACTCATGGTCACGGGAGGATATCCACAAGCCATCCTATATTAATCCCGGGTAGAACAGTGTCCTACTAGTACCTCGAACAGACGTCCATAAGAGAGTGCACAGCGATCGTCTACAAATGGTCACGACAGGACATCCTCAAGCCATCCTATATTAATCCCGGGTGGAACAATTTCTCACTGGCACCTCCCACAGACGTCTATAAGAGAGTGCACAGCGATCGTCTATTAACGGTTACGACAGGACATCCTCAAGCCATCCCATATTAATCCCGGGTAGAACAATGTCTCAGTAGTACCTCCTACAGACGTCTATTGGCGAGTGCATTGAGATCGTCTACTAACGGTTACGACAGGACATCCTCACGCCATCCTATATCAATCCTAAGTAGAACAGTGTCTCACTAGTGCCTCCCACAGACGTCTATAAGCAAGTGCATTGTGATTGTCTACTCATGGTTACGGGAGGATATCCTCAAGCCATCCTATATTAATCCCGGGTAGAACAATGTCTCACTGGCACCTCCCACAGACGTCTATAGGACGTTCTATCTTGCCGAGACCCGAATAGGACTGTATCAGGATGATCCCGGGATCAATTTTGCTGTGTGGGGTAAGCACGGCCGAATTGCGAATGCACGTATGCATTCGCATCGGCATGAAATATCTCGAAAACGTCAGAACAACACGGGTCACCGTAAAATTTTTGTTATTCTTTGAATGTAAAATATATATTTCTTGTGTGCTTACAGTTTCTGTATGAATACAGTCTTTGTGTGCCCCCGAAATCGAAAATATACATTGGGAAATTATCATTCACTGGTCTACTTCAACGAGGATATGGAAATTTTATGTTGGGACACCTAACCTCAATTTTTCACATCATCTAGTAAAAGATTTTTTTCTAGTTTTAGGGATGGGAATTTGATAACAAACTTCCGTTCTCTGGATATTCGACAATTTTTTTTTTTTTTTCATTTTCATTTTATTTTTTCAAATTTCAAATTTTTTTTTTTGGGTAATTTTTTCTTCAAAAACAGGAGAAATGTCCCCAAGGATCAAGTGAAACAAAAAACAGGAAAGAAGTACCCTGAATAGGCCAGCAAAGTGAATTTTTCTCAACTTCATCTTTGAAATTCGTTTCCCGACACTCCATTTTTCTTCGCTTGTCGTAGCTTTCGGACCGCACCGATGAACGGATTTTGGATTGCGACGTCTCATTTTGTTCCTAATCGCAGTCATTCTCAGATGAGTGTGGGAATTTTGGATGCGAGGTAAAACGAATTTATGGTAACCTATTATTCAACCGTTTTTTCAAAAAGTTACAAAAAAATTGTTTTTTTTTCACATTATAGGTCGCCATAATTTCCAGAAAGCAGATAAAAAAAAATCCCACACTCATCTGAGAATGAGGTCCGTTACGAAGAAAATGAGACGTCAGAATTGAAAATCCATTGAGTCGCATGGTCCGAAGGCTACAAGTGAAAAATTTTGTGAAAAATCTCACAGCATTTAGATAACTCATATGGCTATGGAAAAAATAAAAATGATAGCTAAGTATAGGTACTTTATAAGGGTAAAATCGAATTTCAATTTGGATTGACCGTGTCAAGAAATGTATTTTTCTAATTTTTTAGGTGACTCAGTCCCCCTAAGCCAACTTCGCGCGACCTTACCGATATATCCATAGAAGCGAATGTGTACAGGTCTATAAGTAATGTTAAATTCGCGAGAAGTTGGCTAAAAAGACTTTTGCTCGAAAAGACTTCGACATGGACCCTACGAGACTGGTATCCGTTAGTTCGCGGGTTCGAGTCCCGCAGATAATTTTTTTTTTCTTCTTCAAAACTTTCAGCGCCTATACCCAAATCACTTACATGAGAATGTTATTAAATGAACTTCTTTGAAACGAAAAAAAAATGTAATGCAAGACATATTTTAAGGAAAAATATAAAATCAGCAAATTTCTTACATTCTACACTTTTTATTTTTGTATAAAAAAGTTGATTTAATGTGAACATTCTCGTGTAAGTGGTTTGGGTATAGGCGCTAAAAGATTTCAAGAAAAATAATAATTTCATGTGCTGGACTTGAACCCGCGAACTAACGAATACTACTTTCGTACGCTATCCACCGACCCACGATTGCCGTTCGAAAACTATATAACTTGAGCGCATATGCGTCGCTCATAATTCTCCTACATTCAAGGAAACTTATTTTTTTCCAAAAGTTCTGGATATCTGGCCCTATGGCTTTCAGGATGTGTTATTTGGGTCTCGACTTTTCTGTACTATAAGTATAAGTAATTACAAAAATCCGTCAACCATATAGTCCCCTTGTTATTTAATTCAAGTCTAATCAATATAACACGTGTCGTCGAATATTTTTGGATCCGGCACCGCACCATGGTCAAAAATCTTAAGAAGCACTCGGGGGTTTCTGGGGCTGCTGATTCCGAATCTGATAATGGATTTTCAAAAAACTAACTGGCGGATGATATCTATGAATTTTAATGTCTTAATGACAACATTCATTGCCTGGTGGTTTCTAGGGTCGCAGATTACGAATCTGAGACTAGGGTTGCAAAAAAAAAATCGCGGATATAAAACGGCGACGGAGTTTCGTTAATTTTCACCAATATTTATCTCAGTGGTTTTTGAGATCGCGGATTATGAATTTGATATTGATAGTGATGCAAAATTCGAATTAGATAAATGAAACCATGGTCTAAAAGTAAATTTATTTATTGAGCTATCAGATGTATCATACACACTCCCAATAACATAGCACAAACGACAATTCAATCATTCCCGCACTCGGTGTCACTGCAGTCTACTTCACGTATCGATGAAGCTGGTACATTTGTAATTTCAATCGAAGGTTCTTTCGATAGTTCGATTTGATTTATAGTTTGATTCATTTGAAGTTATGGTGTGTCAACAAAATATTTCGTTGAAATATTAAATATTTAGAACGTTCTAATAACATTTCAAACTGTTAAATTGGATAACGTTATATTGAATTATGTACTGTATTGATATTCCATTTTAATTCACAGTTGTAAGATATGAAATATTTGTTGATTAATCAAACATTTTGTTTATTCGAGGAACGGACGTTCATTTCATTGATCAAAACTTATGAAATACTGCAAAAATAAAATTGATAATGTTGAAGTATTCATAACGTTTTCCGCACATTAACCATTTCGGAGCGCATCTATACATCCCATTAATAATTATATCTCAAAGTCAAACCAGCCACTTCCGGCAGTTAATTTCTAGATATGCTCTACGTGAATGTATAATTTACCATGAGAGTATCAAAACAGGGCCCAATCTATCAAGATTTTTTTCTATACTCTATTCTTATCAGCGTTAAAATAGATAACTATTTTCAACCTGCAATCAATTGCTGATCTATTCATCATTTTCACCGTTGTCTAATATTTATTTACGATTACATACTTACTTAAGTACTTACATTCACGAGAAAAATCTATGTTGTTTCATTCAAATCGGTCACTCAATTAAAAAACTATGCATTTTTAAAGGCTGGTTTTTTTTGGTTACGACGTGCACACGATTCAATATGCTCGACGCCTACCAATGAAAACGGAAAAAGAAGGTTCGGAGTGGCACCAATCATCAACTGTCGATCTTAAACGATGCTATGGGTGCCACTAAGATCATTTGAATTTTCAAATACCGAAAAATATTTTTTTTTCCAATCACGCTCAGCTTGTTGGGATTTTTTACCACTGTGTACCGGTTCAAAATTGGACACCGTAAACTGTTTTGTCGTCCGATTTTTTCTACCAATTTTCATCTAATTTCAGATATGAGGCGTTATTTCTGAAAGGTCTGAAATTTAAGAGTCGTATTTTTTAATTCACTTAAAATTAACACTTTGTTTGTCTGTTTGATAAGAAGTTACCCACCAATTTAGGGACTTCTACGAGCATTCCTTCTCAAACTACAGGGGATGAAAGTTTCGATAACGTCAATTTTGCTTCCTCGTAGAGGAAGCTTTGGTTGTTACATTTTTTTTTTCGAGATGTCAATGAACATCTCGAAAAAAAACGTGTTCAGAATGTCCCAAAACATCTGAATATCCCATTCAGAAAAAAATTCCCGGATGTATGTGTGTGTGCGCGCGCGCGCGCGCGTGTGTGTGTGTGTGTGTGTGTGTGTGTGTGTGTGTGTGTGTGTGTGTGTGTGTGTGTGTGTGTGTGTGTGTGTGTGTGTGTGTGTGTGTGTGTGTGTGTGTGTGTGTGTGTGTGTGTGTGTGTGTGTGTGTGTGTGTGTGTGTGTGTGTGTGTGTGTGTGTGTGTGTGTGTGTGTGTGTGTGTGTGTGTGTGTGTGCGTGCGTGTGTGTGTGTGTGTGTGTGTGTGTATGTGCGTGCGTGTGACATTGGTTGAGCGTTCATACCTTGAGAACAGCTCGAGATATCAAGCTGAAACTTTTCACACATGTACGGCGTTCATGGCGTATAGCATGATTGAATTCTAGAAAAATCCATGCAGATCTTTCGTTTTGACGCGTTTTAAAAAAAATTAAAAAATCTAATTTCGATATCTAACTCCCACAATTTTAGAGATACCGAGCTCAACTTGACTATAATGTTGAACGACTACAGGAATCTGCTTGTTACTGAATTTGGAAAAAATTCATGGAGTGCTTTTGTTTTAAGAAATTTTAAAAGGTGTAAAAAAAGGCTGTGCACTCTAGTTGGCGCAATTTTCTAGATATCGGACTAAAATTTGGCACGCAGCTCCCCTCTTATCAAAAGATGTTCCGGATTGAATTTGGGCAAAATCCATCGAACCATCCAAAATCCATCATATTTTATGTCGTTTTGAAATTTTTCAAAAATCACGGGAAGTGCTCTGGCTTCCACAATTTTCGAGATTTCGGGCTAAAATTTGGTACGAAGTTGCACCACTATCGGAAGATGTTCGGTATCGAATTTGAGCAAAATCCATCGGGATGTCCAGATTTTATGGGAATTATAATTTTTTAAATTTGACACGAATTGCCCCATATACGTATGTATATTGATTTCGACTTACACTTACATGGTGCTCTCACGTTCCAGAAGTAGAAAAGGTGCAAAGTGCACATGGCTTCCTGATTTTATACATTCGCCAAAGCTTCCTATATGAGAAAGCCAAAACTGATCGTACCATAGTTTATCAGAGAGGAAGCTTTGGCAAATATTTAAAATGAGGAAGCCATGTGCGAGGATCTACTGATTAATGTTTGCACGAGTAGCTTCAATGGCCGTCACTCTCTTTCTGGTTAAGCGTAACGAACTTTTCAGGGGTGTTTTGAAAAGCTGTTTTGGGCTTTCTCGGACCATTAAATTTACTCATCATTTTGTTTAGCTGTTCATAAATGTAGGAGAAACTTTGTCAGGCTAATAAACGAACGTAAGGCGTGTGATGGGTTGAATAAAGTAACGAGATATTTATTAGAACGAAGAAAATGAATATAAACTTCTTCGGGACGTGTTCCCTCATTCGTAACCGGTCGCGGACTACTCTTTCGTAGGCTTTTGCCATTCGACTTCGGTCTACCGCAGCGCCATTTAGTAGCGATGGGGTGCACATAGACTGACAATTTAGGCTACTTTTACATAAACAAATTATGAAATTAAATGATTCTTTAAAAAATCGTCCTAGTGTGACCTCCCGAAGAATAGCAGATTTCCGTGATTTTTTTAATGGTTAGGATAATCTAACCGGTTTGATTTTTTTTTACAAATTACAGCACTAATGAATACAAAATACTTTTTTCAGAATTGATCTATTTATTTGGAACATTGTTTCTATTTTTTAAAAATGGCGTTAAAAAAAAGGACCTAAACGTCGGCCATGATTGTTACCCCAATGTGTCAATGGGTTATGAAATAATTGCACTTTTTCAATGTAATCGACTTGCTCTTAATTTTTCGCGTGCTCGCGTCTATCCGCCATCTTAGCTTCTAGCCTCTCTTTCTTTTTTATTCTCTTACAGGTTTAGGTACGAGCAGCTCGCAGCGCTCGCAGCGCCTGGAACTCCGGAACACTCCGCCCCCCTTGAAAGAACCGCTTTCAATTAACTGTTGTAAATGTTCAACACTGACTCGATACATTGCAAGTTAAATAAGATCAACAAGGTTTATATGATAAAGGAACAATATTTGTTTAGGAAAACGAATATATTAAATGTAAATTATAAAGAAACTCGAATTCTCATGTCGTGAGCGTAGTTTTTAAATAAGCAAAATTATAAATGAAATAATAATACGTAAGAATATCAATGAATATAACGAGATAATAACACGTAGAAATATTAATGAATATAATGAAGTAATAATATGCAGAAATATTAATGAATATAATTAACGTTAAATAATAAACTTTTTGACGAATCTTTGGTGGATTATAAATGATATCGTTATTTTTAGACTCGTTGACTAGCGTGTTTGCGATCGTTCTTCCCCTCGCTGTTCGTCGGTTGGCAAGAAGCATAGGTTGCGTACCGATCGTTTGAAAACTCCGCTCGCCGTGCGAACGGATGCAACTCGTGTCACCGAGTCGGAACCTGGATGAAGTTCGACGATTCTTCCCATCCTCCATTGGAGGGGGGGAATATTGTCCTCTTTGAGGAGAACCAAATCGTTCACGTTGAAGTTACCGTTCCCTGTCGACCATTTATGGCGGCGCTGTAGCTCCTGCAGGTACTCCGTATGCCAGCGTTTCCAGAAATGTTGTCGCAATTTCGACATGTTGCCAGTGTGATAGTCTATTGTCTGGAACCTCAGATAGATTATGTTGCACAGGTTGAATAAGCGAGTCACCGATAAGGAAGTGGGAGGGGGTAAGGACTGATAAATCAAGGGGATCATTAGACACCGGCGAAAGCAGACGCGAATTGAGTATCGACGAGTAGCGTATAGAAGTCTTCGAACGTTTGTGTCAGACCCTTCGTGACGGCGTATAAATGCTTTTTTACGACCTTGACTGCTGCCTCCCATAACCCTCCGAAATTCGGCGATCGAGGTGGGATAAAACTCCACTTGATGTGCTGCTTCGCTAGATGAGAAATAATTGTCTTATCTTCTTCGACGAGAAACTCGTAAATTTGTTTGAGCCCTCGATTTGCTCCGGTAAAATTCGTGCCGTTGTCCGAGTATAATTGGCTGCAAATTCCTCTTCTCGCGGTGAATCTCCTGAGCGCTGCGATGAATGCCTCGGTCGTCAGCTCTGTGACTAGTTCTAAGTGTACTGCTTTAGTACTCATGCACACGAATACGGCAATATATGCCTTTGTTTCGTGTACTCGGCCTCGACGTCGACTCTCCTTAATTTTTATTGGACCTGCGTAATCGACTCCGGTGCAGGTAAAGGGTCGAGCGAATCCGGTAACACGCGCTTTTGGTAAATCCCCCATTACGACTTCCGGGCTTGTCGGCTTACACCGGAAACAAACGATGCATGCTTTCAAAATTTTCCTCGATTTCTCTCCTTCCGCTTAATATCCAAAATCGTTGTCTCAGCGTACTTAACGACTGCTCCGTTCCGCAGTGATGCAATCGCTCGTGCTCTTGCTGTATAATCAATTTCGTTAGGACGTTTTCTGACGGTAAAACGGCGGGATGTTTCTGATCGGTCGCAATCTCCGCACATCTAAGTCGTCCTCCTACTCGTATTATTCCATCCTCATCGAGGAAAGGTCGAAACGCGGTAAGTTTACTACCCTTTGTGAGCTCCAATCCTTTCTGAAGGTCGGAAAACTCTCTTGCGAACGCCTGACGCTGTACCATTTTCACGAGCGTTCTCTCGGATGCCTCAAATTCTTCGACGGTCACCGGTCCGATTACTCGTTTTCCGATCGTGTTACTTCTGAAACGAAAACAATATGCTACGATTCTTTGGAGCTTATCGTAAGATGAAAACCTTTCTATCAATTCTTGATCCATGTAAACGGCGACTGCGGTCACAGCTTTTAACTCTGGCGTTTGAGCTGCCTTAAGTTTCGGTTGAGGTGGCCACTGATCGTCTTCTATGATCCACGGCGGTCCGTACCACCACAGATGATTTCCGATTAATTCATCTACAGTGATACCCCTTGATAAGATATCTGCGGGATTGTCGGCCGAGCGTACATGAAACCACGTTGCGTATGCGGTGAGATTTTGTATCTTCGTTACGCGGTTTGCTACGAATGTTTTTAATGTGTTAGGCTCCAACCGTATCCAACACAATACGATAGTTGAGTCGCTCCAGAGATAAGTCTTGCCTATTCTCGATCCGTATGCTTCTTTGATAAGCGCGTAGAGCTTCGCCAACACCAATGTCGCGTTAAGCTCCAGTCTCGGTAACGATTGCGTTTTTAGAGGCGCGACTCTCGATTTCGAGCATATCAGACGAGCATTCTTCTTCCCGTCTCGATCCATGCTCACAGCGTATAAGCAAGCTCGGTAAGCTTTCTCCGATGCGTCGCTGAACCCAAAAATATCGATCGTCTCGGAAGCGTTTCCGGGGTTCACATTACGAGGAATAACGATTTCGTTGACTCGAGGCAACGAGCTGTAATATTCATTCTAGGTTGTATGTAACGATTGTGGAAGGGTTTCGTCCCACCTTAATTTAAGTTGCCAAAGCTGTTGCATAACCATTTTGGCGTTGATAAGAACCGGACCTATTAACCCGAGGGGATCGAATATTTGCGCAATTTTTGAAAGTACGTTTCTTTTAGTGACCTTGTACGTATCACTCTGTTGTACGCTGTACTGTAACAAGTCTTCTCTTGCATTCCAGCGTAGGCCGACCGTCTTGAGCGCTTCTTGTCCATCGATCTTCATTTAATCGTCCGTTTTACACTGTTCGTCGAGATGCTCCAACGTTCTCTGATCATTCGATCGCCATTTCCCTAAGCGAAATTGCCCCCGATTGAGCAATTCTGCGAGTTGTTTTTGAAGCTCGATTGTTTTGTCGAGAGTTCTGGCTCCAGTAATAACGTCGTCCATGTAACAATCGAGTCGCAACGATTGCGCGGCTAAAGGAAATTCCGTTTCCTCGTCGATAGCCAACTGTCTTAAGCACCGGATTGCTAAGTACGGTGCACACGTCGTGCCGTACGTGACAGTGTTGAGTCGGTATATCTTCATTGGCTGCTGTGGATCAGTTCTCCAAAGAATTCGCTGCAAATCTCGATCCTGCTTGTCGACTAATATCTGTCGAAACATCATTGCTACGTCTGACGTCAGCACATACTCGTGTGTTCTAAATCTCAAAATTATTCCCAAGAGATCAGCCTGCAAGTTAGGTCCAACCATTAATCGATCGTTGAGAGAAGTACCTTGTGATGTCTTCGCGGAAGCATCGAAAACTACCCTGAGTTTCGTCGTCACGCTATCGATTTTTACTACTGGCTGATGTGGGAGATAATATACTTCTTCTGGCAAGATTGGTGTGTCCGTCGTTGCTAAAGACATGTGTCCCTTTTCTTCGTAATCCCGTAAGAATTCTTCGTATGCGTGTTTTAACTCCGGATTCTTGACAAATCTGCGCTCAAGCGATAGTAGTCGTCGCTGGGCTTGCTCTTTCGACTCTCCGAGAGAAACATTCTCGTGTTTCGGCAACTTGACAATAAATCGTCCGTCTTCGTTTCGCCGAAATGTGCTTGCGAAATGCAATTCACATGCTTCTTCGTCCTTCGTTAACTGCCGTTCATGAGTCTCTTCTTGATCCCAAAACGCTTCAAGTTGTCGATGTAGCGTCGCGTTCGTAATCAGGTTGCAAACCGACACCGGTATTCTTTGCTGAGGCTCGATCAGCTCGCCGCCGATTATCCATCCCAACTGAGTCTTTTGCAGAGACGGCTGTCCCTTCTGGCGCTTAATCTGTCCCACGCAAAGCAGTGACCAGAATAAGCCCGCACCGATAAGCAAATCTATTTGTCCAGGTTCGTCGAATGCTGGATCAGCCATGCTTATTCCCGATGGAATGCTAATCCGTGATTTGTCGATCTTTACCTGTGGTAGTCTTTCGGTTATCGTCGGAAGTACCAAACAGTCAATTTTTGCAACGAAACCACCATATATAGAGCGAATTTTTATTTCAGCCGCTCGCTCGATGTTTGTTTTTGCTTGATTTACTCCGCTTACCGATCGATTCTGTCTCTTGGTCAGTATTCCGATTCGTTCGACCAATTTTTCAGTGACGAGGTGCGATTGGGACCCCGGATCTAATAACGCCCTACCGACGTGCTGTTCACCGTTATGACCCTCGATAATAACTCGGGCTGTTGACAAAATAACGTGAACGGGATTTTCCATAACGCTGTTCATGCTTACCGAACTTTCCTCGGTTTCACTCTCCTGTTTCGCGGGCGCTGCGTGCATCGTGACCAATGATGGGCCGCTCGCTTCTGCGCTCGATTGTCGATTTTCGCTCGGTTTTTTCTCCACGTCCCAATGAAGTAGCGTGTTGTGTCGCTTCGAACATTTTTTGCACGACGCTGCTCTGCACTCTTTTACATAATGCCCTGAACTTAGGCAGTTCGTACAAAGATGGCGACTTTTTACCGATCTCATTTTATCCGCTGACGACAGTTTTGCGAATTTTTCGCATCTGAACACCGGATGTTTTCCACCACAGTGTCCACACTCTTCTTGCGTCGTGGTCGGTAATGCTACTCGTTTTTCGTATCTTTTGTTATCCCTAAATTTCTCTGGTTCTGGTTTCGGCTTGCTGTACTCAACCATTTCCATAGTGTTACATTTATGACTAAGAAACTCAAGTAACTCGTCCATCGTGGGAATTTTTTCTGCATCCTGACCAAGCTCTTGCTCCCAGTCGCGTTGCGTCATGAAATCCAATTTTCCCTTTGCGAGATGAATGAGGATGATATTCCCCAACTTCTCCGGAGGAATCTGAAAAGCTTCCAATGCTTTCAGATTTTTACGAATGTGTACGACGAATTGTCTCAACGACGATGGCTTGTTTCTTGCAACTGCCGGCAGATCCAACAGCTGATTCACATGCGTGTGAATTATTAATTTTTTGTTGTCGTAATTTTGCTTCAAAAGTTCCCATGCGCGTTGATAATTTTCGTTTGTCGTAGTCATCCCTACGATTACCTCGACTGCCTGTCCGGTGAGAGCACTGCGAAGGTATTGAAATTTTTGAATATCTGTTAAATTTGTGTTATCGTGAATCATTGATTCGTATGCGTCTTTAACGAGCATCCACTTATCGCAACTCCCATCAAAATCAGGAATTTTCAATACCGGAAGCTTTACGTCCATTCTCCTCGGTGCCGCTTCTGCTGGCGGCTCGTCTTTCACTCGGTTTTGTTGCTGATTGTGAGTTTCTATAATTTGCCGAGCTAGTGCAGCTGTTTCGAAATAGGCTTGCTCATAGAGTATTCGCTTACCTTCACATTCGGCGACGAATTCCGCTTCTTGGGTTCCGTCTGCATTTTCTTTTTTATTTTCAATTTCCGTCTGTACTTCGTCGAACTCCGTATACAAGCGCTCGACCGCTGCTAACCTAACCTGTGCCTCTTGCATGGTTATGTTCGTTGTAGCTGTCAAAAACTGCCTTATTCTATTCATCTGGCCTTTCACACTCGCTCGTTTACGACATTGGGCTCTATAATCTGCCATTTTGGTTAGGTGATAAATGCAATAGGATCGGAAAGGACAATCAGTGACTCACTAACCACAATTTTTTGCGGGAACAATCTGGAAGTCCACACCACCGCGAGTCTCGATCTCCGTCGGTAAGGATGACTTCCGCTATACCACCGTTGTGTCCCTGACAACGTATCGCCGGTTCGACTGAGCGCACGCCGCTTGCGCCTGCGCCGCCGTTGCGTCGCTGTCGTCATATCGTCGTTCGGCTAAGAGCACGCCGTCCGCGCCTGCGCCGTTTTCTTTGTCTGCTTTGTCCAGCCGCTGTGTCGCGATCACGTTCCCGCCTTTTCTTATACGTATAAGTGACACGTACGATCGACGTCTTGCTTTGTCTCGATGCTCGAGCCAATGAATGCTTGCTCTCACGAGATTTTCGACAATGACTGACGAAATATTTCGATGTGGAATTGCTTTGAATTGCGAACGTCCACATGTCGTTTGGTTTTCCGTTCATCGAGCACGCGAGATCCTGCACTCACGCACACGATGTGTTTTGTCTCGTACACGTTTTCACTACGATTTTTCCCGTGTTCCGTCGGGACTCTGCTGAGAACCGGCGGCGTCTGTTGACCACGAGGAAAACTTTTCTTGTTTGCACAAAATTCGATTTTATTTGTCTCTACACTCGCGTGAGCTTGTATGCCATAGTTGGGCGCCAAATGTTACCCCAATGTGTGAATGGGTTATGAAATAATTGCACTTTTTCAATGTAATCGACTTGCTCTTTATTTTACGCGTCAATCCGCCATCTTAGCTTCTAGCCTCTCTTTCTTTTTCATTCTTTTACAGGTTTAGTTACGAGCTGCTCGCAGCGCTCGCAGCGCCTGGAACTCCGGAACAATGATTGCGGACGCAATTTTAAACGGGAACAAAAATTTCAAGAAGATTATTAATATGTAGGAAAGCCTCTATGTCTCCATGAAAGCTTTTTTTTAATGAAATTTAAAAAGGTGGCGGCGGTTTGGCGAGCAAGTATCGAATTTAGCCTATTTTTTCGACGATTATTCGTAAAAAAAATTGAAAATTAAAAAAAAAAGCTTCCATGGAGACATAAAGAATGACGTGAAGAATGTTCAGTCTAAATTTCAAAGGGATAGCATGAAAACTGTTCCTTCGAGAGTGGCCACCGTTTTTGAAAATACCATTCCAATCAAAACGCGAACCCTAAGGACCTTTTTGTTTCCTGTCGTGTAGGTCTGCTCCTCGGGCCTTTTCTATTCATCGGCACAAATTTTTTAGGCGTGTCCATACTGAATATCGAAACCGGAAACAGTTCAACGGCGGACGGACGCGCGAGGTTACGCTACTATTCTTTTTGCTAAGAAAGGCTGTAGCAACCAAGATAATTCGAATTTCGATTTGAAAATTGGTTAAAATGTTTATTACAGTGTATACTATCGGAAAATGAAAAGAAAAAACGACTATTAAAATATTTCACACTAGAACGATCCCTTAACTTTTTCGCGACTTAGACCATTAATAAAAATATATTTTCAAAAGACACCTTGGCTTTTTTTACATTGAAAACGTATTTTTTAATCACGGGCCCCGAAGAGGTGTGGGAGCTATACGGTTCGATCACCAAAAAGAGCATGCTCACGTGCTGGAAGTTCAAGGAAGTATAGCTTCCATACCTTTTTAAGGGCCCATGATTAAGAAATATGTTTATGACACGCCGTGCGTAAAATGCGGTTTTACCCACGCTTTCGCGTGGGCAAATCCCCATTTACACACGTTGTGACATAAAATTGTATACGATACTCGTGCGAAAAACGTTTTCTGGACTCGTGTGATTGCAACACTCGCCTTCGGCTCGTGCTGCAAAGTCACAGTCGTCAGAAAAACTTTTTTCGCACTAGTATCGTAATACACTATTATGACACGCCGTGCGTAAAATGCGGTTTTACGCACGCTTCGCGTGCGCAATATACAGTTTCTTTACGCGTGCGTGAAATTGGGTATATTACCGGATCCTTTTGCGTGTGGAAAATACGAGATTGCCCACTGTTTCTATAACCCAATGTAACGAACTCCACAGCGTGAGTAATGTGGCCAAAAACGCACGCCTGTCACACTTAACCCTCTAATGCCTCTGACCGGCTCCAGGGAGGGTACACCTTACGAGTCATTACACGTGTCGGTATCATTTTTCATTGGAACTGCTCAGCTCTGCTTATAGTCAATGGATCAGTGTTACTTTTGGCGTTTATAGCGTTGTCCTGGTGCGTTCCGTTTTCGAGCTTTAATTCAAAGACAAAATTGACCACGTAAACAGAAAAATAAATAGTTTTCTCCAAACACGACTTCCGTACGTAAATAGTAATTTGGACAGAAAAAATATTTATTTTGGTCGAATCAATTTAAAAAAATAGAAAAAGCTGCAATTTGAAACTTGCAAATCGCTTCCTCATAATTTAAGGCAAGCTGCAAGTTAAAACTTGCAAATCGCTTCCTCATAATTTAAGGCAGGGTGCAAGTTGAATCTTGCAATTTGCTTCCTCTGAATTGTAAGAAGTGAACGAAGATTCCTTTATGAGGAAGTCAGAATGAGGGAGCTGTGACGGAGCACTCATCTTTTGGTATAACTCTATATTTGAAGAAATATTTAGACGAATATTTAAAAATTTGCGGACGCTATAGTGGTAACAGACATTTTTTGAAAAATTCAAAACGCTGTAAAATCTGAACGAATGCGTTGTTCAATGCAAGAATTATACATGACATAGAGATTGTATGGCACCACATGCGTGCAAAATCTGAGGGCTGTAGCTTAAGCCGTTCTCGAGTTAGAGACATCCGAATTTTGGAGGGTCGATCCACACACACATACACACACACCCACACACACACACACACACACACACACGCACGCACGCACGCACGCACGCACGCACGCACGCACACACACACACACACACACACACACACACACACACACACACACGCACGCACGCACGCACGCACGCACGCACGCACGCACGCACGCACGCACGCACGCACGCACGCACGCACGCACGCACGCACGCACGCACGCACACACACACACACACACACACACACACATACATCCAGACATTTTCTACAAATATAATTTCTGGATCTTTTAGGACATTTTGAACCTATTGACATTAAGATCTCGAAAAAAAAATGTCGGACCATCACATAGCTTCCTTTATGAGGAAGCAAAAAATAGGTGAGTCGATAAAAGTGTATTCTATCGAATGGCGAACGAGGTTTTAGACTTTTAATGATTCTTCTATGAAATATTTGAGTTCGCTTTCGCCCGCGATATGCCTATTTTTACCTGTACAGGGCGTAAGCTTCACCAAATTGGAAAACGCACCTCAGATTCGTTCTTTATGTGTTAATATTAGTGTATACTAATTTATTGATGGAAATTGAAAAATAAGGCATTATAGGGTAACCCTCTAATGCCTTATTTTTCAATTCAATTCAATTTCAACCCACTGCTCCTTTCCATTAGAATAGTAAAGATAGCGGTGGGCAGTTGCCAGGCGATTATGATGAACCCTACGAGGTCGCACGTTCTGGAAATAACGCGCTGGTCACACGGGATCATAATGACCCCGGCCATGTTTAAAATATTGCCGCATTAACAAGATCGTTCCTAACGACTCATAAAAATTCAGGATATTAGTTTGAACACTTTAGAATAAGGATATCATGACAAAATCATTCTATCGAATTTTCTGAATAGCGAATAAAATCATGAAGAGGTCAGTGCGTTAAAAATCCTATTTTTCACTAAAAAATTATATCTTTTACAATTTTAAAGTTTTTAATTTCTTATTTATTTTCATTAATTTTTTTCCCTTGAAGTTGCGCGAGGGGTCATTTTGACTCCTAGTGACCTTGAAGGATCAACAGTGGTAATTTAGGGTAACGAAAACGTGTTGTAAGAACCGTGACCCTCGCGCGGTCACGTGATGAGCTCGGTTACGAACCGAGCAATCACGTATTTCATTTTTGGGTAAATAGATACACCCATCTCGGTACCTACAAGAGAATTTGGGCCCCCACTCCTTGCCAGTCGCTCGGCATGCGGCCTCGGAGACCCACGTTACCGAAACGAACAACAAAAGTACTTGAAACGAACATTAAAAATGAATATTAAACGAATAAAGTGAATAATTAAAAATGAACTGTATGGATGAATGAAATACAACGCGAGTTAAACTGTGAACGACCTCGGCAATCGAAAAGGACTTATTAACTGATAATGGAATCAATGAAAGGCAGTGAGTGGGGAAAAGTGAATAATGAAATTATTAATAAATAATGAAATCGAAATGAAAATGATGTAATGTGCAAAATGTATTTTGAGATTGATTTGTAGACTGATGACTATGCAATGAATATGGAAAATGAATAATGAATAATTGAAATGATGGGATATGAACTAAACCAAAAATGTATAAAAATTGTAATTGTATTTTGAGATTGATTTGTGGACTGATGACTAGGCAATGAATATGGACACGAGCCCTGGAAAACTTGTAGTATGAATGTGAATGGGGAGAAGGAACAACGTATGCGTGTGTTAATCGATAAGATAATCGAAGGGAAATCATAAAAATAAACAACATTTTTCGTAAAAAATCCACGAATCCGACCCTGCACCTGCCAATCCTAAATAAAGTATTCAAAAAAATAAAATTGTACGGTTGAGGAACAGAAAATCTGTTACAGTGTGAAGCAGAATCAATGGATATCGCAATTGACGATAAATCTCTGACTATCTAATGGAAGCATTATGATAACTCATATTAATTTTTTATTTTTCAGTGAGGGGGCTGCCCCCCCTTCCAGGGCTTCGCCCCTGGACCCCACCGGGGCTACGCCCCTGGACCCCCACTCAACTCCCTCACCCTATTCGGGCGAGGTAATGACCGGCTTTCCGTACTCGTTGCTTAATATACTATTTCGATGCGAAAAAAGCCAAACTTTATTTTTGAAATAGTAAAAAAAAGATACGATGGTCCAAATGGCGAGAAAAATTGTTTAATCATTTTATTTCGTAATTTATTTATAGAAAAAAATTGGCAAATACATTTAATAGTATGAAAGAGCAAGTTCGGACATTTCAGAAATAACGCCTCATATATTTTGTAACCGGTTTTCCTTTAGTTGGCGAAGCACCTTTTCTTACTATAAACTATGGCTGGGGATTCCGATAAAGATGATAAAAAAACCGACCACAGTGTCACAAATGATGAGTTTAATTCGAGAAAATACTAAAAAAAATATAGAGATAGTGATGATTATACAACAATGGTAATCGCAAAATAATGGCACATGTTATAAAGTCACTCGAACGATACTATACCGGATCGGTGCCAGCTATGATACGGCGTAGCAGCGGGCTTACTCGTACGTACTTACCTATCTCGGGTTTTCTACGTTATGCAGTAGGAGGAGGGGGGCGTACGGGGAATTCAGGAGTGTCTCGTTACAAAAGTCGCGTACAAACTCGGAAACGGTAACATCTTACGGGATTAGCTCATGGAAGGGGGCAGAGTCGGTCTCAAGGGGTAGGTCTTACTCTGGACAGTCTAACTTTTCGTGGTCTTACTTTTCTCAGTTTGACGCGACGGCAACATGATGCTTCATTTTGTGCATGCGCCTCACCTCGATCCGCGTGCTACGAATACAGTGTTGGCATAGCCACCTCGACTGCCGAGCTAACCTGAAGGCGCGTTGGATTGGTAGGTCTCAAGCTCCAACTCCTTGTCCAAGCTTGCTATAAAAAGTTCGTGAGCAGGACGTTTCAGCGCGACCGTTTTAGCGCCGAGAGGTTTAAGCAGCAGGACCTTTTCGCGTGGTCGTTTCGGCGCTACGATGTTTCGTCACCAGGAGGTTTTGGTTCTTTTGGGTTTTTCGAATTGTTATCTGGGTTACAAAATTGTCAGATTGATTGAAAATCTGTGGTAACAATATACAACAACATACTCCCACTCCGTACTTCGTACTTCTCAACTACAATTTTTCCCATCACTGGGCAAATTTTTAAACCTTCTATTAATATATTTTTCTTCGAACTGCCTTCTCTTTCTGGAAGTTTTCCGATTGTCCGCGGTTAATTATACATCAATAAAACCGTTGTTTATTCCAACGATGGGCAAATTTGGACTTGAGGAATACGGAGTACTGTACTCCCACGTTCCCGCAGTACAGAGTACAACTGTACTCCGTAGTCTCACGTTCCTGCAGTACGGAATACAGCTGTACTCTGTAGTCCCACGTTCTCGCATTACGGAGTACATCCGTACTCCGTATTTATTCGGTACTTAAGTGCAAATGTACTCCAGGGTACATCTCTAAGGTACATCTGTATTCCGTATTTATTCGGTGCTTCATGTGCAACTGTACCCAGGGTACACGTTTATTCGTTATTTTATTTATTAAGTCTTGTATTTTCCAAAATAAAGGGGCAGCAAAACCTATTACCGCTACATAGAGATACGCATCTGGGTAATGTAAATCAGATCGTTCTAAGGAACCCTGCAGATTGAGTGCCTTTTATGAGTAGGCAGTCTTACAACTTTTTAAATGTACTCATGGAAAGAAAATATTTTTTTTCTTATTTAATCACCAGCAATAAATAACTGGTTAAAATCGAGCCACGCTTATACTTGCCGACGAAAATGAGGCCCATCCGTTTCACGTCGACTCGTATTTCGCAATATTGAAGATGAGATAGTGAAAGATCTAGAATGACGAATCCTTATTTGCAAATCTTATTATTTTTACAGCTAACAGAGTTACGGCTGATCTTTGTCGTCTATTGTGTCAGTTTCAAAATTGGGCTTGCAGAATCAATGATACAAGCTGCAACGACTGAAAGATTACTAGAGCATGCTGATTCGCAGCTGGGACGCATGTCGACATTCCGAGGAATGAGTGTGCCACAACAACGAGTTATTAAGATGCGACCGAAAAGTGACAGCTATCAGCAAATTCGAGCGGAACTTTCGACTACGAAGGACGTACTTGAGATACAGAAGCATTTCAATGGTCCTACAGCGTCCGCGTCAGAACTACTACATGGTTTAAAATATCAAGCTACGATGCAGGACAGGATAAAGCGATCATTTATTTCTGGGATAGCAAATAAACTTCTCAGTGGGATCGCTGGTGTTGCCGGCAGTGGATCTCGCGGTATCGCAGGACTTTCTTCATCTAATCCCCAAAATGAATATGGATCGTACGGTCCTTCGGTTAGTATGCATTTCAACTAATATAGTTTTAAATTATTGCTATAGGCCAACCACTCATCATAATTTCTATCGTTTTCGATTTCAATCTGTCATTCTGTAATTGAATTATTATTAATTTCAGTCCATGAAAATGGGTTAGGAGGTTTTACCATGAGATGTACACTACCGTTCCATATTATCAGGACACTTGCCAAGCGCGCTCGCGAAAACAACTTCTGTCTTTGAAGGTCGACAACTTCGCGACAAAGAATGCTAGAATTTTTTTGAAAGCACCATAGGAAAGCGTATGAAAAATCGGATCGATCAATATTTTTTTAATAATATTTCCGTCACTAACCACTAAGTTAGCGTGTGAAAAAGATAGGAGAAAAAATCTGATTTTTCGTAAATTTTATATCATGATTTCCACTCATTGCCGGAGTCAGGAAAATTTTTTTAGGAGTTTGAAATTTCTCACATGTAATCTCTGGAACCTTACCTGTAATTCGAGCCGAAAAAGTATGAAAAATCTCCACGGGTTCTCGAGTTATTATAAAAATTGTGCAGGCATGCATGGGCCGCGCGCGGGATTTCGATGGCACGCATTGACGGTCGCGATTGATTGTTTTCTTGCGGAGACATGACCGAAACGGATCATGAGTGCAACGGGCGCTTGCACGGGGTACCTTTACGTATGTATACTCACGTAAGGGTACCCCGTGCAAGCGCCCGTGCTTTCAAAAAAATTCTATCTTTCTTTGTCGCGAAGTTGGCGACGGTCAAAGACAGTTGTTTTCGCAAGCGCGCTTGGCAAGTGTCCTGATAATATGGAACGGTAGTGTAGTTTACAAACATGATTATAGAAAGTGATCGTTATAATCCGCCTATTGAGTACCAAAGTAACCTAAAGTATTCCTAAAGTCACTATGACCGCGGTTTTGCATTAGGTCCTTGGTGAGGCTGAAGAAACTGAACGCCTCACAAGAACTGCTATGCGAAATCATAACCCTGCGGTAGCATGAAGGTCGTCAACGTGCCAGGTTCCATCGTATATCATAAATGAATTGGGTACATTTTGTGGAGATTACGTCACTTTTATTGTTCCGTACGTCTAAATGAAAAGAATGGAACCCTCATACAATTTCTTTCAGTCCGTCCGTCAACTTCCTGATCATAAAAACCAATATGGTACTTCCCGTGGTCCTGGAATCTTTGAATTTGGCATGAACGAAAGAATTTGGGAAGAACGACAACTTCAGTACGAGTAAAGGTACACCCCCGGCAAAAAGTTTGCGTACACTTCACGAAATTCCGAGCCGCACGAAAAGTTTGATAACTTAGTGAAAAATAAAGATAATCGAATTTCCAAACCGGCATTTCAAAAAGGACATATCAGGCTTGATTTTGCTCCCTTGGCAAATTTTTTGCAATTTTTTCTAGCACGGTACACCGGTTTGAAAATGGCTATTTTTTGACTTTTTTTCGGCTGTGTTCAACCGGTTGCAAGGCTTCGAGAAATTTTTTTTCGTCAATTTTGGTTAGGATATCCTTGAAACGGTAGCCAATAGCTTCAATTTCATTTTTTTCCAATTCCATTTCAAAACCAATCATAACTCCCTCAAAAATATCGCACGAAGTTTTCTAAAAAATGAAATATATTCCCGGAATTCATAAATTTCGAAGTCTATGTACAATAGGGTGTTTCAAATGAAAAAAAATTTTGATTTTCCGGGGGGCCCAAGCTGAAATAGTAAACTTGGATAAAAAAAAATTTTGGCAAAAGATGAGAATTTTAGGTTTAGTTTTAGATCCCTCTCAATCAATTTTTGTGTTTTTTTTCTTTTTTGCTTCCTCATAGAGGGGGCTTTGTTTTCGTGAAATTTTTTTTTTCGAGATGTTCATAAAAACGTGTTCAGTATGTCACAAAACATCTAAAAAAACACATTTAGAAAAAATGTCCGGATGTATGTGAGTGTGTGTGTGTGTGTGTGTGTGTGCATGCGTGCGTGCGTGCGTGCGTGCGTCCGTGCGTGTGTGTGTGTGTGTGTGTGTGTGTGTGTGTGTATGTATGTGTGTAACATTGGTTGAACGCTCACAACTTGAGAACGGCTTGAGATATCAAGCTGAAATTTGTCACACATGTGAAGGGTTCACGGCGCATAGCACAATTTAATTTTTGGAAAAATCTATCAAGTTATTTTGTTTTCACAGCATTTTTTCAAAATTCAAAAAATTATTTTTGGTCTCTAGCTCCCACAATTTTAGAGATATCAAGCTTAAATTCAGTATAATGTTGTACGAGTACAGGGAGATGCTCGATACCGAATTTGGAAAAAATCCACGCTTTGCTTTACTTTTAAAGCATTTTTTAATGTGAAAAAAACGATCTTTACACTCTGACTGGCGCAATTTCTGGGAAATCGGACTTAAATTTGGTACGAAGTTGCGCTATTATGCAGTGAGATACCCTATTGAATTTGGGCAAAATCCATCGAGCCCTTCATATTTTATGGCCTTTTGAAAATTTTACAAAAAACAATGTAAGTGTTCTAGCTTCCATAATTTTTGAGTTATCTGGCTGAAATTTAGTACGAAGTTGCACTACTATCGAAAGAGGTTTCGTATTGAATTTGGACAAAATCCAACAAGACGTTCAGATTTGATGATGTTTTGAAATTTTTCCAAAAATCAATGTAAGTGCTGTAGTTTTCATAATTTTCTAGATATCCGGCTGAAATTCAGTACGAAGTTGCACTATCATCGAAAGAGGTTTCGTATTGAATTTGGACAAAATCTAACAAGGAGTTCAAATTTTAGGCGAATTAGAATTTTTCAAATTTCACATGAATTGCCCCATGTATATTGATTTCGATTTACATCACACTCACAAGGAGCTATCAACGTCACAAAAGTAAACAAGAGTGCAAAGTAGAACATTGCACATTGCTTCCGCATAATTCTGTATCCCTTTTAAATTATTGAGATGTAAAGTAGAACCTTGCTCATGGCTTCTTTATCATTTTACACATTTGCCAGAGCTTCCTCCATGAGGAAGTCAAAATTAATCAACACATGGTTCCTCATAGAGGAATCTTTCCCCAACACACACACACACACACGCACGACTTTGAGAGAGAATCGCACCCCAACACACACACACACACACGCACGACTTTGAAAGATGGAACGAGGAAAAAAATTACCCATCATGCGCCCATTCACTTCCTTGCGGTCAGAGTGGGGCAACGGTGATTTTTCGTGATTTATTTCAATAGAAGTTTCCGGCTCAGCGATAAAAGGCTTCTTTTACGGTTATATGATTATTAGCAAGTCCGACTAAGCAATATTGCGAGGAAAAAAAAATTTCCGATTTTTTTTTGTCTTTGAACTGCTTTTTCACATAGAAGATCGCGTTTTTGACCTATGGCCCCATTGAGACTTTTGTTTCTCTTGACAAGCCAGATTTTTTGAGACAATAAAAAAATTTGACCTTGACTGCCAAGGTCAAATCAATTTTGCGGCACGATATTTTTGCAGATCTTCGCCAAACATGACCTGAAGATTCACCTGGTAAAAGGATGACCATTAATTTCTTTCCACCCTGTACACTGCAGTATACACTGGGTTATTACACTTTGGTATTAAACTCCGGTATTAAAATATAAATTGAATACACTTTGGTATCTTCTCGTGAGGTGAGGTGACCGAGCATCGACGAGGTTACTGTCGCGATTCTAAGTCTTTGCTTTTATTACGAACGCGCAGCTCAGACTTCCCGATGAATACTGAATTGTTTCGATGCTTGATGCAACGAGCAAGACGTTTTGGGAGATTCCCCCACTAACAGCATCCATCAAAAATGCTGTTAGTAAAATATTTCTATCCCACGGTTTTTGCAGTTTGGAAATGTCCGGCGCAGTTTCTTATCGCGCGCGACGTCCACGTCCACGACTCACGTGGACGGTGAGAACGCTTATCGATGCTTGGTCACCGTACACTCGGTTCATATTTTTGGTGAGAACGTTCGTTTGTCGAGAGAACGAATGTTCGTCACCCAGAAAATGTAATAATAATAATATTTTAATTATAATAGTTTTACGATTTCGCATGGACGGTGAGAATGCTTACTAAAGCTTGTTCACCGTGCACTCTGATCGTATTGCGGTGAGAACGTTCGTTCGTTGTGAGAACGAATGTTCGTCACGAAAATTATCGAATAATAATATTTAATTTTAATATTTCAAAAATAGTAAGCCCCAAAAGAAAAATGATTAAATATGAATAGTATGGCATGGTGTCGACCCGGACGTAACAATATCTATATATATATATTGTAACGAAAAATGCCTCCCGTCAAGGCTATCCCGAGGCCCCCCCCGCGAGCCCCCCCTGGTCCGAAAGTCAACCGCCGTTCCGCGCACCGAGGATATTCGAGAAGTCGGAATATTACGCGTAGCCCCTCCCCCTCCTTCCCCTCTCCCATACCCACTAGTACCACCGAAGTGCGGGGAGCTCACGAAGAAAGTCCAGCGTGACAATTGGAGAGTCACCTCGCGTGATGCCCCCTCCCCAACGAAAATCACGCCGCAGAAGACCGCGACGACGAGGAAGACACCGGCTCCCGCACTTCGGACCAGGTAGTCATCGCGAACAGTATTCCCGTACTCCCCCCCCCCCCGCGCGGTCCCCGAGCGAGTTCAATTGCGAGTAATTTTATTGTATTCGAGCGCGTTTCGAGAATTAAGTTTCCGAGTTTTTTTTGTATTAGAGAGATTTTCCCCCGACTAATTTTTCCCCGGTTTGCGAGTCCCGATTAATTATTATTGATAAAATGGCGGCATCGAAAATGCCGACCACGTGTGCGGGTAATGAGTTGCGAGCTTCCGGGTGATGCGTGGCGACGAGTGGCGAGTGCGAGGGTGGCGTTTTGCCGTTTTTTTTGTTGCATCCGGTCTTCCCAAATATAGTGTGTTGAATTCCCCCCGTTAGGTTAAGTTAGAGTCCCTGGCATCGCATGTCCGGGCCTCATGAGCGCCGGTGAATGTCCGGGCAGTGAGGACTGCGGAATGCGAGTGCGGATACTCGATCCCCGATACCCCCGAGTGATGAGTAAAAGATTGGTTTTTCGGATGTAACTGATAACCCATTGCGTCATTCCTCCCCTCCCCTCCGACCCAGCCTCCCCCGGTAAGCAAGAATTTATCCCGTCGTTTCCTTCCCGTTTTCTAATTTATTCTGCCCCCCCCCCCTTCTTCCCCCCTCCCTTTGAGCTAATTCCCGCCATCTTCGAAGCGACCAGTCCCGTGTTCGCGCCCTATCTCCCCCACTCCCCCCCCCCCCTTACCCCGTGCGATCTTGCGTTTTGGGAATATCGAGTTGTGTGCGATTTTGGAATTTGTACCCGCAGTTTTGGTTATTTTCTTTACTATTAAATTAATAATTACCTCGTTTTTTTAAAATGTTATTTCGCCTTATTTGTTCCATACCCCCCCCCCTTTCCTGTATCTCTAGTGTCGAGGCTACCAGTGTAAGAGCCGGAAGCAGGGTTGTCCCCCCCACTCCCTGACAGATTCCCGTGTTCTCCGGCAGTTAGCCATCCCGAGACGCGTTGGTTTTTATTTTTTTTATTTCTTTTCTTTTTTTTTTATTATTAACGGTGTTGCTCCCGTCTGAGTAACTGGCGCCCAACTCCCTGTAAATATCCACCCCCCCCTTTTTTTTGTTCCCGAAAAACAGCAATAAATGGTGCCCGAAGTGGGCTAAAATTTCACTTGTTTCACCCCCCCCCCCTTTCCCAGTGGCAACGTCACAAATGGCGCCCAACGTGGGGCCCTGGAAAGCGAGTCTACCTGTAAACTCGTTTTTTTATAATTCGTAAGTGCTCACCTCGACACCAGATTACCCCCCCCCCTTTTTTCCCGTTGACATTTTTTTATATCTTTTTTTTTTGTTTTTGCATTTTTCGTTTTAAGTCCGCCAAATCCCATACTCCTCTCTTCCCCCCCGCCAATCCCCCCCCCCCCTCGTTGACCCCCCCCCCCGAATACGGTTTTTTTTGTCGATCGAGTAATTTGAGTTTAGAATGTAAAGATTGCGTGCGGTTATTTTTTTTTTTTATACGATTATTATTGTTATTGCGTTGCCCCTGATTGCGACCGAAGTGATTTTTTTTTCTGACTCCCGTGCTTTGAGAGACACTGAATATTCTCCGTGCTCGAGAAACAGTGACAGTTCCCCGTATTTGCGAACGGTCGAAATTTTTTTTGAGTGGTGAAGCGATTATTGCGTATTGCGTTTTGCCCCTGATTGCGACCGAAGTGATTTTTTTTTCTGAATCCCGTGCTTTGAGAGACACTGAATATTCTCCGTGCTCGAGAAACAGTGACAGTTCCCCGTATTTGCGAACGGTCGAAATTTTTTTTGAGTGGTGAAACGATTATTGCGTATTGCGTTGCCCCCCCGATTGCGAGCAAAGTGAATTTTTTTTGTTTCTGAACCCCGTGCGCTGAGAGACACTGACAATTCCCCGTGCTCGACAGACAGTGACACTTCCCCGTATTTTGCGAGCTGTTAAAAATTTTTTTTTTTTGGTGTTCCGAAACAAACTGTTTTCTTGTGTCATCGACTGAATATTTCTTCGGGAATTGAGTGGTGTGTTCGCGAGCGAAGATAGTTCCCGCACACCGGACAGTTGTTTACCTCTCGGGAGCTAGCCCAGCTCGCCGTGGTTCGACGAAGAATTTTTTTGCGTGGTTCGCCGAAGCAGTCGCTGTGGCGGCGGACTGTGATTTTCAATCGTTATGGACAGTTTTTTTTGACAATTTTTTTTGCTACAGTTTCGTGGTAGCAAGTGCCACGTACCGAATGTCCCCCCCCCCCCCCCCGATTTTAAGACTTTGCGCCCCCCCCCCCTTCTGCGGACTTGTGTTTTTTCTTATTTTTGGTAACTCGTGGGTCCGAACTGAATTTTTTTTCTGTGAATTTTTTTTACGAACAGTATTTTTTTTTTTGTTGTTTTGTGCCCGAACTGATTTTTTTTTAATCAATTTTTTTTGTACGAACAGTGGATTGTTTTTTTTTGTACCCGAGACGAGATAGTATGTGTCAGTGGGTGGAATTTATGATGCTGTATGATGGCAAATTGATGTTTGAATTTTTTTGTACTCCGAGCCTACGTCCCCGATTTGCGTTTTCTTCATTTTTTTTTTCTTCCTCCTCAGTACGACGATAACATTTTTTCCCTCTTTTCTTCTTTTTTTTCTTTTTTTTGGCTCCAGTACGCAAGAGCGTACTTTCATTTGAGCAGGGGGGTGTAACGAAAAATGCCTCCCGTCAAGGCTATCCCGAGCCCTCCCCCCCCCCCCCCGAGCCCCCCCCCCCCCTGGTCCGAAAGTCAACCGCCGTTCCGCGCACCGAGGATATTCGAGAAGTCGGAATATTACGCGTAGCCCCTCCCCCTCCTTCCCCTCTCCCATACCCACTAGTACCGCCGAAGTGCGGGGAGCTCACGAAGAAAGTCCAGCGTGACAATTGGAGAGTCACCTCGCGTGATGCCCCCTCCCCAACGAAAATCACGCCGCAGAAGACCGCGACGACGAGGAAGACACCGGCTCCCGCACTTCGGACCAGGTAGTCATCGCGAACAGTATTCCCGTACTCCCCCCCCCCCCCCGCGCGGTCCCCGAGCGAGTTCAATTGCGAGTAATTTTATTGTATTCGAGCGCGTTTCGAGAATTAAGTTTCCGAGTTTTTTTTTGTATTAGAGAGATTTTCCCCCGACTAATTTTTCCCCGGTTTGCGAGTCCCGATTAATTATTATTGATAAAATGGCGGCACCGAAAATGCCGACCACGTGTGCGGGTAATGAGTTGCGAGCTTCCGGGTGATGCGTGGCGACGAGTGGCGAGTGCGAGGGTGGCGTTTTGCCGTTTTTTTTGTTGCATCCGGTCTTCCCAAATATAGTGTGTTGAATTCCCCCCGTTAGGTTAAGTTAGAGTCCCTGGCATCGCATGTCCGGGCCTCATGAGCGCCGGTGAATGTCCGGGCAGTGAGGACTGCGGAATGCGAGTGCGGATACTCGATCCCCGATACCCCCGAGTGATGAGTAAAAGATTGGTTTTTCGGATGTAACTGATAACCCATTGCGTCATTCCTCCCCTCCCCTCCGACCCAGCCTCCCCCGGTAAGCAAGAATTTATCCCGTCGTTTCCTCCCCGTTTTCTAATTTATTCTGCCCCCCCCTTCTTCCCCCCTCCCTTTGAGCTAATTCCCGCCATCTTCGAAGAGACCAGTCCCGTGTTCGCGCCCTATCTCCCCCACTCCCCCCCCCCCTTACCCCGTGCGATCTTGCGTTTTGGGAATATCGAGTTGTGTGCGATTTTGGAATTTGTACCCGCAGTTTTGGTTATTTTCTTTACTATTAAATTAATAATTACCTCGTTTTTTTGAAATGTTATTTCGCCTTATTTGTTCCATACCCCCCCCCCCCTTTCCTGTATCTCTAGTGTCGAGGCTACCAGTGTAAGAGCCGGAAGCAGGGTTGTCCCCCCCACTCCCTGACAGATTCCCGTGTTCTCCGGCAGTTAGCCATCCCGAGACGCGTTGGATTTTATTTTTTTTATTTCTTTTCTTTTTTTTATTATTAACGGTCTTGCTCCCGTCTGAGTAACTGGCGCCCAACTCCCTGTAAATATCCACCCCCCCCCCTTTTTTTTGTTCCCGAAAAACAGCAATAAATGGTGCCCGAAGTGGGCTAAAATTTCACTTGTTTCACCCCCCCCCCCCTTTCCCAGTGGCAACGTCACAATATATATATATTGTAACGTCTCTTTCCGGGACGTATACAAAAACGCCTCCTCGGCCGGTATATTTGATATTTAATAAAAAATATTTGGGCGCCAGCCACGCTTATAGCGTGACCCGACCGGGAAAGAAAAATACATTTTCAAGATGTTAATTGGAGAGACGTGTGGGGGTTTGCTCGACTAGACCGCAGCCATCACACGGGTAGAGGGGCGGTTCGGGAAAATGTGATTTTTGCCGGGGATTTGAGTGAGATCGAAACAAATGAAAATTATTGCGCACACACACGAATACTACGAAATTTCAGGGAATTTTCACGGCGAATTTATTTTCACAAAAAAAATACGAAAATAAAATAATTCACCTCGCGATTTTCATGGACGACAAATGACAATTTCCCTACTATAATCGCGCGCCACTACTCTGTCCGCAGCGCCGATTCCCTATTCGAAACGTTTCAAAAATGGAATACAAAAAAAAACACATACAGAACAAACGACTTCGCGAACGCGGAACTAAAACGCGAATTGTTTCTTTCTCGAGGGACCCTACTATCTTATGCTATCGCAAATATCGCACGCGTTTTACAAGTCACACACGACGTAACCCCGGCGATCGGATACAAAAAAACTAGAGAGAGACACGCACCAAAAACCAAAACGAAACTTGCGTGATCCGGTAATGGAAATTGTGAACCACGAAAAATAATGACCGAACGGCGTTGCCACGGGAAAGATCTTACCCTGATTTTCCAATGGGCTTCGTTGGCCTGGTTCCTGGGTTTATTTCCGGGACTCGTTGCTTTCAAACCGGATACTCTCGTACAAAACCAAAAACTAAGTCGCCGGGACTAACGATTCGCGAAGATCAAAAATTAACTTGCTGGGACCAACGATTCGCGAAGAACAAAAATTAACTTGCGGGGACCAACGATTCGCGAAGAATGCCCCGTAACGACTGCTCGCGTTACGCGGACCGGCTACTTGCCCCCCACTCTTTTTCTCAAATATTTTCGAAGTCCGGGAGCTGCTGTCGCCTACCGTTCAAAATTCGCATATAATTACCCCCGTGACTATTACTATATCGATCACGAGTCCTCGCCGTTGTGCTCATCCCCGATCATTCCTTGTCCGTCGGGGAATATTGACAACTTCCAATCTTCGTTCCTCGATTGGTTCTCGACGAGAAATAAATGGACCGGGAATCATGTCCATTGGTTGTTACGATAATCGTCTCCGTCTTCCTCGAGATTCCGTCGCCGTTACATAAAAAAAAAAATATAAAAAATTATGAATAATATTTCTTAATATTTCTCGTTGCCCTGACGAACGTGCTCGATATTTGCCGAGGGAGTCGGAGGAATAGCCAAAAAAGCCGGATATTTAGAGGCATCATTGTAACGCTCAAAATAAGCGTTACAATATATATATATATATATATATATATATATATATATATATATATATATATATAACTGTTCCCTGACTGACTGACAGACAACGCACAGCCTAAACCACTGAAGAGAAAAACATGAAATTTGGAACATATGTTTCTTAGAGGGTGTAGAGGTTCACTCAGGAATTTTTTTTCGAAAATCAACCCCTAAGGGGTGGAATGGGGTGTCGGTGTTTGTAACCATTGTTACTGTATCTCTGGAAAGGCAATAGATAGGAAGTTGAAATTTTGCATAGAGGTTCGGGTCACACAGTAGATGCTCACTAAAAAAGGATTCGAAAATTGAACGACCGAAAGTGGGTTAAATATTAATTTTTTTATGTGGGAGCGATCGGACGGGACAAGACGGAACGGGATGGGCACGGGCGCAGCCGCGGGTAGCCACTAGTTTGGTATACATTTTTTGGATTTGACACGGAATTCCCCATATATCTATTTCGGATTCGATAGATTTACAAGCAGATTTTACATGAAAACAAAGGTGCCCGGGCAACCGTCGCATATTGCTTCCGCATAATTTTCTACCGTATTGAAATTATGAAGATGTAACGTAGAACCTTGCACATCGGGCATTGACGCGGCATTGCCGAGTGTCACGTGATCGCTTCAGCTGACGGGCCATCTCGAAGCGACGGTAAATCGGGAGGAACCGAACTAGGATTGTGTAAGTCGGGAGGAGGTAATGTGGCGGAAGTTAAATAGCCACCACCCCCCGAGCAGAAATGTCGTGATAACGTCACGAGACCCCGCCCACTCCCGAGCGAGCCCGAAGGCGCGTTGGGTCAGTCGGTCCCAATCTTCATTTCCCTGTCAAGTAAATTCAGAGCGCGTAAATAGCGCGGTTCATAAAGCAGCGCGCCCGGACTTAATAATCGAAATTGAATATTTGTGAAAATTTAACTGACCACTCAAATACGTATTTGAGTACCACTCAAGTACCTATTTGAGGAGTAATCACCACTCCAGTACGTATTCAATATTCCATTCGATTGCGAGTCCCAAAAGAATCGAACGTTCCTTGATGAAGAGATCCATAACGTTACATGATGATTGTACGCTTATAGTAAGTACTGTTGTATTACATTGATTTTTGACGTGAAAAAAACTGGACCGCTGTCATTACATACACGTAAGAAAATATATATTTTTGTGAGTACCTATTTACAAATATTCACTATATTCAGAAAATTTTTTTTTTTTTACATAAACAAAGTATAAAAATCTAATATGAACGGGCGCGCATAATGCTTTTGTTAAATGTTCAATAGATATTTAATTTCAATGATTATGTTCGGGCGCGCTGCTTTAAATACCGCGCCAACAACGCGCTCTGGATTTACTTGACGGGAAAACGAAGTTCGAGACCCACTGATCCAACGCGCCTTCGAGCTCGCTCGGGAGTAGGCGGGGCCTTGTGACGTCATCACGACGCTTTTGCTGGCTGTCAAATCTGTTGGATGTAGTCGATGATGGATGTAGAATCTGTTGGGTTTCCACTATCCCCACTCTTCACCCGAGGGACACTGTTCCACCATCTCTGATCGGTCGGTGATCGGTAATCTAGTCGCGTCAGTACGTCATGTGCCGTGAAGCACCACTGTCGGTAAGCCAGATCTGACTCTGATCGGCTGCGAGTAATGCTTATTGCTGGCTGATACTTGACGTTACAACCGTGATCGGTTCACGATTCTCGCGTTGTTTCTTTTCGACTGTGAACGCATAGTCGCGCGACTGGTCGAGATCCCCACTTCTCCAATCTTTCTTCATTGGACATTCGTGCGCAAAATGTCCTCTTTTATCACACCTCTAGCACTCAATGTCCTTCTTGTGTATTTTCGATTTCTTTTTTTTATTTTCGCGAACTCCCTTGCCCGTCTTAGTCGTGACAAACGCACTTGTCCTGTCCTCACTGTCAGCACCGAATCTCGCTTCCTCACGGATTAATCTTTCCTCGATATTGGCCAGAGTCTGACTATCTGGTTCGACGCTGTCCCACGCAGTTTGCAGCGTGCTATATTTTAGCGCCAAACTACCCAAGATTTTCGCGATCACTCTTAGCTCCGACACGTTTTTACAGTTTGCTCCGACACGAATCACTATGCAATACGATACTCGTGAAATTTCTGAAGTAACAGTTTATTCGCCGCGGGTTTTTGTTTGTGTATACGACTCGTCTTTCAACAAAACTATTACGCAGTTTGAGTGAACTGGACCTATAACCTGTTAAGTGTTTTGTGAGGAGAGGACGGAGAGGGAACAAGAAAAATAAATATAACACGAGAAAGTTTTGAAGCGTTAAGACTATTTATTGATTTTCAGATTCGTTTTACGAGTTTAAACTCGCCCGTCCTATTGGCTGCTGGAGACTAACTGTCCGCAAATGGTGCGGACTCTTGTCCCTTCTCTCTCTCCTATCGTTCGCGCCTCTCGTGTCGAAAACTAATACTATAACAGCTTCGTTGCTTCGATATAACGAGGTGTGGTGCTCTGACTTTGCCGACGCGATTAACCCAACTTCTGACTGTGCCGTTATGTGATTGTGAAGCGTGCTTGCGCTTACACCCGTGTCGATTAAGCGATGACATAATGGCGAATGCCTCGAGACCGGTATCGTACTCGTGGAGCTGTCCATAGTCGCGCACTAGTTAGCGTACTCTAACTAGCGGATTGGCGCTGCGTCGAGGGGTTCGACGGTTACAACCTTATGTTGAGGAAGTACATGTTTCGAATATATGTATACAAACCATGTACTTTACGATACAGATGAATCCAACTGTATTGCTGTCAATATGACGTATTTATATACGTATATTGTACGTGTTTCTTTCTACATATCTCGGTGGAATTAGATTATGTCAAAATTAGGTTTACTGATTTTTCCAGTGTAAAAACCTCGGTGACATCTATGACAAATTGGATTTTACCAACGGTCAAACACCTTATATTAATTCTACATTACCTCTGACGACTCGACTTTTCTAGTAACTGAGTGAGAAAAATAAAACTTTTTGTGTTCCTGCTAGATGTGCGTTATATAAGCTAAAGTCAAATGTCAATAGTCAAATTGGTGTAGTGGTTAGCATTTTAGGTAGTTAGGTAGGTCGATATATCGGTTCGTTAGGTCGCAGGATCATATTTAATGGCGACGTCGTTTTTATGTTTAATATACGTCAATGTTCTATCTGGGTACGTACGTATGTGATTCATTTTTCGTTAACGTTTTCTCTGAAACTAATGACGCGATCAGGATGATCGATGATGCAATCGATGGGTCTTGCTGGAACTTAGAGCTGATTAGATTTTGGTGAAATTCGTTTAAGTAGTTTATTAGTTTTTCAGCAAGAAACATGATTCAAGAACGGATTTTATACTGGAGGGTAGCAATTTGCAAGTGGCCACGCAGTGGCAATAATATAAATACGTTGTTGTTGTTGTTGTTGTTGGTTTTTTTTTGTTGCCGTGAATGAGACACGCGGCTTGGGGAGGGGGGAGGGGGGAATGCATGCAATTAAAAAAAAAATTCTTTCGTCATTCTTAAAGATTCAGGTGTGCTAACGTTTATAGTCAATGAATTTTTATTTTCAGTATAACTGAAAAAAAGTTATGGGACTTTGAAAAATTTTCACCCCCCCCCTCTTTGAAGAAACTCTAATAAAATTTAAACTCGCGAATCGGAAGGATACTTGTGCAGTCCCCAAAGGGTTACACACACAATGAGCATGAATAGCTATGGTCATTACTAGCGATGGGCACTACTAACCATGGGCACAACTAACCATCGGCAATACTAACCATGGGCACCACTAGTTGTTTTTTAATTTTACCTTTTCATCCAAACGCTGGATGAGCAACGGTATATAGACCAAAAGTTCACATAAACAGTTTTGTAGAGAATTTAATTTTCTACGAGAAAGTCCGCGACGCCATATATCTAACACCGATCGTTTACGCGTAGGAAAGCTCAAAAGTCGAGCATTGTGCGAGGCCAGCGGACTGAACGCGGCCGGCGGACGAGACACGCAACTATACCTATATATAATATTCCGAATCTTGACCGTTCCGAGCACTGTCGTCCCAGGTATTGCGCATTCCAAATTTCAGCGTTTCCGTTGCTTGTTCCGAGTTTCGAGCTCAACCCGCAAAGATTTTGACCTTAAAGTGCACCAAAAGCATATTTTTTGTCAATTTTCAAAAAATACATGTCAAAGCGAAGACTTTCCGGAAGATTATACAGTAAAAATCAAAGATGTTGGTCGAAAAAATAACCTAAAAAATATTTTTAAAATTCAAAATTTTCCCCCACCCCTATTTTTGGCCAGAAATTGTTAACTATTTTTGAAAGGAATAGATTTCTTGATAGTCATGACATATATACATTTCATCAAAATCGGTTTAGCCGTTTTCGAGATGAACCACTTCTTGGATTCTACTTTCCGCCTCCATAACTCCTCCAAAAATGAATTTTCAAGGTTTGTATTTCGAGAAATTCCGTGTCACGTGTATGCCAATCTCTGGTAGCCATTTGGACTTGATCCGTGCGGGGGCAACTTTTACATGCTTATCCCCCTATGTCCCAGTGCCGGATTAGCCACGCAGCAGATGTAGCAAATGCTACGGGCCCCGCGCTTCCGGGGCCCCGCGCAGGCGGAATGAAAATTGGAATTCAAATATCCTGCGTGGATATCCAAATGTTCGCTCATCGAGCCACTGGCCGAGCGCACCCGCGCACCTCGTCCTGCCCATGTAGACGGATAGAACAATGGGAGAGAGAGAGTGAGATATCAGGCTGGTTTGGGCTCACGTCGGGGATTCCTACGTGTGGATTCTTACATCGAGTCGGAGTGCCTTCATTGGCGCGCGTGCGCCTGCAGTCCGTGACGCCACAGTCACGCTCGCCAATGGAGGCACCCCGGCACGATGCAAGAATCCATAACCTCGGAATCCCCGACGTAAGCCCACACGATCCCGAGATGTCTTCGAGTTGCACTGCGAGGAAAGAAACAAGAGACTACAGTTCAGATAATACATTCATCTAATAATCGCTGAGGAAAATAGAAAACGTTCAGCAGGAGGTAATTAAGCTATACGTTATTCATCTGATTCCATCAAGCATACTGGATCAAATTATTTGCGAAACTAAAAAATGCAAGTACGATTCAGTATCACTAGACTCTACTCCAGATATTTCGCATGTAGACCAACTCACTCTGATAGTGTGCTATGTCTCACCATCTGGACCGGTGGAAAGATTTGGAAAATTCTTGGACGTGGAAGGTCATACTGGTGAACAACTCGTCGAAAGTTAACTTGATTTCTTGAACGTGAATGGAATCGATATCAAAGCCTGTCGTGGTTAAAGCTATGACAATGCTAGCAACATGAGCGGAAAGTACCGTGGCTTACAAGCACGAATTAAGGAGATGAATAAGTACGCAGAATACATTCCCTGCTTTGCATATTCATTGAATTTGGTTGCCAAGTGTGCTGCAGAATGTTGTACAGAAGCATCTATTTTCTTTGGTTTTGTTGGAAGCCTCTATACATTTTTTCCCGCTTCAACCTATTGATAGGGCCTTCTTACGAAAGCACTCGAAGAAACAGGTTCAATACTCCCGACTGTAAAAAAACTGTCGGACACCAGGTGGTCTGCCCGAGCTGATGCGACAAAAGCACTTTTATACGGTTTTATGACTATCAAACAAGTTTTAGATGGCATTTCTAATAACATAGATCAAAAAGTATCGCAAAGAGTGTCGCAATCAGGCGTACGGACTAGTTTTGAAGATGAATAAGTTGGAAACGGGGATAATGACTATTTCGTGGAACGGAATACTAGAACGCTTACTGAAGCGCTACTTGCTAGAAGCAAGCAAGTAGCGCTTCGTTACAGTCACCTGATCAAGACCTTAACACGGGATATGCTCTTTATGAATCGTTACACGGGTACGTCCAAGCAATGCGGTCTACATTTTCCGATATCGAGGCAAAAGCCAAAATCCTGACTGGCTGGGAAGAATATGAGCAACAAACTTCAAGACGGCGCAAGCGGAATAAGTACGACGATTTCAGCGGCTCTAACACGCTCGATGAAATTGTAGAAAATCAAACACCTAAACAAAAATTCGAAAGTCAGTTGTTTATCGTCATAATTGACAACATACTGTCCGCCCTAGCTAAACGCATGAAAGCGTACCATCAAGTGACTGGTGTATTTGGAATACTCCGTGAGTTAAAATCGCTTACAGCAGAAGAGATCTTGGGAAGAAATCCAAGTATGGTCAGTGCTTACCAAGACGACTTGGAAGAAAGCTTAAGCGACGAACTTGTGCAATTCGCCGAACTACTCAAAACCGATGTGGCTGCTGCTATTGACAAAAAAAAAGCATGCGGCTCTGGAGCTACAATTTTATAGACTTATAATCCAAAATTCGTTAGAGTCGTGTTTCCCAAATGTGGAAATAGTCTTACGCATTTACACTACCGCTCAGAATTATCAGGACACTAACCACGCGCGCCGCCAGGTATCACTCCTGTCTTTGAACGACGACAACTTCGCGAGAAAAAATGCTAAAGTTTTTTTTCTTTCACCGTCAGAAAGGTTATGAAATTCTGATTCAAATGATCTACATCCGATACTATTGCCACAATTGAGTCCCGAGATTGGATATGAAAATCATTAAAAGAAAATTTCGATTTTTGCGAAATTTTCTTCGTCGATTTCAACTCGCTGCCAAACCTAGAAAAAAATTTTCACACATCTACAATTTAGTATCGGTAATCGCTGATATCTTACCTTCATTTTAAGCCTAAAAAATATAAAAAAATCTCAACGGGTTCTTGAGTAATTAAGAAATGAGTACAGGCATGCATTATTCGCCGGCGAGCCAACGATCGCGCGAGTCGGCGGTTGCGGCTACCGTCTCGTCCGTGAAGCCAGGACCGTAACGGGCCATGAGCACAGAGGGCGCTTGAGTAAGGCGCAGTTTCGTCCATACATTATTGTTTCGATATTTTCTGTAGTTAGTTTTGAGCTGCATTTGATAGTTTTCAGCGAAAAAAATCGAAAGTAAATATCGAAACGAAAATGTACGGACAAAACTGCGCCTCACTCAAGCGCCCTCTATGCTCATGGCCCGTTTCGGTCCTGGCTTCACGGACGAGACCATAGCCGCGGCCGCCGACTCGCGCGATCGTTGGCTCGCCGGCGAATAATGCATGCCTGTACTCTTTTCTTAATTACTCAAGAACCCGTTGAGATTTTTTATATTTTTCGGGCTTAAAATGAAGGTAAGATATCAGCGATTACCGATACTAAATTGTGGATGTGTGAAAATTTTTTTCTAGGTTTGGCAGCGAGTTGAAATCGACGAAGAAAATTTCGCAAAAATCGAAATTTTCTTTTAATGATTTTCATATTCAATCTCGGGACTCAGTTGTGGCAATAGTATCGGATGTAGATCATTTGAATCAGAATTTCATAAGCTTTCTAACGGTGAAAGAGAAAAAAATTTAACATTTTTTTTCGCGGAGTTGTTGTCGTTCAAAGACAGGAGTGATTCCTGGTGGCACGCGTGGTTAGTGTCCTGATAATTCTGAGCGGTAGTGTACTATTCCTTAATGATTACTAACTGCAGCGGAGAACGTTCTTTTTCGACATTAACGCGCGTGAAAAATGAGTTGAGGAACACGATGGGACAAGATCGTCTAAATAACCTCACTTTGATGAATATGTTGTGTGACCAGCCACGCTCGAGGCCTGCCACACGAATTGCCCATCTGAAACAAACAAAAAAACAAATATCAATGATTAATATATTCAACTACCCAGAAATAATCCCATTAACCAAATATATGTGGGGCCGTCCCAGGTGTAACGCGCGTAATAGATGGATTGCGATAATAGCGCATGCGCGTGGTCAGAGTGGGGGGGGGAGAGACGATCACGCGAGAGAGTCGAGAGAGTCGAAAGAGTCGCGACGGCGAAGCGAAAAACGAACATTGTACTGTACTGCTGTAACCATTGATTATGAGATTTCATTAAATTCTTTATTATATTAATTGGTTAATACTTTTCGATTCCCAATTCCCACATCTTTGGGGGCTCGTCCGGGATGAGAATAGAAAAGTGAGCAGTGCAAGTGTAACGAAAATTTTACGACGAAAAAGATGGGTGCCGGCGCGAACACGTGGCCGGGACGTGAAAAGTGAATAAGACGAAAGCCGAATGGACGAAAAGTTAGAGACGGAAAAAAACGTGAGTGGAAGTGAGAACGACGAGGTGCCGAAGTACGTAACGACGAGTGGGATCGAGGTGAAGCACGGACAATTCCCCGAGACACCTAAGACGACGACGCGAAAGACGAAGGTGCAGGGGTTTGCAACACGTGCAAGGTGCAGTCTCACAAGACGATTTAAAAGTGTTAAGAAGAGTGGCGACAGGTACAGAACGAAGCAACAATCAAGCGTTAAAATGGGTAAGGAAGAGGCAGAGGGATACGCTGATTTCGAAGCAGCGACCGCGGCGGCATTGGCGGAGAAAGAGCAACTTCAACGAGACATCGAGCGTCTTAGATTTGAACAAGCGACGCTCCAGAATCGGCAGGTGGAACCAACGGGCGCCGTTGGCCCCTCCTCCCACCAAATTCAGTTTCGAGACGTGGAAGGCACACTATTGCAATTTAGCGGCGATGACATATCCTTGCCAGTGGAGCAATGGATAACCCACATCGAAGAGGACGGACTTCTATATAATTGGAACCCGCTCCAAACCCTGGTATTCGCGAAAAAATCGCTTAAAGGCGTAGCGAAACTGTGGCTGGAATCGCAAGAAAATTTTCGAACATGGCAAGCGTTGAAATTTGCGATAAATGACGAATTCAAGACGAGAGTGGACAGTCGAGAGATTCACCAACTCCTGACGAAACGTCATAAACTCGCGAGTGAATCATATCAAGAATACATTTTACACATGCGCAAGATCGGCAAACGCGGAAATTTATCCGAATCGGAAATTATAGAGTACGTCATCGACGGCATACAAGATTACGAGACGAATAAAACGATATTATACGGTGCTAAAACGTTCGCTGAGTTCAAGGACAAAATCATGTATTACGAAGCGATCAAAAGAAAGGTCGGTAATAGCGGTCGCGACAAGACGACGGCGAGAACGACGAGGGGCGGAACGAGCGGCGACGGACGGGGAGCGAGAGAAAATTCAAACGCTTCCCCCACCCGATGCTATAATTGCGGCGAGGCTGGACACATCAGTCGAGATTGCGCGCACAAGGAAACCGGAGCGAAATACTTCAAATGTAATGGTTTCGGCCATATCTCGCGCAACTGCAAAGAGGCGGGGACACGAACGACGGCGGGACGAAGGACGGGGCAAGCCGAAAATTCGAACGCGACGACGGGCACACCGCAAGTCATGTGTATAGGTTCAGGTGTAAACAGAGTTTACAAAACCATCACGATCGGGGGGAAAAGCGTCAAAAGTCGAGTAGACACGGCCAGTGACTATCATCTGATGCGAGTTGATCTATTTTTAGAACTGGGATCACCAAACTACAATCCAATGACTGAGGTTCTCGAGGGACCAAAACACGTAAAAATTCGTACAGTAGGTCGATGCAAAATCGAGACGGTTATGGACGGGGTAAAGTATATACTCACGTATCACATTGTCAACGCCGACGAAATTGTAGACCGTGTTATGATAGGAAGCGAGATACTTGACGTAGCCGAAATACATATAAAGAAAGATGAAACGCGAATAACGAAATCATTAGAAAACGAAAATTCAGTATTTGATATCGAGCCACTGAGCGAAAATGAAAAGGTCGAAATAGGAGCAAACGTAAGCGTTGCACGTCGTAACGAGATAAAAATGCTTGTAAATTCGTACATGCCTAACAAAACAATCGAGTCGCCGATAAAATTAAAAATTATTTTACACGATGAAAAACTGGTTTGCCAAGGACCGCGACGACTTACGGAATTAGAAAAAAACGAGGCTGACAAACAAATCGAAAAATGGCTCAGAGACGGAATAATCAAACCAAGTTATTCGGAATTCATGAGCCCAATAGTCATAGCTCGGAAAAAAGACGGTCGAGCTAGAATTTGCGTGGATTTTAGAAATTTAAACAAAAAGATAATACGCGATCACTTTCCATTACCAATAATAGATGAACAGATAGCCAAATTAGCAGACGCTCGAGTATTTAGTACTCTAGATTTGAGAAATGGATTTTTTCACGTTCGCGTGGACGAAAGTAGCCAAAAATACACGTCTTTTGTAACGCCGACGGGACAATATGAATTTCTTAGAGCGCTGTTCGGACTATGTACGTCACCAACGGTTTTTCAACGATTTATTTCACACGCGTGCCGAGAATTAATTAAAGAAGGAATTGTTTACGCTTACTTAGACGATTTGGTGATTCCAGCGAAAAACGAAGACGAGGCTGTAAAAAAGTTAAAGAGCGTATTGATTTTAGCAGGAAACAATGGACTGGAGATTAATTGTAATAAATGTCAGTTGCTCTGCGATGTTATTGAATATTTAGGTTACATCATCAAGGATGGCACGATCAAGCCATCCCCGAGCAAAACGATAGCACTGGTCAATTTTCCGAAACCAAAAACGGTGAAACAGGTGCAAAGCTTTTTAGGACTAGCTGGGTACTTTAGAAAATTCATTAAGGGGTACGCAGGCATTGCGAAACCCTTAAGCGACGCGCTGAAAGGAGGAAAACAAGGGGCCATCAAGTTAGATGAAGAGCAGTCCAAAGCATTTACGAAGTTAAAAGAAATATTAACGGAGCAACCTGTCTTACGTATCTACAACCCAAATTACGAAACCGAGCTGCATACAGACGCCTCTCAAGAGGGATACGGAGCAATTCTTTTTCAACGCTGTTTGGACGATCAGGAGTTGCACCCAGTCGAATACATGAGTCACAAGTCAACGAAAGCCGAGAGAAATTATTCGAGTTATGATCTCGAAGTAAGGTAAATGTCCCTATGGCCGACCATATAAGATCAACCCGACAGAAGAGTGGCGTTTTTAAGCGCAGCGAGAGTGAATTGGAGGAAGATTTTTACACTGGTGGATAGCTTTATCCATTAGCTTTCCGAAAATCGTAGACTCAATCCATTTCATCGAGTTCGTACTGACTAATTGCTAGATAAAGCCGGGCTAGTGTGTGCCCCTTCTACCGACCAGCTGTGCCCAATTCCGACCGAGCATGCCCCCATTACCGACCATCATTTTTCGACCCATCTCCGCGTAATGTAATCTGCGTAAAATTATGCACGCAGACTTCGATCACAAGTTCCACAGCATTGTGAACACACTGAGTCTAAACACTTGTGCTAAAAAATGATATAATTTTACAGATTTTCGTAATCATCTTCATAACCTCAAATAAACTGACGTGCAGACGTCAGTTTATTGTCACATAAACGGATATGTACGGTAATGGGGACATGCAGTCGATCTGCTGTGCCCAACCTCGACCATTGGATTAAAGAAAAAATCATAGCTCCTGACTGTTTTTTTTCTGAATATAAATCGAACTGTGAGGAACTTTTCATCGCTCGAATTGAGTATACGCTATGAACTGATTTTTAACAAATTACGGACTATTTAGGCGATCGACAATTCTTAACCTTGCTCTTAAGAATACGCTCGGATGGTGACGTGCGGTAGTAAATGCATAAACAATTGTATATAATCATTGTAATTATTCTGCACGTTGCAATCTTTCATACCGCACGAATTTCGTCGATTTTTCCACGACACTAATGAACGTTTCGATTAACGAGCAGCGTCGTAAATAACGTTTTACGTAAAAGTGGTCGGTAGAGGGAGCATGGTCGGCCATAGGGACATTTACCTTACTGGCGGTGGTAAAAGCCCTGAAGAAGTTTCGTGTTTACTTGTCGCACTTACCATTTAAAATAATTACAGATTGTTCAGCATTCGAGAGAACGATGAAGAAGAAAGATATAATCCCGCGTGTGGCTCGATGGGGTATGCTGCTAGAAGAATTCGATTACACTATCGAACATCGGCCCGGGAAAAGGATGCCGCACGTCGACGCCCTTAGCCGATATCCCGGAGTGTACGCGATAAGAAATGATCTCGTGGACCGAATCAAACGAGTCCAAGAACAGGACGAGCGGATACAACTCGTGCGACGAGCGTTACTAACCGGAGATTATAAAGATTACGTGGTGGAACACGACCTTCTGTACAAAGTGACTGAGACAGGCAAGCTACTCGTAATACCGAAAGGAATGCAAACCGAAATCATTCAACGAGCACACGAAATTGGACATTTTGGGGTTTGTGAAACCGAAAGTTTAATCACTGATAAATACTGGATCGACAAACTACGAGAAAAAATTGGGATTTATATTCAAAATTGCATCCCATGCATTCTTGGGTCAAAAAAGGAAGGGAAAGCCGAGGGATTTCTGAATCCCATTCCAAAAGAAGATTTACCTCTGCAAACGCTACATTTGGACCACTTAGGGCCCTTGGAATCGACAAAAAAAAATTATCGACATCTACTAGTCGTAGTAGATGCATTCACAAAATTTACGTGGATTTTTCCGACGAAATCGACGACTACAGGCGAAGTGCTGGATAAACTGCAAGTTATGCAACAGACGTTCGGGAACCCAAGAAGGATAGTCACAGACCGAGGAACAGCATTCACGTCGGGGGACCTTACAAAGTACTGTGAAAACGAGAAAATTCATCACACACTGATAACGACCGGAATGCCACGAGGAAATGGGCAAGTGGAAAGAATTAATCGAATAATTATCGCCGTATTAACGAAAATGTCGACTGAAAATCCACTGCACTGGTACAAACATGTCAGTAAAGCGCAGCGTGCAATCAATTGCACTCAACAACGGAGTATAGGGACATCTCCGTTTGAGCTCTTGATAGGAACAAAAATGAGAATCTCCGAGGATCCACAACTACAAGAACTCATCGAAGAAGAGGTCGCGAACACGCTCGAGGCAGAACGAGAAAAAATGCGATCGAAGGCAAAGGAGCAAATACTTACCGTGCAAAACGAAAATCGAAAAGGGTTTAACAAGAAAAGGAAGGCTGCAAAAAAGTATACAGTGGGAGATCTCGTGGCTATACGTAGAACCCAATTTGGTTCAGGCCTCAAATTAAAAGGAAAATTTCTGGGACCGTACCGAGTTAAAGTAGTAAACCTCAACGATCGATACGAGGTAGAGAAAGTTAGCGGCGAAGGACCGCAAAAAACCACATCGGCCGCCGATTCGATGAAAAAATGGAGAACCGTAAACTCAGATCCCGAAAATTGCGACCCAGAATCGTCTGGGTCAGACGATTATCAGGATGGCCGAGATGTGGGGCCGTCCCAGGTGTAACGCGCGTAATAGATGGATTGCGATACTAGCGCATGCGCGTGGTCACAGTGGGGGGGAGAGACGATCACGCGAGAGAGTCGAGAGAGTCGAGAGAGTCGCGACGGCGAAGCGAAAAACGAACATTGTACTGTACTGCTGTAACCATTGATTATGAGATTTCATTAAATTCTTTATTATATTAATTGGTTAATACTTTTCGATTCCCAATTCCCACATATATGTACTCACCCTAGCCCGTAAGAACACCTGTACGTAATCATACACGTTTATATATGTATATGTATACCTACCGTAGTCGACGATAATCAGTCAATACCGAGTTTGCCAGTGAACCTTAAAAACCGTGGACCAAGTATTAGATAATCGTAGCTAGTAACCGCGGGCGGGCGCCGACAGATAGCGCCACGCCAGAATCATTGGCCCCTCGACTTCTACGCCGCTGCCACGCCAGAATCGTGGGCCCCTCGACTTCTACGCCGATGCGGCTCGACGGGTATATAAGGCGGAGCGCAAGCCACCAGAATCGCAGTCTGTTTCCGCTGTCTAAAGCGGGACAAACCAATGTGCTGGATAAAGCACTTGCCACGACGTACTGGATAAAGTACTCACCCCGACGTGCTGTCTAAAGCACTCACCCCGACGTGCTGGCTAAAGTACTCACCCCGACGGGCTGTCTAAAGCACTCATCACGACCTACTCCCTCTTCACACACTTCCTTTCAACTCTTTACCTTTTCAGATAAACGTTAATCATTCCCCTCATCGAGCACCCCCGAAAACCCCGCGGGTCTAGACTCCGAAACGTTTTATTATTTTTAATTGTTTTTCTCGTCGCTGCACAGCACCCTGGTTCCTTTATTTTTAATTATGTTTTCTCGTCGCTGCACAGCAACCAGGTTCTTCTATTTTTAATTATTTTGTTACTACGCAGTACCAAAGACTTATTGCTTTATCTATTTTTATCCATCGCTACAAGTTCGATACTCTTAATAAACATATTATACGTTAAAATACAATCGCACCGTGTAAACCGTCTTATTCAAACCCACTTTCCGTTCCATTCCATATTGTTCCACAACAATATTTGCAGCCGAACGTGGGGCCTTCGAGTCAATAAATTTTCTCGCGTACTCACTTCACCCCTACCGTCTGAGCTCAATGACTCTCAAACACACACCACACAAACCAAGGGGTCGTCCGCGTAAAACAGTGACCCAACAATCTCCCACGCGCACTCCTCAAAGACTAACTGAAAACCCACTTCCGAGAGTGGCTAAACACTCCGTGGAGCCGAACAAATCTTCCACAGATTCAGATCATTCACGACACTCATCTCCTAAAAATTTAATTAGAATGTCTGACCAGGAAAATCACGCAAACGCCAATGGGCGAATGAATAACGAAATCCCTCCTTTAATCGATGGACTTCCTCTGGGACGGGACCCAAATCCTCTCGGGCACCGACAAGACGATAATCCGCCAAATCCCCTGGCACCTTTTGGCTGGGAGAATTTCTTACAGGCCCATCAGGCAATCCCTCGGCCTCCCTTGCCGACATACAGCGGGTTAGACTACGAGGATCCCAAACGTTTTCTCCGAAGGTGCGAGGAATACTTCCACACCAATCGCATCCCGTTTGGATCCCGATCGCACACCGCCGCTGGAGGTCTGAAAGGGGACGTGGAGAAATAGTGGAGTCTCTACCAACCCTTGGACTTCGACTGGGAGAAATTCCAGGAACTCCTGTTGAATCGTTACGACAGCCCCGCGATAATATCCCGACTTAACGGGCAACTCTTCTCCCGGAAACAGGGAGAAAGGGAGAGTGCGGGCCTCTTCCTGCAACAAAAATCGTTGCTATACCAACGAATACGACCAACGGAGCCCGAGGACATCAAGGTGGCTACCTTACTCGAGCTGCTGAAACCCAACGTACGAATGGCCATAAGGCCTTTAAATCCAGTGACACTCTCCTCCCTGCTTTCCAAGGCGATAGAAGCAGAGTACGATCTGGCGGACGTCCCGAATTTTG